>ML685899.1:4790724-5014107 GCA_007922175.1 Pelusios castaneus | reverse complement strand
AAAATTAATTTTAAATGAAAACCTTTCTAAAAATTAAATTTCAATTCAAAATTCATTCAAATTCAATTAAACACAATTAATTCTATTTTCAATTACTTTAACTTCAATTAATGCCTATGCCGGTAATTTCTGTCGTGTGGGTTTACACAAAAATTTTATTCAGAAAAAGTTTTGCACATGGCTTGAAAATTTTGCACACAAGCCGCCAAACCTTAGAGGGAACATTGGCATGTGCGCGTGCCTGCCTGCTCCATGCAGCCGGGGCAGCGGGGTGGCCGCGTCTGGGGCAGGCTGCCGGGCTCCCACCCGCCGGCCGCCTCGATTTCCCGGCCCAGGGCCGGGGTCGGCTCCGCTCCGGCACAGCCTCGGCCTCCTGGCACAGCCCTGCCTGTCAGGCTGGTTGGTGCCCTTTAATAGTAATACCGCTTGGCGATGCATGGATTAAGACTTACGGTAACCCATGTGAATCGCCAAGCGGTATGAGTCAAATTACTGATGTGTACGGTAATATGTCTCTCATAACAACTGACAGTTCTTTCGTCACTGTATTTTCATCAGAAAAACACCAATTCTCTAACGGTACAAAATGTCAAAAACGAAAAGATTAGCATATAAAATTCCGTTTAAACTGGAGGTAGTAAAATATGCAAAAGAACATGGAAACAGAGCAGCAGAGAGGCATTTTGGGCCACCTCCAACTGAAAAAATGATAAGAGAGTGGAGGAAACAGGAGGATCAGCTTCAAAAACTTGATAAAACTAAGCACACTTTTCGTGGGCATGCTGCAAAATGGCCACAGTTAGAAATGGACATGAAAGAATGGATCACACTTCACCGGAATATGGGCTTCTCAGTTTCTACAAAAATGATCATCTATGAAGCCAAACGCATTGCTGTAGAGAAAGGCATTAAGGATTTTACTGGCTCACCATCATGGTGCTACAGATTTATGAGGAGAAGTGGCCTTGCTATGTGCACCAAAACTAGAATTGCACAAAAAATGCCACAAGAATATGAATCGAAGATTCTGTCTTTTCATAAATTTGTAATCGATGCTAGGAAAAAAAATGATTTTCCAATAGACCAGATTGGGAATATGGATGAAGTCCCGCTAACCTTTGATGTGCCATCTAATAAGACGGTTGACCTCAAAGGTGCCAAAACAATAACCGTGAAAACCTCAGGACATGAGAAAACACATTTCACTGCTGTGTTGTCCTGCTGTGCTGACGGCACCAAATTGCCACCGATGCTAATTTTCAAAAGGAAAACCTTTCCAAAAGACGTTATTCCACGAGGAGTTGTTGTGCATGTTCATGAAAAAGGATGGATGGACGAAAATGGAATGAAAGTATGGATTGAAAAAGTGTGGTCCAAACGTCCTGGAGGGCTTCTGAAAAAATCTGCTTTATTAGTGCTTGACCAGTTCAGAGCACATATTAGCGAAACAACAAAAAACAGATTTAAAGAGGTGAAGACTCATCTAGCTGTAATTCCTGGGGGTCTTACCAGCCAGTTGCAACCTCTCGACGTTTCAATCAACAAACCATTTAAAGTCTTTATGAGAGAAGAGTGGAACAAATGGATGGCTGCTGGGAATCATGATCTGACTCCTACTGGACGAATGAAGAGGCCCACTATCACTCAAGTTTGTGAATGGGTTAAAACATCATGGCAGTCAGTGAAGGAGGAAATCGTTGCACGATCATTCAAAAAATGTGGCATTAGCAATGTCTTAGATGGAACTGAAGATCATATCGTATATGAAGATAGCGAAGAAAGTGATATAAGTGATTGTGAGCAACTGAGCTTCATAAATTCTGACACTAGCGATGATGAGTTTTTGGGGTTTCCAGAAAACTAGAAAAGTGCTTGAGCCTCTAAGTCTTTTCTCATTTGTTAATGGAAGTGATGATGGTTCTTAACACCACTGTTGAGTTTACGCTGTTAAATATTACCGTATTTTGCTATATTTTAATAAATATTTTAGTATACCGGTACTATTTGGTTCAGAATATTTTTTTCTTGTTTTTCTGCTCTAAAAACTGGGTGCGTCTTATGGTCAGGTGCGTCTTATGGTCCGAAAAATACGGTAGTTAGACTTCACACTCCTCAGGGTAACTGATGCTAGCTGACTGTTTTCTTGGGAAAAATGAGCATGCACAGAAATGTGCAATGAGCAAAGAGAAACCAAGGTAAAATCCTGCGGCTAGGTGCACTTGAAAGCTGGAAAACTCAGATACCTGATGGCATTGATTAAAGGGAAACAAGGTGTCTTTATCTCGCACATTGCTGTCACTCGTACCCAGTGGCTCATCACATATAGTACAACATCTCTATCCAGAGGGCCAGGCCTGCCTGTGCCTTGAGCACTGTGTGGACAAAGTGAGCATTAAATACGGCAAGATCAGAACAAAGATATTTTATAGCCACTTTACAAGCCCATTGCACTGGTTTAGGTGAATACACAAGGAGCAGGGCAATGGTGAAGCAGGTCTGTAGTCTGAAATCTGCCTATGCTTCCTTTTCAGTCACTCCCTTTGACTTCCAAGCCCTCATCCCAGAAGTTCTACTTTCTGGCCTGCTGCTCTGCATGCCTGCCAAAGCCTCTTGTGTGCTCCCATCCACCCCTTGCCTCCTCTGTGACCCCACTTGTTCTATAACAGCTTCCAGCTATAATGCTGGGTGTTTGTTTTGCACTGCTCTGTGTTCTAACTTACCAGTCAGTGGTTACCAAGGCTAACCCTATAAGGAGACTATCTCCAGCTCCCAGGGAAGGCAATGGGAGTTGAATTTCTCAGTGCCTCTTTGAATCAGACTCTAGCCTGTGAGGTTCACAGGGCCAGGACTTGCCTATCAGGGCCAGCCATCCAGATAGTTAACACTGGAAAAATAAGGAAACTTTACCCACTTGGGCTCCCCTCTCAGGGATGAAAAGCAGGTTTCATGAATTATTTCCATCTCACCTGTGGTTTAATTTGGTGATATCACAAGTTTGGTGACAGAACAGCACTCCCATGGTGATGTCACTGCACTATTGTTGATAGAATCGGGAATGGAGAGTGGAGACTGGTTCTGAAGAGGAATGTTCCCCACAAAGACCTTGAAAATCTACAACACTGGAGGTGAGATGCAGAGAACTGCCTGAGCATTAATGGAGCTTTGATTAAATAGGCATCTGGGGGCAAGAGGACTCCTGAAGAAAGCAGTGTGATCTTGATAGTTAAAACTCATTCCTAGCACCTAACAATCAGCAATATTTTGCCCTGTCCATTTCCCCAGTAGCACTGAACTTTGTGTGAGTGAACTTGAGCCCTCTAGTGGAGCATTGAACAACCAAGACCTGTACAGAGCAAGGAGAAGAAACTAAGCACAGTTTTCTGTCTCATATACAGTAAGTTGCACTTGCTGCTCCTTGCATCATGCAGATTTCGGACACTCAGGTGCTCGGGAGCCAAAAGTAACCAGACAATCAATCAGAGAGACTGGACTTTGACAGCCAGGTATTCCTGACATGGCAGAAGTGATGGCTTGAGAGCAGTTTTCCCATTTGAAGAAGGCTGGTGGCAATTTAAATAGACCCTTATCTCAGGCTGGAGTGCGCATGCATGGAATCCTGCTTCCCCAAGAGTTAGTACAATCTTGACTCTTTCTGGCTTGCCCAATTCCTGTGTTTTCCCTGAGATTCCTCCAGAGAAAATATTTCCTGTGTTCTGAATATCACTGAACCTGAGTCCCTGAAAAGCATGACTGGAGGCAGAAAAAGAGAGTCTTGCTTTGAGAGCTCAGTGCACTAGAACATGAGGAGTCAGCTCCAAAAGACTTAGTTTGCTGGAAAGACTAGATGTGTCTCTACATATCACCAACACCTCTGTACATGGGGAAAAAGAACGAGAGAAGCACAGAATCACTGGACAGGTCTAGGAGAAGGGGAAAGTCAGCGAATGAGAAGGCCCTGTCCTGATCTGGATCATGGCACATGCTTCTTGTATGCTAGCGATATTGATTAGTAAGCCAAAGAGAAAGCCAAAACACAAACACCAGCAAGAACAAGTGTGTGCTCAGAGGAGAAAGAAGAAAGTTCCAGCATTAAACCCCATTGTCAAATAAATAAAACTTTCTCACTGATTCTCTTGAAGAAGAAACTAAGATTTAAAGTGCAAACTCAAAAGACAAAGGGGGAGAAAGGGAAGGAGAGAGGAAAATCCAGTTCGGAGCTTGATCGTCCCCACATGCCAGGTCTTCCTCATGGATTTCTCCACCTGGCATCTCTTGTGCTACAGATGATGGCTCTCTAGCATTTCCAGAATGCTCCTACCTTACTGCCTGTCCCAGGCCCCACGCTGCAATATGACAGGAACTGCTCTGCTTTCCCATCATTCCCTGCATGGCTACCCTAGCCCTGCCCATGTGGCAGCCTGCTGACAGTCCTCTTACATGCTGAAAACTCCATCACTGCTGTCACTGGGTGTCAGCAATGAGTGTACAAGGAAAACCAGTGGTCAGCATCATTTCAGAAATATGCTCTTCTCACACTTGGTACTCCATGCCCTGAACTTTATGGCTCATACAGGCTTTCCGCAACACAAACACACACAGACAAAGAGTGCATAATCCTATTACCATGAATTCATTTTCCTGTTATTATGAAACCTCCTTTTTCTTTGGTTAAATTCATGCCAGCAATCCACAATCATGGACATTGCAAATGACTCTAATGGTTTGTTATCCATAGATATTTTGTGTAGATTGGAGTGACAACAGAGACAATAGACTAATAGACTAATACAATAGACTAACACGGCTACCCCTTTGGAACAGAGACAATGACAGAGATTAGATGCTGAGGCAAGGAAAGCTGGGATGGATGAGTTGAGCTAGCAAAGAATACAAAAAGCCCAGGGCAACAATTAGACATTTGGGAGAGAATGACCTTGTGAAGTATTAAAGAGCAGAATTTAAAATTAGGAGGCAAAAGGGTCAGTCAGTGTAGAAGTCTTCTAGAAGCCACTAAATTGGTCTGGATGACTTTATTGCCAATAAGATTTGGTAGAGAAGCTGACAAGTGCTAGCAAAAGAGACCAACCAAGAAAAGAAACAGGATTGGAAATGACTTTAACTTCTTTTATTGGACAGGATAGGACTCAAAGGCAAGATGATAATGAGGAAATGCCTGTGCTGATGGGGGGGAGGCAGGTGGAGGAGGGCATTTGTTAAGCAATGGAGTTGATGGTTTTAACACAGATAAACAAAGGGAGGAGAAGGCCTGGTAATGTGGGAAGGAGTGTGGCAGGTCCAATGGGTTGTGCATGCAGGCCAGGGTGAGATAATGGAACACTACTTTTTCTAGTTGGATTAGGGCTAGGAGAAAACATTTGCCTCATTGATAAAGTTGATGAGATTTTTGCTTGGGCAAAACAGATGAAGGTGTGTTTTGTGGTGAGGGTTAGTGGAAAGAGAACAGGAGGTTACGATTTCTCACATTTCCAATTATCTTACTGAGTGACCCTCTTTCTCTCTCTCTGGCTATGTCTACACTTAGGAATTTCAGTCAACTTTACTAAGTCGACTTCACTAAATTCACTTTAAGTCGACCTTATTAAGTCGACTTAGAGAGTCCGCACAAGACTCTTAAGTCGACTTAAAGCTGGCCTTACTAAGTCGACTTAGAGAGTCTACACTAGGCTCCAGCTGCTAGGGAGCCCCCGAAGGCAATTGCTGGCATGGCACTCCAGCTGCTAGGGAACCTCCGGGGGCTCCCTAGCAGCTGGAGCATGGTCCCAGGCAGAAAGGAGCCCCATGCTCCCTTCTCCCCAGGACCACTGGGGTCCCAGCCAGAAGGGAGCCCCACAGTCCCATCTTCCCGGGACCTGAGCAGTCCTGGGGAGAAGGCAGCCAGGACGAGCTGCTAGCAGCTTGTCCTGGGGAGAGCCAGTCCCACGTGGGACTGGCTGTCCCCAGGACAAGCCGCTAGCAGTTTCCTGGGTAGAGGGGAACAGGGGCTCCTTTTTTCCCCTGCCCTGCCCTAAGTTGACTTACCTGGTAAATCAACCTAGTGCATCCACACTGCTTAAGTCGACTTAGTGAAGTCGACTTAGTAAAGTTGATCTAAATTCCTTAGTGTAGACATAGCCAAAGAGAGAGAAAGAGGGTCACTCTGTAAGATAATTGGGAATGTGAGAAATCGTAAACTCCTGTTCTCTTTCCACTAGCCCTCACCACAAGACACACCCTCATCTGTTTTGCCCAAACCAAAATCTCATCAACTTTATCAATGAGGCAAATGTTTTCTCCTAGCCCTAATCCATCTAGGAAAAGTACTGTTCCATTATCTCACCCTGCCCTGCATACACTGGTAGTAAAAGCATGTCTTATTAAATTGACTTTAAATTTCCTTAAGTCGACTTAAGCAGGAGCTTAAGTTGACTTAAGGAAACTCCATTGTAGACGCAGAGTAACTTAAGTCAACTGAAGCCTGCTTAAGTCAACTTAATTTACTAGTGTAGACGCACCCTCTATGACTGCAGAGCCTCAGGATCTAAGCACAGAACAAACCTAAGGAATCAAAAGAATCTGTAATAATTGCATTTTTCTTGCCTTTTTCCTAGCATTTGGGGAGGCAGAATACAGCTACCCATTTTTTTAAACTCTAAGGAACATCCAGTTCTTATGAAATGTGCTCTGAGATCTTTAGTGATCACAGGTTGCTTTTAAAAGCCTATCTTGTGGAACACAGACATTTCTACTTCTGATTCCAAAGGGGTAGCCGTGTTAGTCTATTGTAGAAAGACAACAGAGTCCTGTGGCACTTTTAAAGACTAACAGATTTATTTATCGCATGAGCTTTCGTGGGAGAAAATCCCACTTCGTCAGACACTTTGAAGATGGGAAAGTTACAGAATGGGAGGAAATTAAATGCAGGGGAGTGTATGACATAGCATCAGCTCAGGCTGTAACAGCAAATCAAAATAGCCAACTTTGCCCTCATATCTACACTGATGACACCATCACAGGGCCTAATCAAGCCACCTACTCCATCAAGGGCTCGTTCACCGGCTCATCCACCAATGTGATTTATGCCATCATGTGCCGGAAATGCCCCTCTGCCTTATATATTGGACAGACAGGACAGTCTCTGCGCCAAAGAATCAATGGACACAAATCTGACATCAGAAATTGCAACACTGCAAAACCTGTAGGGGAACACTTCAATCTCCCTGCTCACTCCCTTGACGACTTGTTAATAGCTGTGTTGAAACAGATGAATAACAAATCACAGCTTCAAAGAGAAACTGCAGAACTCGAACTTATCTGCAAATTTGACTCAGTTGTCTTGGGGTTAAACAGGGACTATGGATTTTTCTCGCATTACAACAAGTGATTTGACCTCCCCCTCCTCTATGTGCTGTTCCCCAGTGTTTTGAATCCTAACACCTATTTTGATTTGCTGTTACAGCCTGACCTGATGCTATGTCATACACTCCCCTGCATTTAATTTCCTCCCACTCTGTAACTTTCCTATCTTCAAAGCGTCTGACGAAGTGGGATTTTCTCCCACGAAAGCTCATGCGATAAATAAATCTGTTAGTCTTTAAAAGTGCCACAGGACTCTATTGTATTTCTACTTCTGGTTCTGTATGGAATTCAGAAATTCAGAGGTGCATTGTTCCTCTTTTTATTTGAATGGGATTGCCAATACATGTTTTAAAGCTTCAGACATTTCGGCTATGTCTACACTTGAAAAGTTAGGTCGACTTTATGAAGTCGACTTAATAAGGTTGACTTTAAGTCGACTTAAAGTGGACCTTATTAAGTAGACTTAACAAAAGTCGATTTAACTTTTCAAGTGTAGATGTGGCCCCTTTTCAACCTTATTAAGTTGACTTAATAAGCTCCACCAAGGTGCTAATCCCCATCTCCACTGTGTTTTGAATCCTAACATCTATTTTGATTTGCTGTTACAGCCTGACCTGATGCTATGTCATACACTCCCCTGCAGAAATTGCAACACTGCAAAACCTGTAGGGGAACACTTCAATCTCCCTGCTCACTCCCTTGACGACTTGTTAATAGCTGTGTTGAAACAGATGAATAACAAATCACAGCTTCAAAGAGAGACTGCAGAACTCGAATTTATATGCAAATTTGACTCAGTTGTCTTGGGGTTAAACAGGGACTATGGATTTTTCTCGCATTACAACAAGTGATTTGACCTCCCCCTCCTCTATGTGCTGTTCCCCAGTGTTTTGAATCCTAACATCTACTTTGATTTGCTGTTACAGCCTGACCTGATGCTATGTCATACACTCCCCTGCATTTAATTTCCTCCCACTCTGTAACTTTCCTATCTTCAAAGCGTCTGACGAAGTGGGATCTTCTCCCACGAAAGCTCATGCGATAAATAAATCTGTTAGTCTTTAAAAGTGCCACAGGACTCTGTTGTCTTTCTACAATAGACTAACACGGCTACCCCTTTGGAATTTTTCCTTAATTCAACTTAAGGAGCAGCTTAAGTCGACTTAAGGAAAGCCCAGTGTAGATGCAGAGTATTTTAAGTTGATTTAAGTCTCCTTAAATTGATTTAATTAGTAAGTGTAGATGCACCCTTCAAGATTCAACACTGTGCTAATAAGCTTGATGACTAAGCTCTCTTTTTCTCCATTTGGTCTTTTCCAGTCATTTAATGAAAACAAATAATATGTGAAGACCAGGATCTTCCTTCTTATTTGTCTTCTCTAGTCCTTTAGAATTAGCTCACTTTAGACTTCTTTTTTTATATCATTTTAACAAATGGACCAAATTACATCCTGGCTGCTCCCTGATATACCTAATTCTCCCAATTTAATGGAGCTGTTTCTATTCTCTGGCCATTAATCCTATTAGTGTCAGATTTTGTGTTTGCTTTTAGGCATGTGAGATATAATAAGTTGCATTAATATGGCGCAAAAATAAAAGAACAGCTCTTTGGAGCACATCCCTGCATTAGAGCCATGAAGAACAAGAACAGTGTTTATCAACAGATTAACAACAGGCTAATTTCCTTTGACCTGCCCTCTCCCTCTTTCTAAATATGTCTCTGAATTAAATCTCTGAATCTATAGAGAAAGCTGCTGAAGAATCCAAGAAAAGCTGTTGGATTTGCATTCCTGTGTCATTTCCCTACAGGAGATTATCTTAATCCTCTATGTGTATGGTTCTGCAACAATCAGGAATCTCCCAGCTGATTGATCTAAAGCAATGTGGATTGAGATGACTGCTCTGCTAGATGATAGTTCATTATATCTCTGAGACTCTCCTGTTCACTTTCTGCCCCAGGTTTCTATAAATGGGACAACTAGGAGGAAGGTGAAAGCTGAGCTATTTAGCTCTATTTGAAGAGGACATTAAGCTATCAGTTAGCCCTGGATTGCAAATGAGTTCCAAACACAGCTCCAGTTTAGACAGGATGCTTGTCACAGGAATAAGCAATTCAGTACTAGATGTTAGGTCTATCTATGCCAATGTTTCCCAACCAGTGTGCCGTGGCTAGAATAGGCTAGATACTATCTAGCTAGGAGATTTATCCCAGTATGGGGAAAAGGGATCTTGATAGGGAAAAGCCTGAGAACCACTTGTACAGGGCACATCCGCAGCCAGCAGGTTATGGTGGATTTCCAGCCTCTTCATGCTAGCAGAGTAGTGCCAGAAGGAGAAGGAGCTGACTCTTAAATCGCACATTGTGCCATATCACAGCACCAGATTTTCTTTTTCTTTGCCTCCCACAGCTTCACTATTTATTCATCCCAGCAGAGACGTGTGTGGGAGCATGTCCCTTCTCAAGGCCTTGCCCTCTTTCAAAGGCAGCTGCTGTGCGTATGCAGTCCTGGAATTTCAGCACAAGGTTTAGGAACCAGCCCAGGGTTTGCAGGAAAAACTGTGTTTGTCTCTCCAAGAACTTGCACTGAGATGAGATTCACTAATGAAATCCCGCAACAGGACTGCTGTACTTGCTTTCTGTCTTCAGACAGTCCTCGCTGTGAGTCATCTTAGCTCTGGCAAAAAGTCCTTCGTGTATCCACAGAACAGGAGCATCAGGGCAGGTTTCCTTTATCTCCTGCTCCAGGGTAAACCAGAAAGAAGTGGGAATATTATTGCAAAGCCAATTTGTATACAATTTTCCTCCTGACATCCACACCAAAGCAGTACATATGTGTTCGGTGCACAGACAGCCTGCATGTCCTCCTTCCCCAGCCTCACAGTTAAAACATGCACAGAATCCCATTTGGGGTGCTCCTGGTCTGTTCAGTCCCTCTCTGGGTCTCTACCCAGTTCTATATGCATTTCATCCCATTGCTTGGTAGCATTCCAGGTTGGTGTTTTTAAAAGACATGCTTTTGAGAGAAAAGGGACTGGACCGAATAGTGTATTAAAATCAGCTGGTAAAGATCCAATCCCTTTTAAAAGCCAGAGAATTAATGCTTCCTAGATGGCTCATGACAGAATCTTAACAAAAACATGTAGAAATTAGACAGCGGGTGGGGGTATTTGTGCAATAAACCAGTCTTAAGAACACGCAGGCAGAAAAATAAGAGTTGAGAATCAGCATGCCTGCAGTAGAATCTGAATTGCTGCAGCTCATATTCCAACAGGAACCAAACCTCATTCTCTCTTAAAGGTCCTGCAGGTTTAAGAGCACTTTTCTTTCAATATTCCTACAAGTGTTAAACAATGTGAAAATAACGTGTTGATCTCGCAGCAGTAATTTTCAAATTATTTTTATTTTGAAAAAGAGACAGAGATTATGAGGACAAAGAGGAGAAGTGCCTAAATCAAAATTCCCAGCTCCAACTCAAACGGATGGATAGAGACTTTTACAGGACAAATTTGCAGAGTTGCATTCAAGAAATATGTGTGCTCAGCTATTGCACACCCAAATCACACAGCTATGTATTTCCACTCTGATGTACTCAACTACACATATCACTACACTTGAAGCAATACACTTTAGCACTTGCAAATGCAGGATTTCCATGCATTCTAACTTGGTGAGGACAGTTTACCTATCTGTACGAGAAATTTTGACTTGCATGCTTAAATATGTCACTAGACTTCAATTAAGTAGGCACAGCAAGGGTGCTGTTGTAAAGAATTTCTGAAAGCTACTCACTGTGTCTGTGTAATGAAAGATGTCTGTTACCAATTGTCACACTATTAGATTTTTCTTCCTTCCGTTGCGTGCTTGTTTTTGTCACACTGTCCATTTGTTCTTTGTGTGCAGTAAATATTGTCTGGTGCAATTTTAAAGACTTGCGTGTAACCTTTATATGTATTATTATTTGTCTTACAGTGATGCTTGGGAGCCCTACTCATGGGCCAGAACATCATCGTGTCAGGTGTTGTAAAAACAAAACAGGAAAGACGCTCTCTGCCCCCAAAGTTGATAATCTATGAATAACCAATAATGTATATGTCTCTGTACTCTAGATGCCATATCTCTGTGTAACGCACTGTTTTCACTCCTTCCAGCATCCGAGACTTCTCCATTTCTATCTTCTACCCTTCTCTTTAAAACACACCCCCTCTTTCACATGGCTCCTATCCCAGATTGGTTAGGATATTTGCTGCTGCCCTCATGCCACATCCTTTTAACTGTCTTTATCATATCCATTCAAACTAAATTGTCAGCTCCTCCAGACCAGCCCCAGCGCAAGCTGTTGGTGGTGTTCTAGACAGGAGTTTATGCAGTGAGGGGGCTATCTGAGGGGTTAACTGACCCAGTCAAGTAACCACTAACACCAAGAAAACCAGAGTGGATACTTTTTATTGACTATTGTGAGACATCTCCATTCTGTCCTCTGCTGACACCCTTGCTTTCCCCATTCTTACAACTAATCAACTTGTTCTACACATAGCCATGTGTAGAAGCCACACCTAGCTTTCCATCTCAGTAACACCTTCGCTCAGGCCAGGAAAGGAACACGACACTGCTCCACAAACAGCATCTTTCAAAGCCCGGGAATGGTTTGGGGGCAGTATATGTTTACCATGCTCTCCAGCTTCATTTCTGTCGGGAGAACGAATACCTCCATGATACAAAAAGAAAAAAAAAATCTGTCCCCTGGCTTTTGGTGGATCCAACCCAGCCAGTGACAGACAATTAACTGAACTGCACTTCAGTGGCAGAAAAAAGCCCTGATGAAGTGGATTACAGACGCACTTTCCACCCAGGGGACCATGAGTGCACATGTTGAGCTCAGTGAATAGGAAATGCCAAATGGAAGTCATTCTGCAGCTGAAGGAGTTGACATCTGCAAGGTCTGTGCAAAAGTCTGAAAGTCTGACTGTTTTATGTTCACACTGTGCAGATAACTATGTCCCATCCAGTACTGTGAAAAGAAGAGCTTTCGAAGGAGAAAATCCCACTTCGTCAGACGCTTTGGGGATTTTCTCCCACGAAAGCTCATGCGATAAATAAATCTGTTAGTCTTTAAAAGTGCCACAGGACTCTGTTGTCTTTCTACAATAGACTAACACGGCTACCCCTTTGGAATGTGAAAAGAAGAGTAAGACTAGAAACAGGAGAAGACGACAGAATATTTTTCTTCCCATTGTTCTCTTTCTTCTTTACCCAACCCTTTGTTTGTTACATTTGCGGTTTTGGGGAATAAAGCTTTGCTGTTATTAGTCCTGGGTGAAGTCGAAAATATTCGGTGCTTCAGTTGGGACAAGCATCCAACAGTTTACATGTTGCTCTGCATGTCTTTGGTCTGGAATTACCATGAGAGATTCCATGAAATAGTTTAGTGTTTCCACTTCCTACCCTGGTTGAGATCAAGAAATCACAGGGACAACAAAGTAACCAACCAAACAAAACATAAAATGACCCCCAAAATGAAAAGTTCTGCATACTTTTTCCCGCCTCAAAATTATTGAGGATTCATTTGGGACATTGATACCAAGGTCTAGCTTTGTTCTTATCCTATCAGAAAGAATTCCATCTCACTCATTCAAAATGGAACAGGAGCAAAGGGGCTGCTGCTGCTATTTGCATATAGTGAGTATCTATTAAACCCCCCCAGACTTTTCTCAAGTCCTGCTGCTCTGTATATGTAGCATGAAAGAGTCCTCATATGGCTTGGGAACTTTCACTTCAGAAAGTGGTTAAAATGAAGTGTGCATGCTGTTGAGGTGGATAGAGCTCCCGGGTTGAGCTTCACAATGATAGTAGAAAACTGTTTTCAGTGTCAGTCACAGAAATCTCATATTCATGTGTCTGTCTGTCTGGGCATTCAGTACAGAGAGTTCTGCCACTTACAGATGCCCTTTAAAGTTCCTGCGGGAGTAAACTGCTCTCTTTACAGGAACTTAGTGTGCTGAATGGAATTTAACCTGCAAGACATGTATTAATTAATTGATTGTTTCTTTGTATTGTGTAGCAGATAGGAGCCCCAGTCCTGGTTCTGGAATAGTAAACCAGTGTGCTAGGAGCTGTACAACACATAGCAGAAGAACAGTCCCTGCCCCAAGGAGATGACAGGCTACATAATTACATAATTTTTATGATCCCAATCACAATAGTACATTTGAGATGTACACATTAGTAAATGTATCCGCACAACACCCCAATGGAGAGAGAAAATACCATCATCCCTATAGGCACAGAATCAGAACACAAGGAGCTAAAGTGACTTGTCCAAGGATGCACAAGAAGCTGCAGAGGTGGCAATCAAACCCTGATTTCCTAATTGCCAGTCCAGTGCCTGTGATTTCAAACACCAGTACTGTATTTTTTCAGCCACTCTGTATGTGTGTGCAAGGGCATACACACCTCTATGTGATTCAGGCAGTTTGAAAAATAATACCTATTATCAATAAGACATCTTCTGTCTGATGCATTACAGTTCTTGAAATAAAACAGCCTATCCTCAGTGTTCAATGAGAAAATAATGATTGTGTCCTTCACTGAAGGACAGCAGCTGTGAGGCTTGTGACTGATGGATTCAGTCTAGCACCATTTGTACACTTAACCCACACTCAGCTGCACACTCAGCCCACTCCATGGGAGTGCTGTTTCGAGATTGGGAGATGAGAACTTGCAGAAGCTAATAAGAAACTGACCAGGCTCCCTGCAGCAGGGCCCATGTTAGGGCCCTTTCTAAGACAGGGCTACATCATCTCTTCGCCTAGTCTCTACGTACGAACCTTAAGGAAGCAAAGGTTCCTTTCCCCTCTGCGTGGGAAGGCAAGTGATGCACAGAAGCAGCGATGCTCAGTGTTTGTTTGTAGGGTGAGACGGGAGAGCAAAGGGAAGAGAACAGATGTGACAGGAAAGAAAGGAAATGCTAGGTATTTAATCAAGCAGACCTGACTGTACTAACATACAGCACTCACTGCTCTTCCAAGCTTGGGCTTCCTCCATAGCTCTGCAGCAGATCTGATTTGCAGTGCTTTGGCTGGCCCCATCTCAGACCCTTTTTTAGCTTCTCTGCAACATGCAGCACTCCCAGCTATTCCAGCCTCTTTCCACTGTACAAAATGGTGTGGTGGGCTTCAGGTATGGACAAATGGAATGTAGTGCCTATGCCCTGCCAGTTGCTGATAGACAGCTGGGCTGCCCCACCCTGACACTGCCTGCTGGTGCCAACTCTCATGACCTGAGCATGAGTTCTGTGTGATCGGATGACATGCTTTAAGTCCTGGTTCATGGAGCCCTGTGGTGCCTTGGGAATCTCAGCTTTCATTATGAAAACAATGTCAGTTTCTAGCTCTCATGGTGGCAGAAGAAAGTTGGACCAGGCTCAGAAACCAGCAAGAAAAGGAAAAGAACTCATGGCTTCTTCATTTTAAAACCGTATGCTTTGGGAGCCTGAGTCCCAGTGTTTGAATACTGGGGTTGGCAGTATGGAACCACAGCTGCTCTGCTAGGGGCTCAGCCCTTTCTCCTGCATCTATTAAACAAGCTATGCAATGATTCCAGCAGAAGGCTCTTTCATGTCTGACCTCAGGCCTAAATCTTGCACCCATCTTCCATGGATACTGAAGGCTCCTGGTCCAAAAGAACTGCTGTGGTTCCTCTACAGAGGGTAAGCAAGCGGGCAGGAGTTTGTGTAGGTAAAGTGCATCCTTTGTATGCTACCAAATGCAGTTCTGTGGGTAGGGCAGGACCTCTTTTATGCAGATTCTCCAATTTTTCTTTTGCAATGGCAGATGCAAAGGCCAAAAAGCATGCACCAATCCTGGCTGGCATGGAGTCTTCCAAGTGACTCTGCTCCACAGCCTGAAAGAAGAATTCCTCCTATGTTCCACAAGGGTAGGTGGAATTGCCCAGAGGAGGAATATAAACCATGCCTTTGTGACCCACCCTTCTTAGCAGGCTGGTTTAGTGGGTGGGATTTATCCTTGAGCATTTCTTCTGCTTTTGTTCTCTCGAACAAGACATCTGCCTTTCAAACAAAGCAATGAACTGTGGTGCAAGCAGGTTTCAAAGAAAAGAAAAAGTGGAGCTTTGATGACAGCACAAAAGCAGTTTTGTAAAGACATGAATTACCTGAAATGTGGCTGGGAACTGCCATTCCATAAATATATTTCTCATCACTGCTAATAAATCACCACAATTATTCTATAAATAAAGGAAAGGGGCATTGGTTGATGCTCAAATTTCTCAGTGGGTCCGTAAAGAAAATTTGTTAGTGTCTTAAAATAAACTATTTGTTCTAGACAGTTTGTTTGCATTCTCCAGCTTGTATTTTTCATTGTCTGCGGTGTGGTCTTTGGAAATCCATCCTGGGCCTTTTTTCCTGCTTGGTCCTTACAGAGAGAGACTTTTCTTACAAAATGTTTTCTTCTTTTCTTTCTTTTTCGCTCTGTCCACTAAGAGGCCATGAGCGTGAAGAGTGAAGATTCTCCTGGGCTGATGGATGTCATGCTGCTGTGGCTTAGGAGGCAGCTCGTCTTCCTCCTGCCTAGTGTACTTCCACTTAACATAATTGGGGAGGAGTAAAGAGCATGGCAGAGCACTACCATCCACCAACCCATCCAGGTAGGATCAAGCTCCAATCAGAGCTCAGCTTAGCTCATCTGGAGATCCCAGCTGTGCCAAGTCATTTTTGAACTGATATGCTGCATTCATATTTGACTCACTGGAGTAAGCAGGACAATGGATCCCTGGAGATATAGTGACAGTAGAATATGGGCAATCTGTATGTGGATTTCCATTGGGACATCAGGATAGGAAATGAAGTAGAAGTGCTACACTTAGTCAATGGAAGGGAGTGTTGAGGCCCATGTTTGTGGAGCTGAAGGGTGGCCAAGATTCGGCTCCCCAGTTCTTGAGATGTGTGAATGATTTACCTTGTAACTGAGTCTGTTGTTTGTAGAACAGTGGTTTGTTACAGTATGCTGAAGGGTCATGATGCTAGAGGTCAGCTGCCTTAAATCATATGAGAAGTGCAGCATTTTGGTTTGTTACATATGTTAATGTGCAAGATATTATTCATTTGCTATAATTGTGCTTTAAATGAATGTTCTATAAAATGAACCCTTCAAGGCTTTTAACACACTTGGTCCCCATGGATGGTCATGACGGTTTGAGGGTGAACAAGCCAGGAGGCTCTGTTATTATGCTTCTCATAGACTCCTAGACTTTAAGGTCAGAAGGGACCGGTATGATCATCTAGTCTGACCTCTTGCAAAATGCAGGCCTCAGGACCTCACCCACTCACTCCAGCAATAGGCCACCAACCTATGACTGAGTTATTTACCTCCTTAAATTATGATTTGAGGACTTTAAGATACAGAGAATTCACCGGTAGGTGAGCCATGCCCTGTGCTACAGAGGAAGGTGAAAAACCCCCAGAGCCCAGGCCAATCAGCCCTGGGGGAAAATTCCTTCCCGACCCCAAATATGGCGATCAGTTAAACCCTGAGCAGGTGGGCAAGTCTCAGCCAGTTACCCAAGAAACAATTCTCTGTAATAACTCAGAACCCACCCGATGTACCGTACTCTCCCCTCTTGGGCCACTTGTATATCCACCACCCGTAGCCAAATATCAGTCCATTTCCAAAATAGGCTATCTAATCATACCATCCCCTCCATAAATTTATCAAGCTCAGTTTTGAAAGCAATTATGGTTTTTGCCCCCACAACTCCCCTTGGAAGGCTATTCCAGAACTTTACTCCTCTAATGGTTAGAAACCTGCGTCTAATTTCAAGCCTACATTTCTTGATGGACAATTTATAACCATTTGTTCTGGTGTCCACATTGGTGCTGTACTCAAATAATTCCTCTCCCTTTCTGATATTAATCCCTCTGATGTATTTATAGAGATAAATCATATCCCCCCTCAACCTTCTTTTGGTTAGGCTAAACAAGCCAAGCTTCTTGAGTCTCCACTCATCATAGGGCAGGTTTTCCATTCCACTGACCATCCTTGTAGCCCTTCTCTGCACCTGTTCCAATTTGAATTCATCCTTTTTAAACATGGGGGACCAGAACTGCACACAATATTCCAGATGGGGTTTCACCAGTGCCTTGTACAGCGGCACTAACACCTCCCTGTCTCTACTTGAAATACCTCTCCTGATACATCCCAGAACCGCATTAGCTTTTTTGACGGCCACATCACATTGGCGGCTCATAGTCATCCTATGATCAACCAGTACTCCCAGATCCTTCTCCTCCTCAGTCCGTTCCAACTGATGCGTCCCCAACTTGTAGGAAAAATGCTTGTTATTTTCCCTAAATACATGACCTTGCACTTCCCATTATTACATTTCATCCTATTCCTGATACTCCAGTTTACAAGGTCATCCAGATCCTTCTGTATGGTATCCTGATCCTTCTCTGTATTGGTTATACCTCCCAACTTGGTGTCATCCACAAACGTTATTAACACATTCCCGCTTTTTGTGCCAAGGTCAGTAACAAAAAGGTTAAACAAGATAAGTCCCAAGACAGATCCCTGAGGGACTCCACTGGTAACCTCCCTCCAGCTTGACAGTTCACCCTTCAGTATGACCCGCTGTAGTCTCCCTTTTAACCAGTTTCTTATCCACCTTACTATATTCATATTAATCCTCATCTTCTGTAACTTAACTAATAACTCCCTATGTGGAACTGTATCAAATGCCTTGCTGAAATCTAAGTAAATTAGGTCCACCACATTCCCTTTATCTAAAAAATCTGTTATCCTTTCAAAAAAGGAGATCAAGCTGGTCTGGCATGATCTCCCTTTTGTAAAGCCATGTTGTATTTTATCACAGTTACCATTATCCTCTATAGCCTTAATTACTTTCTCCTTCAAAATTTTCTCCAAGACCTTGCATACTACCGAGGTCAAACTAACAGGCCTGTAGTTACCTGGATCATTTTTATTCCCTTTCTTGAAAATAGAAATTATATTAGCGATTCTCCAGTCATACGGTACAAACTCCGAGTTTACAGATTCATTGAAAATCCTTGCTAAAGGGCTGGCAATATCATGAGCCAGTTCCTTTAGTATTCTTCAGTGGAGATTGTCTGGGGCCCCCGATTTAGTCTCATCCAGCAGCTCAAGTTTGGCTTCTACCTCAGGTATGGTAATTTCCACTTTCATGACCTCGTTCCCATTAGCTTTCCTACCTCTATTCCCCCACCTCATCTTCACTCTCATTGAAAACAGATGCAAAGTACTTATTTAGACAGTCAGCCATGCCTAGATTATCCTTGACCTCCACCCCATCCTCAGTTTTTAAGGGCCCCACTTCTTCTTTCTTTGTTTTCTTTCAGCCAACCAGACGCTCCCTTTCTTGATGCCCATTCCACAGCATTGCTCTAGCCTAGGGATTCTCAACCCCTTCAGTGTTGCAATGTGGTTGGGTGGGCTACCAACCGTGCGCGACACACTGAGTTTCTCCCTGCTCCCGAGGTTCTTCTAGCAGCCAGCACTTTCGATGGCAGATAAAATTGAAGTAGTCCCAGTTGCCGAAAGAAAACTGCCTGCAAGGCAATTTTGGCAGCGGGAGGTTTCAGAGGCAGTCCTTGCCACTGCAAAAAAGCAGCCATCCCAGGCACTTTTGGCGGTGGCGGCAGTTCAAACAATGCCCTCACCACTCTGCCGCCCTCCATTTCAGCAGCAGCTTTTAAAGGCCAGCAGCCTGTTGCCGCAGCTCTTTTGGCGATGGAAGGGGGCTTTTGGCAGTAGGCTGCTAGCCAGCAGCACACTCAGCCACTGTGCCGTGATACACTTTTGTGTCACACCACAGCGGTTAAGAACTGCTGCTCTAGCCTATTATGCAGTCCTCAGTTCAGCTCAGGGAATTTCAGGCACCGCTGCTTTATAGCAAAACTGTTTATTTGCAGAACCAGGTGGGGAGACGAAGTGAGGTTTCTGGAGAGTGGGAGGTTCTTGAATGATACTAAAATGGGTCAGCATTGGTTCTGCTTCCTGGCACCAGATTGCCAACAGGCTAAGGGAGTCATATTAGAAGAGGCGATCTCTAAGAAAGCTGGAGGAAGAAAGGCTTTCACAAGCAGTTTAACCTATTGTTACATGCTTTATCTGATACACACTTATCTGATACAACTCTTCAGCTGGACTCCATCAAGTCAGGAGTGGATTTGAAACACAGGCTTGTGGTTCTTATTTATATACCAAAGATTTTAAGTGCAAATATGGGAGAGAAGATGAAAACTAAAATCTGATTTTGATTATGCTGTGGCACTCATGGGAAATTGTCTCACACTCTCAGGAAAAAGGGAAATGACATGAAAATCAAACCATGCAGCTAGACCTGCACCAAGCCTTACTCCTGTGAGGTGTAAATTGCAGCTTTTGTGTCCAGTTAGCTACAATATTTTTGACTTATCAAGCTGTTGGTTTTGCATTTTTGCATTTCATAATGAACGACAGTGTAAAAACACTCCATAAAACCAGTGTCAAGTAATGACACATCATGCAGCAGATGTCATATGACTGTGCAAATGAGGATGCACTGCACTGAGCAGTGGAGACAGCACTTTCGTTCGTGAGTTGCCAAATCTGCTACAGGGAAAGCAGAGTGTTTTGCCAGCAACAGCTGCCCCAAAAGGTGTTGGAGCATCATGCTTGGGAAACAGCAAGCAAAGAACTTTTTAAAATGTCAAATACAATTTATTTTATTTCCTTTCACATCAGTAGGAAAATTGTAATCAAGAACAGTTTACATTTAGAGCTACGTTTTCAAAAGGCAGGACAGGAGGGAGCCCAGTATCAGCAGTAAAGCTGAAACATACACACAAAATCTGTACATTCAAAACTTTCCATTATGGTGCCGAATGGCTAACTGCAGGCATAAGTACCTACCTGTTTGTTTCATTCATTTGCTTAGATTCATTTATTTTAAAAAACCCACCAATCTAGCCTCATCATCACCTGATTTAAACTAGCAGTCCATACTAGATTACCAAAACAAACTTGCCCCAGTTCAACTGAACCAGCCAGTACTTCCAAAGCAATAAAATAGATCTTATTCAAAACCCTATTGCACCTTTGCCTTCCAGTCCCTATACCCAAACCCATGGCTGCCCAGAAATAGGCTCTTTGCCTTGTTACCAGTGGCACAGAACCCTCCAGAGTCTCACTGATTTGATTGGCTCTTTGCCCTCTCAAGGGCCATGTACTACAAGCCTGGTTCTTTATAGAAGTATGGATGCACTGCTGGCCAAATTGCCTATGCTATGAATGGCCCAGAAACAGTTATTGTTACCAATATGATAAATTAGCCAATTTCTGCAGTTATCTACAGTCATAAAAAAATGATACTGATGATCCCAGTGCATTTATCTCCCACTGGAACCATAAAGTAGGGCTAACTCAGTGCATTTGACCATATACCCAAGCTACTATTACTGGGTCTATAGCCCAGAATAGGTTTAGCTATATAAGCACTTTCATGCTCAAAGTACCACTCCTAAAGTGCTTCTCAAAGGAATGAGAGAGATACCAGTGTTAGAAGGATCCTGTGAAGAGCTGAGCATTGATGACTCCTCCTGATGTACCTCTCCTATTGGAGCACTAGGCAGGCCAAATTGTTTGCAGGTGTAAATGGACACAGTTCTACTGACTTCATTGTGGTTTCGCTCGTTTATGCCAGTGGAGAAGCTGAACCAGTGTCACACAGAATCAGGCCCACAGTGACTCAGTAGGTAAAAATAGCGACCACTCCGCAGAAGCTCACAGCTGGCCTGAGAAGGGCTTTCATTGGCAGAGAGGAGGGGTAGCACCAGCCTGGACTCTGGGGTGGATGCTCTGGGATCCTGGGCTATGTTTACTTTAAGTCGACTTAGTGTGTCCACACTGAAAATTAAAGTCAACTTAAAGGGGAACTTACGAAGTCGACCTAGAGCATCCACACTGGATGCTCTAGGTTGACTTTGTGGGGCTAGAGGGACCTAGGGCAGGTCCATGGGGGCACCCCTTGCCCAATGCCAGGGGGCTCAGCCTTTGCCCCATTGTACATAGGTACAATGGGCCGAAGGGGGACAGGGACCCTGGCAGGGCATAGGGGCAGGGTGGGCAGGGTTCTGCCCTGCCCTGTGGGGGGGCATGCCAGGCTCCCCCTGTGCGACCCCCTGGCAGGGAGGGCATTGGTGTAGCCCTGGGGTAGCCCTAAGTCGACTTAGGGCTACCCACGGCTAGACTGGCTTAAGTCGACTCTAGGGAGTCGACTTAAGCCTTAGGTCTAGTGGAAAGGAGGTTTAATAAAGTTGACTTAATTTTCATTGTCGACTTTATTTTCCTTAAGTCGACTTAAGAAAACTGTAGTGTAGACACAGCCCTGGTGTCTGTGACATATCTATGCTATATCAGAGATGTGACTGCAGCTTGGGTAGGGATACCTGCTATGCTAGCTTTAGTCTAGCTAGCACAGTGAGAAAGGGCAGTAATGATGTGGTGACCCAGGCTTCAGCACAGCTGTATGAGCCTGCCTGGAACTCTGGATACATATCAGCATTGTTAGCTCACGCCAGGTCTCTCCCCCAGCGCTGTCTGTGCTACAGGGGCCTTCATTTAACATCTCAGCCACAGGGCTAGAAACTTGCACCGTGCCATTAGTTTACTAATTTATTGGACGTTTCCCATTCAGAAATGTTCTCATGTAAATTAACATGAAGGGAACATTAGACTCAGTCCAGGGCGGAGGAGAAAGTTAACTATAAGCAGTCATTGCACTCAGGCAAATGCCAGGAACTGGATCCCTCCTGAACATCGGGTTTGTATTTTAAGGGTAGTCTCAGAACAGCAGCCTTCTGGCAGTGCATGCAGTTCAACGCCACACACGAGGCAGGGATTTAGACATGTGAGCACTTAGGTTCCCACATACAAGCCACACAGCAGATGGAACACTGTAGGGCAGGGGCCAAGTGCCCTGGAGAAGAGTGGTGGGTCTGAGAACCACCAAGAATGTCTCCCTTGATGCTCTTTGGCTATGTCTACTCTTGAAAAGTTAAGTTGACTTAATAGAAGTGGACTTTACCTTTCAAGTGTAGATGTGGCCCTTTTTCAACCTTATTAAGTTGACTTAATCTTTCAAGTCAACGTAATAAGCTCCACCAAGGCACTACTCCGCGTCTCCACTGGCTTAATTTGAATTAATAAAGTCGACTTAAGCGCTAGTTCGAATTAAAACGAGGTGTTATTAATTCGAACTAACTTTTCCTCAATTCAACTTAAGGAGCAGCTTAAGTTGAATTAAGGAAAGCCCAGTGTAGACGCAGAGTAAATTAAGTCGATTTAAGCCTCCTTAAATTGACTTAATTTGTAAGTGTGGACACACCCAAAGGATTTTACTGATGGAGCTACTCTGCTTGGGAGCCTTAAGGGAGTAGCGGCTGGGACCTCTAGTACCAACTCCTTGGGGAAGGTGCCATGACCCATGTTAGCCATGCACACTGAGCAGCTGACAACAGGAAGAGGCAGTGACTGCATTGTTCTCTCAATGAGCCCAATGGCAAGGACGTTGTGCAGCCCTTACGAAGCTTAGCAGCAAGGAACCAGGCCTGATCCCTGCACTTATAAGGGTCTCAGATAACCCTGGAATGGGTGTTGCTGTGCAGATGGCCACACCCACACTGTTATATCAGGCGGGGGATCGGGGTGAAACTGAAAGAAAAAAAGAGCTTCTGGTTGACAGATGAGCATGTGCTTGTCTTGAAAATCACCCTCTTCATTTTGCTCAGTCCTTTGTATGCTGGCTCTAGGGGAGAAGCAAGTCAGGCATAGTGTGCAACTGGGATCAGTGGCATTCTGAGGGTCTCTGGCGCCCGGGGACCAAGCCTGGGGGATGGTGTGTAGTGCTCATGCTGAGTGCTCACTGGTCAGGCAGGGAAGCTATGCAGGGCCAGCTTTTTTCTGAAATTTTTCAGGGGAGATGGTGTTAATATTGATAGTTCCTACTGGCAAAAAAGTGCTTGCCTTGCTTTTATTTGTTTGGTTGGTTTTTTTTATTTAAGATGCAAAGTCACATCTGAGGATTCAGGGAATGCTTTCCCCCTCTCTTCCTGCAGCAGTGGCCATTCCCACTGCATGCCACAAGTAGTAGTAGGGACAGGGTAGGGTGGTTGCAGCACCCAGCCCTGCCCCTCCTCCTTGGCCTCTCCAGGGTTGGAGGCAGTTTTCAGCCCTCAGCCCCTGCAGCTGCAGCAGGAGACTTGGAGGCGACAGCCCCCACCCCAGCAGGTTCCATCCAGCCTGTGTCTCCTAAGCCCGAGCAATCCCCCTCGCTTCCTTCCTACCCTCCCTTACTTACCACTTTGCTGCTGAAGGAATCCCACCTCAACCACTCCAGGAAGCTGGAGCCAAGCTACCTTCCAGGAAGAGCCAGGCACTCGGAGGGGAAGGGCTTCTGCTTCAGTTCAGGTGTCCTGGAGGATACTCACTCACATTGGCTATGTGTACACTAGAAAAGTTAAGTCGACTTTGTTAAGTTGACTTAATAAGGTCGGCTTAAAGTTGACTTTATTAAGTCGACTTAACAAAGTTGACTAAACTTTTCTAGTGTAGACATGGCCCCTTGTCGACCTTATTAAGTTGACTTAACGCTTTAAGTCGACTTAATAAGGTTGACTTAGGTGCTAATCCTCGTCCACACTGGCTTTAAGTCGACGTAAGGCTTAAGTCGACCTAAAACGAGGTGTTATTAAATTGACTTAAGCTTTCCTTAAGTCAACTTAAGAAAAGCCCAGTGTGGATGTGGCTTTGTTTACGTTGACTTAAGCCTCCTTAAGTTGACCTAACTTGACAGTGTAGACGCACCCATTCAGTGGTTGGCACCTGCTGTCAGGCCAGTGCCCAGGGGCATGCACACCCCTCAGATGCCAGTGACTGGGATACTGCCTCAGAAGAGAAAGCCTCTCTTGTACACCAGACAGACTCTGGGTGTGTGGGTGGGTGTGTGTGTGTGAGAGAGAGAGAGACAGAGAGAGAGAGTGCACGTGCACGTGCGCTCATGCCCTGAGAACCTGACTGAGTGATGGTGAGGCTGCCAGGGTAACTGTCTGCCCCGCCTTACCTCCCAATAGCCACTTCCTGTGAACCAGCTCATCGTGGACACTGCTCTGAATGGCTCATTATAATGAAATAATTACTATTAAACATGAACACCTTTTTTAGTTAGTTTTATTTCTTACAGAGAAAACCGTTTCACGTAAGTTACCCTTACTCATCCAAGCCTTGTCCTTCACCTGTCTCAAAGTCTCCAGGGAGACCCTACCTACTTCCTGCACACTCCCTCCCTAGTCCAATGCATGAGATTTTAGGTGAGTCTCTCTATTCTCTTCTGATGGAGTTTTCTCCCAACAGAGCAACTCCCACACTTTCCTAGTCCACTCTCTGCAGGGCTGCACTCCCAGATCATCTGCCTGGGAACCAAGGGCTATGTGTACACTTACAAAGTTAAGTCTACTTTGTTAAGTCAACTTAAGAAGGTTGACTTTAAGTTGACTTAACAAATTGACTACACTTTAAGTCGACTTTATTAAGTCGACTTAACAGCAGAGATAGCCATTATAAGGCTTAAGGCTTAAGTCGACTCAAAAGTAGGTGTTATTAAGTCGACTTAAGGTTTTCTTAAGTCGACTTAAGGAAATCCTTAAGTTGACTTAAGAAAAGCCCAGTGTGGATATGGCTTTGTTTAGATTGACTTAAGTGTCCTTAAGTCGACCTAACTTGCCATTGTAGATGCACCCAAGAAGAGCTCTCTCCTCCCCTCTTGTCTCTGGCTTGCTCCCTGGACTGAGGTTGCCCTTTATATCCCACTGGGCCTGGCTTTGAGTCACAATCATCTACCATGTGACCCTGGGACTTATTCCCTTCTCCTGGGAAGGGTGACTGATCCTGGCTCAGGGTATGGCAGATCTCCAAGCCCCTTAAAGGGTTGGCTCACCCATTACCATGTGCATGCAAGTTTGTTATTGTAGGATGTTCATAAACCATAGGCCGCCCATGGATTTGTTATGATAACTTAGCCAGGAGATCAGAGCTCCGCATGAAGAATTATTATTGTAGGGTTGCTCATGACTGTTGAACTTTTATTCCTTTTTAGAAATGGCTTCACTGAAGCAATGCTTTGGCTGGGGTGAAACTATGCAAAGAGGCACAGAAGCTTGTCGATCTCTTTTCTAGCTCACTCCATACAAGTTTATCTTGCTATTGCCCACACAGGAGGCAGCAAGCTAATAAACATCTCAGCTACAGAGTGTGCTGTGCTGTTAACAGCATGTTGGTGAAACTATAATTTATAAAGTAATCAGGCATCATACTCCTCTGCTGTCAAGAGGACTTCATGCTTCCCTTTCCTAGATAGCGTACCTGAAGAAACACAGAATTCCGCGATCTGTTTTTCTGCAGCTCTTTTCAGCATCCAGACATCTCAAAACACTTCACCAAGTATTTAATTACAAGCCAGTGGAGAAGTACTATGTTCAGACAACTTCAGTGACTATTATGAGCAAGCAGCAGCCTACAATCCATAGCGTATGGGCACAAATAAATGCATTAGTGTCAATTAAACTACACCGTAAATCAGCATATTCTGCCTGGAAAACAAGCACCGTATTGAGAAGATGTGATAAGGAGCCGCTGCACTCATATAAAACATAAATAGAAAGGTTTTTTTTCCCCTAGAGACATGGGCCATTATTAGAGAACATTCGTTCACTGCGTGCACTGCAGTGACAAGAAGGAAGTTATCTAAGGGAATGCTAAAATCTCTCAGATCCCCATGTGCTGGAGATGGCCTAGTAGGTGGAATCATGCTTTGAGATTTGAAAGTCCCACTGGCCCAGCCTCCCTCCCCCAAAGTCAACATGCAGCCTATATATTATCCAATACAACGTGCTGGTAGTGAAAGCCAGACCAATTCAAAGGAGAAGTAAGTAAGACATGTGTTTTTAACATAGAGAGTGATTAACCATGGGAAAAGATCACTCGGTTGATTCTCCACCTCTGGATGGACTGAATACGTTTTTGGAATATGTTTTATCCAGACACAAGTTACTGGGCTCAGTACTGGGGTAACTGGGTGAAATTCTGTAGCCTGTGTTATACAGTAGGTCAGAATGAATCATCCAATAAGTCCTTTCTGGCTTTAAAAACTATGAATCTATTAATTATGCTTTCTTCTCCCACTTACCCTTTCTGGGGTTGGTGGTGGTGGAAGAGTTTTGGCAGGGAAAGATCTTGACTTCAGGCCTTCTGTAGCTTGCTTCATGAACAGTGCTGCATTTTCTTCACATTCTTTTCTAAGTCCCATTGACCTAAATTCTCACATCTGTAGAGAGAAAAGAGACCTCAGAGGTTTCAGTTTCTATGTTGAGGTATTAGATTTCTTAGGAATTCAGCTCTCTTTAGATGTATGTTTAATAATGATCAATATTTTAATTATATGCCTTTTTTTAGCACTTGTCCGCTTAATATCTAAAAAATCATTTGTATCACTTATGACTGTGCCTCTGTAGCTCGATGCCAGGGGATGAGGCTGTGGCTATAGCACAGTGATAGTTTCAGCACACGACATGCAGACCATTGATCTGAAGTCACTGGGACTGAGATCGGAAAATGGTTTGTGGTCTCTATAATCTGCTAGAGTATCAGGTTCCATTCATATTGAGCAATTACTGTTTTAAAATTAATGGGACTGAATGTAAATGCTGAGTTAATTTCCATTCACTTCCTTTCATTTTATAAAACTATTCTTATTTATGGGGAAACTGCTTACCTTGGAGTGAGGTAAAGACTCCAACTCAAGAATATTGACATGCATGAAAGTCAAAGTCGCTTCTCTTCTTGAACTGATGAATTGCAACAATGGTTATTTATCAATGCAATACACCTGTTATGCATTGATAAATAGCACAGCCAGATAATAAGGACTCTAGGCAAATGGGGGGGTGGGGGGGAGGGAGCTTTCCAAGGAAGTGAACAAAAATGGTTTAAATATGGAACAAAGCCTCTTGCATTTCTCTGATTTGCAAGATTAAACTGATGCACAAGTGACAAGAGCACTGAGATTTATGAGAAACAAATATGGCTCAAGGAAAATGAATCTACAAAAGGCTTTGTAAAGATTCTCCAGGGATTTATGGAGGCCCTGTCCTTTGTGAAAGCAAATGTGCTAATTCCATTATTCCACAGAATCAGAGATAATATAGCAGGCTATTTCACAGCAAGAGAGAGTCTAAAAAGCCCATCAACCACGTAAGAAAAGAGCAGAAGGAAAATCCATTAACACACTAGAGAGGAAAGGTGTTACAGCTAAAAATATATCTGCCACAGGTCCATGTCTCAGCTCTCCGAATTCCACCATATACCTGGAATTGTAGAGCAGGGCCTTTGTATAAGAAAAACCACCATCATAGCAAACCATCTCACTTTGTTCCAGGTAAAATATTTCTAATGGATTGTGTGAGAAATAAGCCTGCTGCTGCTGCTGGGCAAGGCAGGAGTAAACAAAACAAAACAAAACAGCAAACAAACCATAAAGTAAAAACATAAAAGTCCACAAATCAACTTCTTCAAACTCTGCCGAACTTAACATTGAGTTCTCTAATGATCTCACTACCTGCTAGGGGCAATGGCTTTATATCGGGGCCTATGGAACTTGTGTAAATTCCACTGAAATCAGGGGGAGCTGCCCAGGAGTGAATGAAAGGAGAATTTGGCTTTTTATATGAACTTCCTCTGGGCCCACTTTACATGAGGCCCTAGTTGTGTCATTGCTTCAAACATCACCCCACCTTCACAGCTCCTTGAATGAAAAGTAGCCTAAAGAAAAGCTAACAAGACAAAATGTTGATTTTAGAAGTTCCCTTTTTGGCTGACCGTCAATTAAATCAGAAAGAGTAGTTTTTTTCCTCTGATATTTAGAAAAATAAGAGATACATTAACCCTGCTCTTCATTTGGGTTCTGTTGCAAAGCTTTGCACCTTTCAGTTGAGAGCCATGATACTTTTAACTGCCGCAGGACCCTTGCCACAGAAAGGGGGATCTTTCACAGTCATCAGATTTTTAACATTTCCCAGTCAATAATTAAACACCTTGAGTGAAATCTTGGCTGTCCTGTGGCTAATGGTAGTTTTGCCATTGATTTCAATAGGGAGAGCATGTCATCCCATGTTTTTCCCAAGCTGAGAGCAAATGGGAGCTCCCCCTTTTGTTTTTAGCTTAGCAAGGGGAGCTGTGCACTAGAGGACAGGCTGCCAACTTGGGCAGGGCCCATGGCTTGAAGAGAGTGTGAGATTCTGAGCCAATCCAGATCTGCCAGGCTGGAGTTTGCAGAACCTATGAAGACCATTGTGAGAATGGCTCAGCATGCATGGTGTCGCTCCACCTTTGAGAGGCCTGCATCTCGGGACCCTGCCTGCATAGCATGGGGAGCTGACCCCTTCCATCCCCATTTGGGGCCCTTTGCACACCAAGAGAGACTCAGTTATCCAGAGTCTGAAGCCTTGTCCCCAATCTGTGTCCAATGAGCTTGCTGGTCCAGGGGCTAAACTGAATTTCCCAGGGTCCACTCAAGCCATTTATCAAGCACTGAAGGAAGAGATCCATAGCTTTATGGCACAGTCAGTATTGAACATCCAGCTCAGTAGAAGCAACAAACTGTCCCAGTGGTTCAGTCCTGCCCTGGCCTAATGTCATCCACTGTCTATTCTTCAACCAATTACCTGATGAATCTAGCTTCTGGATGGCCTGTTAGAGTTGCCGACGATAATAATGAACACCCAAATCTGTGCAAAATTCAGTATCTGTCAGGGATTTGATACCATTGGTGATCTGTGATGTTCCACTGCTTCATTAGGTGCACCAGGGACAGATCTTTTCTGAGCAAATGTGTCTTCAACTCAGCAAAATAACATCTAGGCTCCTAAGTGAAGATTTAGTGTTCCCCATCCTTTTTGTCTGTGTACAGCTCAGGCAGGGTTTGCTGCAGAGAGAGATGTTTACAAGACACACTTAAGAATTTGAAGGAATTGATTAGCATCATTTGGATTAAAAAAGCAAAGGGAATAATGTACGAGTGACCTAGATACTCTAATGCAATGCAGGGTGCTGGCTTGCCTGTAACAAATTACTCTCTTTATGTGTTGAGACAGTGCCAATAAAAGGCGAATGCAGCTGTGGGGAATACGGGGGTACACAGACAGGTTTGGAGACAGGATGGATACAGAGTAATGCTAATCAGGGGAGGCAGGATGCTAAAGACTTTCTCCTTAGGAAAAAGCATTGGGGCATACGTGCTGGGCTAAGTGGTGAATTTCCTTGTGAAAACAGGCAGAAGAAAAAGGCAGGCTGAGTAACTTGGAAGGAACTGTGCCCCAGGTGAGTGGCAATATGGGTGTCCTCTCCAGGGGATGTGGCCACAGCTATAGGAAGTGAGGCTTGGCAAGGCAGGAAGCCTTTCATGCTGCTTTTCTTTTAGACATTGAGAACGTGCAGAAGATAGAGGAGCTCTTCCAATTGCCGCTTTGCTATTGGCCCTGCCACTTAGCTCTGCCAAAGCTTCCCAGTCCTGCTTCTGTTCTGAGGTATTTCTTTTACAGCGCTTCAGCATGGGCAGTGTATTCCCAGTGTTTGGCTTCCCCCTCTCTCTCACACACACGTTAGAGATTCTGGGTCTCATTTTCACAAGCATGCACACGATTTAGCAATACAAGTCTTCACCAGTATTGGTACTCCTACGTCATTTAGGCAGTTTTGTAAATCACACCCTCTGGCACCAGAATTCTGTGAGAAGATGGCCAGGAAAATCTAATTATGGAATGATGAAGAGGCAAAAATCGTATCACACTCCTCTATCCCTCAGAGATTTTAAGTCACATTTAATTACGTCCATAGGAAGAGAAAATGGTTAAATATTAACTATTTTTATTGCAAAGACTAAGCTGCAATCCTCCTTGGTAACTGTATCCAGGACAGCATCTTTCCTTCCACCTACAGGCGAATTACCAGATGCTTTCTTAAGATCATCCTCCAACAAATCACAAAGCATGTGGAGGTTTTCCTAATGGTTATTAGTAAGTTTCGTAGGATCCCCACATTTATTTAAAGAAACAGAAGTTACAATGGGGAGACGCTAGTGAAAGTATCAGTAACAAGGGCCAATGCAGTTTGGGGAGATTATGGATAAACCCCTGCTTTCCTTCAAAACACTGATCTCCCTGCAGATCTGTATAATGTCAGAGTCGGTCATTTATAATCACATTTTTATACTCCTGTGTCAGCTCTTAAGGGTTTTAAATGAGTTGGTGAGATGAGGAACAAGTTGCACAAACCAATTCACTTATGATTACTCCCCTCCTACTTAAACTCTGGACTAATTCACATTTCCTGGCACTAGAGTAGGCTGTTTTCTCTCTCATTCTTTTTAGCTTATGCCTCCCATTCACTGCGAGGCAACCCCTCCCGTAAATGAGCTAGATGCTGCTATGGTCAAGGTTTTCAGTAGCATCAACCTGCCTTCCAAACTCACACCCCAAACTCTGTGCCCATAATTTGGAGAAGGCAAGCAGTAGAACTCTGACATCTCTCCTGCAGAGGGGCCCGCTTAGTAGGCAGTTACCCCTTTCAGTCCTATTGTCTGGAAGAAGTGAAAAATGTGGATGAGATTTATTATTTAGATGAGGTCACTGCCAGTTTGGATACAATAGTAATAATCCCACACTTTTTCTCCAATTCAGAATTTAGCCTGGAATCATTTCCAAAGTATAAAAATACGCAGTTAACTTTCTGTATGTTTACTTTTGCACCGCCACAACCATCTGCTTTCCCTTGATATTTCTGGGTAAAAAATTCTTTGAGATTTGTCTTTCTGGTGATATTTTTGGCTGAAGATACTAAAACACTGCTTCCCAGATCAGTGGTTTTCAAACTTTTTTCCTTGGGACTCAGTTGAAAAAAATCATTTCTGCCCACAACCCAACAATTACATCTTTAAGCAATGCATTCCAGTCTTTCAGTGGCAGCAGCAGGGAGTGCCACAACCCAGTACCTGAAGGTCTGTGACCCAGTATTGGGTTTTGATTCGTGGTTTGAAAACCACTGTCCTAGATGATGAAGGGGCAGAAAGAAGATTTGTACAGGAGTGTCTGGCTGAACTCCTGCTTGAATTAATCATTTTAATGCTGTTGGGATGTAAATTGTGTTAATATACCCAGGGGCACATGGAGCCTTAGAGAGGGTGTCTTTTCATTTATTTTTAAATAAGAGTGAATAAACAAATAGAAGGATGATTTTGTCTTGATTTCCAGCCCAATTTCTAGGTAAAAGAATTCTGAATAAGTATCAAATCCTATCAAGGCTCCCAGGTCTCATGTTATCCCTCTCATCTGCTAGAATACTTGTTCTCAGTGGGGCATGCCAGGACTCACGCATATGAAACCAGTGGGAAGGCAGATTACATTTTTGAATACACAAAAATTATAAAACAATTTTGAAAGATGGGAAGGAAGAAAGATGATTTCAGCTAAAAAATGGCTGCAGTTAACAGGCTTCTTGTGTTTAAGCCTTAAGTCATTTTCCTCTGCTTAGCAACCAACACTTCCAGTATGTTATCAGCCCCTTGCACAGGCTTTTTTAATATTGGAAATTGCACTGTCTCTCTCGAGTCCACTGTGTTCTCCACAGACCCTTTATGTTAGTAGTTATTATTTTCAGTCATGCTCACAAGATGCTTGGTTCTGTCAAAACATATAGGGAGACAGTCTTAAGATTTGGAATATAGAAATTGGGCCTTCCTATCAATATAGCTATGGTATCCATAAAGGTAATGTTCAGGTAAAGAAATGCAGGATTTACTGTGTTATTTTGCTACAATTGTGTTAACTTATGAAGATTAGCTCCACCATTGTTAAAATTCAACTTTTTTCACTAAATATGATTATTATCATTTGCATATTTGATATACCTGTCTCAGAAATATCAACATTTAGCACAACTCTTTGTGCCCCAATAGATAAGGGATTAGTATTTTAAATGGAAAGAGCTGTGATCATATTAATAACAAAGTTTCTATTGTTGGAGATATCTCAGTGGTGAAGGATGAACCCTTTCATGGGTTTTATTTTATATAGGTCCTTTGGTAACCTAAGTCCAATCCTTGAGCTGCAGACTCATTGGGAGATCGGTTGCATGTGGTGTTGAAAGGCAGGGTTGGGCCATGATTGCTACATGATAGTTATCTGTCCCACTTTTTCTGGCATTTTTCTGCTACCCCAGCAAGGTGATTTTCCTCAAAAGTGGTGGTTCCTTCCTTGACAGGTCTTTGCCCATTAGCCTTATCTTGAGCTACTATTTCCAGCTATGTCTACACTTGGCCAAGTAAGTCGACTTTGCTACGTTGATTTAACAAAGTCGACTTACTCGACTTAGCATGTCCACACTATAAAATTAGGTCGACTTAAAGTAGACCTTGCCAAATCGACTTAGAGCGTCCACACTGGATGCCTAAATTGACTTCTAGGGGCTAGGTGGACCTGGGAGTGGTCCATGGTGGGAGGGGGGCACCCCTTTCAAAGTGCCAGGGGGCTCAGCATTTGCCCCATTGTACCAGGGTAAAATGGGGGCTGAGCAGGACTGGGACACTGGCAGAGCATAGGAGCGGAGTGGGCAGGGATGTGTCCTGCCCCGTGGGTGGGCACACCAGGCTCTGGCTGTGCCAGCCACCCTGGCAGGGAGGCCAGTGGGGGAGCCCTGGGTGCCCTTTAAGTCAACTTAAAGTTGACTTAGGGCTAATCCGCGTCTACACTGGCTAAGTTGACTTAATAAAGTCGACTTAGCCAGTAAAGTCGACTTTAAACTTAAGCAGCAGCTTAAGTCGATTTAAGGAAATTGTAGTGTAGACGCAGATTAAATTAAGTCGACTTAATTTACAAGTATAGATGCACCCTTCCAGTGTGTGATGTTGATACCAGAACTCTTGATGTTTGTCTTGAGGGTGTCTTTAAAGAATTTTTTTTTGGCCGCCCCATTTCCTTTCTCCTTTGGTGAGCTGGGCATACAGCAACTGCTTTGATATGTTTGCATCAGGCTGGTGCAATACTGCCTGCTCCACCTCAGCTGGTGCTGGATAGGCAGGTTCTCTACACTAAAGATGTGGGCCTCTGTGAGGACACTGATGTGATCCTCCCACTTTATGTTGAGGATCTTCCAGAGAAAGTGCTGGTGCTGGCATTCCAGGTTTTCAGGTGTTCTCTGTAGGTTTTTGTTAAGTTGACTGAAAAAGGTCGACTTTAAGTCGACCTTATTAAGTTGACTTAACAAAGTTGACTTAACTTTTCTAGTGTAGACACAGCCCCTTGTCGACCTTATTAAGTCGACTTGGCACTTTAAGTTGACTTAAGAAGGTCAATTTAGTTGCTAATCCCTGCCCACGCTTGCTTTAAGTCAATTTAAGGAGTCAATTTAATGCTTAAATCGACCTAAAACGAGGTGTTATTAAGTCGATTTAAGCTTACCTTAAGTCGACTTAAAGAAATGCTTAAGTCGACTTAAGAAGAACCCAGTGTGGATGTCGCTTTGTGTAGGTCGACTTAAGCCTCCTTAAGTCAACTTAAGCCTCCTTAAGTCGACCTAAGTTGCCATTGTAGACACACCCTTAGCAAGAAAGATATGTTAATTAATAGCTTGCACTGCAGAGTCCCTTTATGAAAAATTAGTTTAGTTTTTGTAATTAGTCTTTTACTTTATGCTTTCATATGGATTTTGCTATTTGGAGTAAAACCATGAGTTATTTAGAGAAACTGTCTGTTTGTTCTTTAAAGAAAAGTGGCCAAATAGAGTTCAGAGGCTGCAAATTTCAAATTAATTTCTCATCTATATCTGGGAAAACTTAGAAGAATCTGCCCCCAAATTCAAACAAAAGGTTCCCTTTTAATTTAGAAACTGAACAGAAACCACAAATGGGATGTTCTCCTTTTCAAAGGAGATCTTCTTACTTTAAAATCATAGGCTATTTCTATACCACAAAAGGTTAGGTCGACTTTGTTAAGTCGACTTAGTAAAGTCAACTTTAAGTTGACTTAAAATCGACCTTATTAAGTCAACTTAACAAAGTGCTGTCCATGGATGTGGACTATGTCCACTTTGTTAAGTCGACCTAATTGCCTTTAGGTCGACTTAACAAAGTGGTCTTTAACGTCTACATTGGGCTTAGGTTGACCTAATGAAGGGTTAGGTCGACCTAAGCAGGCTTAACTCGACCTACCCCGCGATTCTTATTAAGTCGACTTAAGCTTTCATTAAGTTGACTTAAGGAATTTCTTAAGTTGACTTAGTGAAAGCCTAGTGTGGATGTGGCTTTGTTTGTCGACTTAAGCCTCCTTAAGTCGACTTAAACTGCCAGTGTAGACATAGCCATAGTTACAGGCATAATTCTGTTTCCAACCTGCAACACTGTTGGACACAAAGGGGCCACTTCAGCTTGGGATGAAACATATCTTAAAATATTTGAAGTGCTTGCCAATAACATTTCTTTTTGGTTTAAACAATCTATGGATTTTTAAATCAACATAAAAAATTACACATAGAGCTGGCTGAAATTTTCTGAAGGAAACTTGCCAGATTCTTCCCATCCCTTTAAGTTGGGAATCTGAGGAGTATCTGTTTACTTGGGAGACTTTTGCCACTACCTGAAAGCTGGTTCAGAGACTGGTGGGAGAAGTGGCTTTTGGCCTTTCCTCTCTGAATCTCAGGTGTAACCAGCAAGGGCAAATGCAGATGTTGTCCCTGTAAGAGTGGCTGGCAATGCCATGAAATTTGGAGCATGGTTTGAACATAGCAGTGCTGAGCTTTGCATAAAAGCTGGGTCTGCCAAGACCATAGTATCCATTGTACCACAATCAGTTTTTCCACTCAGTTGCACTCTCTGTAGATAGTGATGAGCTTTGATATTGCCTAAGACTTTTCCTGAAGGCAACAAATGACAGATAATAGCAGAGAAAGTGATGCCAAAGAACATTTTTTATCTGTTGGGCAAGCTTTGGGTTGAAGGATAAAAAGAGCAAGGGTTGGGATTGGAACTAGGGTTTAAACACATAACACAAAACTGGTGTATGGGGTGGAAGGCCAGTACTTAAAAGTTCTGCACTACTTAAACCCTACATTGGGTCTGCAGAGCAGGACAATGTGTGGAGCAGCTCTACATGCATGTTATGGAATCTCCTCTGTAGGGCCTGTGTAGGAGTGGGCATACCAGGAGAGCCTCCATATTTATGTGGAACACAGGCCTCAGGTTTATTTGGAACTAGTGGTCTCCAAGCACAAGTGGTGTGAGGGGACTGTGATCACTGTATCAGGCCATGGGTTGGATCAGAAGCCTTGGAGTGTCTGTGGAGGGTGAGGGGGACAGTGCTGCAGATCTAAGCCTTACCCAGGGTACTCAGTGATGGATTTCACCTTCCCAGCCCACTCGGACATCCCTTGCATAGAGCCTGATGGTTCAGACTTTTCAGAGCAGGATGTCAGGAACCAGGGCAGGATTCATTCTGTAAATAGGCAAATCACGGCCTTGCTCCATGCCTCAGTTTTCCCTTCTGCAAAATGGGGGTGTTTATTAAAAAGCACTTTAAAATCTTGAGATTAGAGGGGGTATTGTGGCAGTACAGCACGTGGGTTAGCCCCTACAAGTGCAAGATACTGATTATTTGTACCAATGATGAAACTTCACTGGACTTTTTCAAATGCAAGTTAACATTTAAATTCAGTTCACTTTGGGTTCTGGATGAAGATTAATGTTATTCCTTTTATCAGAACTGGTTTTCTTCTCCCTAAAGTAACCTCTCATCCTTCTGAACAAATGCTTGCTACATATGACACTTCTTTGCATGGCACCTTCTCAGTTATGTTGCAGAATTCATCTTGTCCTCTTGCTCCTTTCTATTTCTTTTTGTTCTATGTTTGTGCTGCACCTGACACAATGGGGTGGAGGTGCAGGACAGGAGCTTCTATGCACTATGATAATACAAATAAAGAACAATAAAATGAGAAGAAACTGTGGTAAACTCACGAGTGGATTCTCTCATTCAGAATTAAGTGGCCAAACTGAATTAAGGTCATTTTAATTCTGAATGAGCAACCACATCTGGCTGGAACATGGTTTAATCCATTTTACATTCACAGCTTTGGTGAATTCAGATTAATTCTCCGCAATGTCCCTATGCAGACAAACCCAAAGATTGCATCCCTTGCAATATCCTTCTGCTCTGATCAAGAGCACCTTTTGGAGCAGTACTGCTTTCTGCAGCTGCACAGAGTTGCCACTCCCTGCTTTGTCAGTCTGATAGAACAGAAGGATGCTTCGGAGCCACTTAGGGAGAAGAATACTGCCATTCCCTGGGTACCTCTACTGCATCATCAAATATACAGGTTCAGATGGTTAAAGACAAGAGTGGTCAGAAAAGGTGGTTTGGTTGTATCTCTTTCTCCCTGAGCCTGCGTTTGCTTGTGCGGTCAGCCATAATGTGCAATGTAGCCTGTCTACTCCACTGGTATGTGCATGTATAACAGCACTCAAGCTGTGAAGCATTGTGTAAAACACCTCCTTCCCCCAGCACAAGCATGCTCCAAGTGGATGGAACTAAGTGACCAAGTGCCATACGTAAGGCAGTCTGCTGTTCCTCCCCTGCAAGCTGCTGTCACATCTTGGTTTTCAGAATTTGCAAAGCACAAATAAAAAATGTGTTTGCTTCCAAAACCCCAGCAGAGAGTTGCTTCAATTCAATTTCAATTTGGGGAGACAGCCATCTGACTAGGGGGGTTAAAATATCAACATGATAGCAGCTTATATGTAACTAAATAAATACATTCAGGGACAGGATACTGCGGATGATAATGTTCTGTAGGCAGTGCACCTTCTTCCTGTGAAGCAGTAAATAACGTATACTTTCACAAGTTTTTCAGCCAAAATGTCAATTTTCAGAAAGCATGATCTTTATGTTACAATGACAGACAAACAGAAGCGATGGGAAAACCATCTCACCTGGCATAATCCATCAAGGTTTCCCAAGGCCATGGGCAGGGGAGTTGTTTAGTAAAACACACAGAATGAAAAGGCCTTTTTTAATGTAGTCTTTCTTTTGAAACACTTCCCATGTCTGCTAACAGCAGTGTGGCCCATAGAGCTCTGGCATATACAAGAATCCAAGAGGTGGCCAGCTTTTTAACCACCACTGTCTCTGCCTACTTAGAACAAGTATGCAAACAATGGTGGTTAACACTTGTGGTAGGTCTGTAATAGTGCTCTCACTATTGCTTTCCCTATGGAGTTGCCTTACTAAGGAGAGGGCATATTTCAGTGGTGATCATGACTCCCCAGAGCTATAAGGTACTGAATATAATACATCCGCTTCTCCAATGAAGTAGTAGAACTGAAGTGCCATTGCTCATTGATTTCTCTGGATAATGGTGTAGGCAATTTTAAAAATTGGAAGGAACCACATATGACCATTATGGCCAGTCTAGTAATCCTATCCTGCCTTTGATCAAGCTTTCGATGGAGGCAAATGAAACCTATGAAACTCACTTCCACAAAAGGAGATTGCAGGAATTATTGTGGCTACAGATGACAAAAGGATAAGGGATTTTATGACCTGAAATGTCATCTGCTGTTGTGCAGCTAGGGAAAGCTCTATCAAACATCCTTTGATTCCTAAAGCACCCGAGACAAGTCCTGCACTATGTACAGCGGTGCACAATGGGCTCAGTAGACTGCTCATCCCCCACTGAAGCATCACATGTTGGCTGCTGCTGGAGACTCGGTGGGCCAGAGGACTAGATCCCCTCTAAAGGGGCTGGAACACATCTTCCCAGCCCTTACAGAGAGCAGCCAGCGCCCTGGAGAACAAGGGCTCGATTATGACCCTTGCAGTGAAATCAGCGAGCTTGTGCAATAGCAAAAGATGTTCATGTTCACGTTAAGCATGAGTGCGGCAAGGTTGCCTTCTGAGCATGGAAGTAAACTCTTCCTGGGCCTAGATCCCACCTCCATCTGTCCCTTTCCAGATCATTCAGCCAGAACACACTGCCCATTCTACAGTCAGTCCGTATGCCCCCTTTCCTTCCTCATCACCCACCTTTTCAAACTCCACCTCACCCCCAACCAATCCCTTATCTCCTGACAATTCCCACAGCTTCTGCTGCACTGGGAACCAGGAGGGAAACCTCTACTCCTCCACAAGCCTCCCAGTTGCTATGGGAACATAGTCACAGGCTCCAATCCCAGTCCTTCCTAGTTCCTGAAGTGAGCCTGTGACTGCACAGATCTCAATATAAATTGCCAGGCAGTGCAATTCACCTCTCCACATACTGCAAACGCCTGGCAATCCCACAGAGCATACCTCCCTCCCTTCCCCACACTACAATGTCCCATGCATCCCTGTGTCATGCAACCCTCTCCTTCACTGGAACTCCCCCATGCATCCATATGTCATGCAACCTCCACACACTGCAATCCCAATACCCCTCTGCTTCCGTGTTGTGCAGCCCCCATTCACTGCAATGCCTGACACATCCCTGTGGTGCAACTCCAGCCACTGTAATCACCCATGCATCCATATGTTGTGCTTCACACACTGCAACCCCAATCCCCCATGCATCCATGTTGTGCAACCTCCACACACTGCAATCCCCCATGCATCTCTATGTTGTGCAACCCCATGTACTGCAATCCCCCATTTTCTGATACATGCATCGTCATGCAACTCCCCCCACTGCAATTCCCCTTGCATTCCTGTCATACAATTCCCATACACTGCCATCCCTATGTCGTGCAACCCCGGTGCACTGCAATACCCATGCATTCCTATGTTGTGGAACCCCTTTACATTGCAATCCGCCAGTACTCTATGTCGTGCAAGGCCTATGCACTGCAACCCCCGATGCAGTTTAACCTCTCCACGCGACCTCCACCCCCCTTCATTGCAGAGCCCTCCGCAACTCCAAGGATTGCAACTTCCCATGCACAGCAGTGCCCTATGCAACCCATGCACTGCAACTGCTACCCACTACATGTACAGCCATGCACGACACTGCAATCCCTCGGCGCCCGTCCAGCATGACGTGCCCATGCCGGGCCTCACGGTCCCCTCTCCCCGCAAATTCAGGGTTCACCCCAATGCAACCCCCTTGGCGGGCCCCCCAACCCGGGCCAGAGGCGGAGCAGCGCAGACCTTAGCGCTGCCTGAGCTGGCCAGATTCTCACGCGGGGAGGAGGAAGGGGGTGCCCTGCTGCTAACGGGGTTCAGCAGCTTGGGGGGAGTGACGTCAGCCGGGGCCGGCCCATGCCGAGTGGGGACCCGCTGCCCGGGAGGCGGGCGGTGCAGAGCGGCGGGGGGAGCGCGCGGGCGGGCACGGATGCTGCCGCCGACGCCGCCGGAGCTTCGCAGGCTGCTGGGCTGAGCCCCTCCCGCTCCCTCAGCCGCCCCGCTCGCTGCCGATGGGCTAGGCAGCTCCCGAGCAAGCCTCCGCCGCGCCGCGCATGGGGCGGGCTGGTGGCGCCCGCCGGGCTCCCGCGCTCGGGAAGGCGACCTGAGGCGGGCAGGCGAAGCGAGCCGGGCAGGAGCACTCTGCCCTCCTCCTCCCCGCCCCCCCGTGCCCCCTGAGGGCGGGACCGAGAGGCACCCGCCGGAGACAGCCCGCTCGGCGGCGCCCGAGCGTGGGGGGGAGCGAGCCCCGCGAGCCTGTGCCGGGATGTCGCGGCTGCCCGCAGCCTCTAGCCCGCGGGGAGGAGCGAGCCCCGAGCGGGGCAGCCGCCCCTGGTGAGCCGAGGACTGGAGCTCGCGGACCGGCGGGGGGACCGGGGGGCGGCGCTGATGGACCGGGGCGAGATCTGAGCCTAGACGACCCGCCTGTGCGTGACCATGTGGATACAACAGCTCTTGGCCATCAGGTAAGCGGCTGGGGGCAGCCTGGGGCTCGGTGCAGCTCGGTTCCTGAGACCTGGGTATCTCGGGGTGTCCAGTGGCCACGGATCGCACCGGCCCAAATGACCTTTGGCGTCCGCCTCTTAGTTTTCGCCAGGCTCGCGACTATCGACAGGGCAGTTTCCCTGGCCGCCGGCTGGGGAACACATTACAGAGAAGCCCCTGTAGTTGAGGATTAGACCCGGACCGGCGCTGCCAACCTGGCTCAGCGCAGTTACTTTTCCGCCTGGAAAGCGTTGTTCTGGTTTATCCTCTTCTTGCAACTTTAGCATGGCCAGATTCCTGTATTGGACTATGGGGTATGAAAATACAATGGTACGTGAAATCCCTGTATTTCAATCTTTTGTAGTTCTCCATAGGCACAGGGCACGAACCCCGAAAATACCTTCTCCAAGCAAATTTAGGATGTCTTTAAAAAAGTCTACCTATACCTAGTTATGTAAATATGTTGCATCAAGGTTTTAGCAACATGCGAATCAGACTGCTGCGATGCTGACCGAAAAACGGCTGTTGGTAATGAGTGTCTACATAAAATAGCTGTTTGCAAATAACTATACACACACAAACACGTGTGAATATACAGCATAGATTGTATACATGTGTACACAACAGTCTTTATGTACGCATTGAAGCATATACACAGACATCTTTCTTTGATCTGTTTTTGTGTTTGCATGTTTAACTAGAAGGAAACAGTGGATGAATAGATCTGTGTCATAAAATAACTCTTAACGTGTATCTCCCACCTATCTCTTGCCTCTAAAGTGCTACGTTGAAATAAATCATTGGGTTTCAGCTATTACTCTGATAAAAGGATTTCTGCATATAGGTACACGGTTTTTACATATATAAAATAAGTGCTACTGAATATCGTACATGCTAAAGATAAGAGCTATCAGTAGTACTAACGGCTTAACTCCTGTGTATAAGTATTTGTGTTCCTTGGAGGTTGAACGTTTTGATACTCTCAGTAGAGTGATGGGGAAAGATTGGGAAAGCAAATGTGTTTTTCTTATGTCTCTCCACTGGGATGCACTAGACTCCTGCTTTGGGGAGAGAGAGAGATTGGAAAAGGAACAAGATTTTATGAGCAAACTCCCACCTGTGCTAAAATCCTTCCAAATCCGATGAATGATGATGAAGATTCATTGCAAAGCTTTGTGACTCAGTAGTCTGTTTTGGGAGGGTGTATTGGTGTGTGTGTGCATAAACCATTACTATTAGATTAATATATGTATCAGTCTGAGAGTAATGAGTAATGCTTAATAACACACTCTTTATTAATGCAGAGGTAAAATACTGATCTTGCAAAATACTCAAGGAAGTTTCTCTCTAAGGGTAGACATCAGTTGGTTTATTGTATCAAGATAATATCTACCTGTTGTAGGATTATGTAGGAGTTCTCCTGACTCCCAGCACTGTAGAAGGATATAGGGTGGTGTTGCAGTGATCATTCCAAGAAGCATATTTGGTAGCATTTAGCAAATCTGTTTCACAGAACTATCCTAAATAAATGCCTTTCCACAAAGACTGTGCTTTCACAATGAGGTTTGGGGGAAGCAGCTAAGACTGAGTTAAATGATGAACTGGCTGAGGCTGGGTGTTGAGTTGAGTGTGAATCCATATTTCTTGCTTACTTTCAGGGAAGTGCTCATACAGACAGCTAGTCTCTGTTCCAGAAAAATTGGAAATGCTCTTTGAGTTTCACTGATCCCCTATCAAATATAGTGTCTAATTTGTCCAAAACTTTAAGTTCTGCCTCTTGTTTCTATGAACTCCCAAAGCAGGAATCAGGAAACTCCCAGTGCTTTCAGGTGTTCCTTTTCCATGAAGGGTCATATGAGTATTTAGGTAGGAAAGTGGGTAAGCAGACAGACAGGTGGATGCAAGTTGTAGATTAACAAGAACTACATAGAGCTCAAGGAAAACAGAACCAATGTTATGTAACACATTTCTATTACTGCTGTCAAGTCATCTGGCTGAAGTTTTGTTTTTACTGTGATGCTGCACGTAGGAAGGAAAAACATAATAATTCTTTCTGCTAAGGTTTGACTAGTTAAAAGACTGGTTATTTTTCTTACTTTCACTGTATTTTAGTGGGTTAAATTTAAAATGGCAATATAAAAAAAGTTGTAAAGAATATGTTGCTGTCGGATTCAAAGTAAACCCTTCTTTTTCCAGAATTATATGCCTAAATTAAATTAAAGATGGGTAAGATAAGAGTTTAAGTCACAAAAATAATCGGTAGTTGCTATTTGGAAGAACGTTATTAATGTGTACGTTTTTATTTTTCTGGTGTGACGGCATATAGCCTCTATTTGTCTCTTACTTCAGAGAGCTGTGGGTACAAGTGTCTGCTGGACAGACTTCTCTGTTCATGCCGGCTTATTGCCCTTTGCATGATGGAGCTTTGCTGTCTAGCACCAGGAAAATCTGCTCATAAAATTGTGCTATGCAGCTACCACCCTGTGATCAAAAGCCCGGGGGTGGGGTGAGGGTTTGCAGGGCTGCCGAAATGGCTGGTTGAGAGGAAGGCAATGAACAATCCTACTCTAGCAAGAGCGCTGATGACATGAGATGAAGTCTTTTCCATTCCTTAGTCGTGATGCGTCTGTTTACGATCTCAGAGCCCTTAAGGGCCTGAACCAAAACACTTTGAAGCTAATGGGGCTTTCCTGCTGACTTCATGGGGTTTTGGATCAGATTCTAAGAGAGGCAACTGTCCATTGACTTTTAATGAAGCTCTTTCCTAAACTCTGGGGTATGAAGAGGTTTTATTGTTTGTTTATTTTTTATATTATTTTCCCCAAGTTCTTATTTTGTGAGGCTAACATATACATAGTCATCCACCACATCTTGGGAGATAACAGCCCTGTGATTAATTCAAGAGCAAGGTAACCAGTAAATGTACCATGCACCTTTCACTGCATCCCCTGTTCTGCCCTCTATCCACGAGTCCGTCTCCCTGTAACTTATGGTAACATGCCAGCCCCTCAAGGATCTTTAAACTGTCACAGGATTTTATTTTTTTTAATTAAATTAAGCTGCCAGCGAGATGGTGTTTAGGTGCAAGGATGCGGTAATGTGTCTGTGGTATGAAAATTATGGCCACAATAACCCTATGGAATTACTGCTAAATCAAGTATGAAAAATGTTTTTCATTGCTTATCCCAATTTGAATTGACTGACAGGTGAAGGCAACAATAAAGTAGGTAGAGTTGTGGTTTCAGCCTGTGACTCGCAGAATACAGTAGTCATGGAAAGAGCAAAGACCTCTGCTCTTACATGGCTTTTCAGGCCATCGTTATCATTTTCCTCTCCTGATTATCTTAAAGATTCCTTTGGTTTTTTTGCTACTCGTCTGGAGTCCCACATATAATTCCATCGCCTCGGAACGATATTCTCTGCTTGTCCCATCAGCAATCTCTCTGCCTCTGTTTTATTTTTAATAAGAGATAACAAGTAACTTTACTCCTAACCTTTTCTGCTGCTATAGCTTTTCTTGCCAGCTTCAACTCTAATTACTTTCTCGCTTTATTTCTGACCTTTCCCCTGTAATTTTTTTCTCATTTTCCTTGAAGAGCCACTTGGGAAGCAACATAAAAAAAAAGCGAAAGACCCTTCCAGCTCTCAGCTCATCCCCGCATCTTCTTCCCCTCAGGCCTTGCTGGCTGAGAGGGATGTTTCTCTGGTCCCCTGATGAAACAGTTACCTCCTGCTGTAAGGGTAAAGCTGCAGGGTCTGTAGCAGCATTTGTCAGCTTGAAGACCAGTTGTGTTCCTAAAGCAAGCAGGAGAAGACCTCTAGACTTTTAACTCCAGTTTATCTACAGTTCTCGTTTTTTAAAATAGCAATTTTCCACTTCCACAGTTCTTCTGAACAGAGAGAGTGAGCGATCTTCAAGAGATCCAGCCTCTTTTTATAATTTTTTAATTCCTCTCCAGCCACTGAGAGCTCCCATTGATAGCTGTTATCCTGGCCAGCACTACAAGTTGCAGCTACTCTGATGCACCCCATCCAAGAGAAATGAGCCATAGTGCCACCTCCAGAAAGGTGATTGTTCTATGGTAAATTGGACTGCAGCTATGTGTATATAAATCAGAGTTTCATATATTAGCTCTTTTCTTTTAGCTGGAGTTGAGTATGTTCCTTTTATAGGTAAAAATTTGACATTTTAAACAATATGGTGTAGTCTTTACAGCATTTAGTTCCCCAAACCTATTGGCGGTATAAATAAACATACTGCTTGCAGTTTCCCTTTGGTTCTATAAAACAAGTAATTAAAAGCATATAACCTGGCATATTTGCATTGAGATAACTTTAAGGGCATTACGGTTAATGCGGAAACAAAAAGTTAATGTCCATTTCTCTCATCAAGTTCACGTAGAATCAACCAGCCATTGAAGATGTGAACTTTGAATTCTCAGTACTAGTGTGAATAACAGATAGTGGGAGTTAATGGTTTGCACTAAAGAGGTTTTCACTTCTAGTAAATCCATGCCGTGCCTGAGTCCCAGCAAGCTATTGCTGGATGAATGGATTGCCACAGAAATTCATCTAGTGTCAGCGACTATGGTAGTTAGCAGCTACAATAATACTTGAATAAACTGCACTTTTATGCAGCTGTTCATACCTTTTAACAGGCAGCAATTTCACAGATGAGAAAAAGGGAGATGTGCTGATATTAGCACCCCTCTTCCCTATGGTATGAATAATTGTTGTAATAATATTGGAATCATTATCGTATTGCCGTTCATTGTGTGTATTCAACAGAGTGATAGCTGAGAAGCTGACTGAGTCATGGAGCAGGCACCTCACCCTGCAGCTGCTTTGGAGGCTTTTATTCTGGAGTGCCTGTTTCCACAGGCGGTGAGCACATAGCAGCTTTGTAGAGATCGTACCTTCTGTTCTCCAGGGCGGGATCCAGCTTGCATTTCTCTCCTGGACTCCAGTCACAGAGCAGCAATGATGTGCCCGAGTGCTGTCCTAAAATGCCTCTGCTGGCCCTAGGAAGGGTACTTGCCAGCCCAACATTTGCTTGCGCTATAACCCTCTGATTCCTAGATTTCACAAAGCTGTCTTTTGGAAGAGTGCATGGTAGCTCATCCGTATCAATAAAAGTGATACCTTGGATTGTTGTATGGATAAATATAATGCTAGCAGTATCATCTATCTGCCCATGTGCTCTGGGCTTTTGAACAGTATTGCTTCAGTTTGCCTTATGTAAGTCATATGTTTAAAATAAGTAATTGCTAAATTTTCTTCAAAGGGTAACATGTAAGCAGAATTTAAACTACTGTAAAGATTAGCTCTGAAAGCTGACTATATCCCTGATCTCAATTTTTCTGTTTGAAGTCTGGCCCAAGAGGCTGCATTGTTACCCAGTGCCGTTTATGCATGTATACAAGCAATGGAGAGACATGAGGGTAGCTGCCTCACTCAGGAGCTGTATAGGATGCATGTAATTTATTTCATGCTGGGCATGTCTGAGGTTCATTATGAAAATATATGCATAGTTACACCTTCAAATATAGTGAATAGGAGACTGACTAGGAGGTAAGATTAAGGGAATTAAATATGCACAGACTGGAAAAATGGAAGATGTCGTTCTAGGGTGCAGATACTATACAAAACTGAGGACTATATTACTCTAATTAATTAGGAGTGATGATAAATGGGTTTCAGAAAATCAAGACCAGTCCAGTTTTAGTACTATAGAAAGAACTTCTGCTCTTCTCTTCCCCCCAAAACAAACTGTATTTAACATTAGGACCAACCCAGGGAATGGGTCCACAATCTCATATAGGTGGTGGAATTCAGAATCTCCAGTCCCAGCTTGGCGAGCACCTCTTAGGTTCTTTTAAAATTGGGTGCTACCACGTCTGAGGAATGCTCAAAGAAGTCCTGAGAAAATGAGGTGGGGATGAGGGTGGAGGGTCTCTTCTTTTTCCTTTGGATTTGACAAAGCTGGGACTGGGACTGGGACTGGGACTGGGCCCTTAACATCCAGTACTGCAGACCGCACAGTCTCAGAGAATGAACATCTCCTGTTTTATGGGTGATGACACTAAGGCACAGAAAGATCACGGCCATGATTTTCAAAAGGGACTGGGAGATTTGGATACCCAGCCTGAGGCACTGTAAAGAGGCCTGCTTTTTTCCAAAGTGCTGAGCACCTGGCTAGTGCATTACATTCACTGCAAAATAGAACAGGTATTTAACAACTAGCATTTTATAAAGAGCTCTAAGACACACCTTTGAACTCAACTGCCCCTTGGAAGAAAAGAGTCAGAACAGCAATGCATATTTCTTTGGACTCTTATTTTAGTACAATCTCTGCCATGGAGCTTGATGGTTACAACCTGCATGATTTCTTATGATAGGGATGTACTTCATTTAATTTCACTCTGAAAGATGTTGATTGAATTTGGACTGCTGAGAGGTTTAAACTCAATCTTTGTTCCCTGAACTTAACTGTGGGAGGTTTACCCAGTTTTATCCTTCAGCATTAATTTTAGTTTTATGGGGATTCTTTCTGAATTGATGTTTTGCCTGGCATTGAATTGCTGCTACTTTCCAGCTTTTATCAATTTCTTCTCTGGTCTCAGCATCTGCACACAAGTCAATCTTGCATTAATACCTGCCTCCCAGCATTTTCTTTGAATGCCTTTAAACTGGTTAGTACATATCTATTAATAGGTACATGCTCAGACACTGTTAATGAGTGACACTATAAACGCCTAAGATAGATACCTAGATAACTAGATCATTAACTAGAAAATAATAGACCTTCTTCCTGCAACATGTATTCCATAATTTAGGGAAGTATTTTAATTAAATAAAATAGGGAAAGAGCTTTGCGGTTTTAGTAGTAAAGGCCCTCTAGGAATGAACTGTTTTCAAGCAGACCCTTGGAGTCTTTCTTAGCCTTTCCTTGAGCTGTAAGAATAACCTTTTCTTCAGGGTTTTTAAGACTAATATTTCATCTGGATGTCCTCTTTTAATGAGAACATTTCAGAACTGATGGGATGGATCAGTAGATAGTAAGACAACAGAGTCTTGTGGCACTTTTAAAGACTAACAGATTTATTAATCGCATGAGCTTTTGTGGGAGAAATTTTCTCCCACGAAAGCTCATGCGATTAATAAATCTGTTAGTCTTTAAAAGTGCCACAAGACTCTGTTGTCTTTCTACAATAGACTAACACGGCTACCCCTTTGGAATTTCAGTAGATAGTAGTTGGTTTGACTGAGATTTCCCAGTGGATTTTAATGGTCTCAGGTGCTGTTTTAGGCTGGTTAATTGGTGAATTTGTAATGCTAGTTAAAAGTTTCAGAGTGTGTGAATAACAACAAGGAGCAGAGAGCATATGGCAAAGGGAGTTTAAGTTCCTTGCTCAGCCAGCCCTTTCAGCCTCCTGAAGTCCAAAGGTGGGATGAAGACATCAGATGAGAACCCCCAATGCAGGAGAATTAAGATAAAATGGAAATTAATTTCAGTAGCATTTCTTCCCCTCAGTGCTGTCTGATGCCAATCAACAACAACAAAAGGGAAAGAAACTTCCTGGAGTTGGATGCCCAGTTGTACCTGAAATAAAAACAATCCCAGGCTGGGGGACATTTAAAAGAAATTGAGTCAGCTAATATAGAGACAGTGGTCTCTGCCAGAGTGACACACCACCTCAAATTGACTGCAACAGCTCAAGTGGTGAAAAGGGAAGAAGACAGCTTGTGAGGTTAGGATTCAGTGTACATGACATCTCAGCATAGGGTCACCTTCCCAGCCCAGCATATAGCCAATAAGAAATGCTTCTCTTATAACCTCTGCCCATAGCGATAGCGTATTCCGCTCCAGCTGAGCCTCTCCCCACCCTGGCTGGGCTCTCTGACAATCAGCAAAGAGAGGGAAAATAGCTCAAGTTATGTCAGCTGTTTGGGATGTTAACTCTTTTCAGGCCAATCACTAGAGAGGTCTGAACACCAGGTGCCACATCCTTCTCTCCTCTAGAGGGATTTAAACTGCAGTAACTGCATTGATTTCTCTAGATTTAAATTCCTCCTTTTTCCATTGTCCATGGCAGTTATATATATTTTAATTGTAATATGTTTTTTGAATTCTAGTTCTGGTGGAGGGTTTGGGGTCATCTGGATATAGGCCTGGAGAGCCCCCTTCAATGGGCAAGGATGGACTGCAGTCTGCCCTGGGCCATTCTGCTGAGACTGCCGGCTGGGTTCCCAGATTATTCTGTTTTTGTGCTGTGTCTGGTTGGGACCTAATAGACAGTCAATGTAGGGGAGGGAATGCCTTATATTGGTGAGAGAGATGAGCTTGTGAGACGTTGATCCAATAAAAGGCATTACCTTTCCTACCTTGTCTCTGTAATATCCTGGGACTGACATGACAACAACTACATGGCATGGGAACCTGCAGACTTGTTTTTCATGGACATCTGAATATCTGTTGGTCTAATCTGTTGGCAGTTTAGCTGGCTCCCATCATTGTATTATCCAAGTCCCTCACAGTCTTTAATGTATTTATCCTCATAACTCCAGTGTCAAGCAAGTTAGTGTCTTTATCCCTATCTTACAGATAAGGAACTGAGGCACAGAGAGACTTCAGCCCTGATCCTCAAAGGTATGTAGGCTCCTACCTTTCACTGAAATCAGTAGAGGTTGAACACTTAAATATCTCTGAGGATCTGGGGCTAAATGCTGAAGCTCATGTAGGAAATTAGTGCAGCAGGAAGTTGAACCCAGGTCTCTGAAGTTTCAGAGTATGCCCTTAATGACTGGACCATCTTTCCTCTCTAATAATTGTCAGTAACTGCTGACCTATGCTGAACTGAAGTTAGAGCTAAAAGGCTCCCCTGTCCTTTTGCTGATTGCCCAAAGCAATGCAGCACCCACCCCTCCTTGCTAGCTATTCTGAGGAAATTAAATGCACTTAAAAGAACTCCACAACCAAACCTTCTCTCTACATAAAGCGTTTGGCACTGTTTATAGAAATGTTCATTTTCAGCTTCAATCTAAAAAGTGCCATCTCTGAAGAATTGTGACTTATAAATAACAAAGGGAAGAACTACATTTCAAGTCAACTAATGTGTGATGTTTTTTAAAACTGTGCTCTGAAAGTCTTTTTCACAAGCTGTAATTTTATGGAAATGCTATTGCATCGGCAATTGTATTGTATTCTTTCTTATAATAGCTGCTGGTACCTAATAAATTCTGATGAGTAATACCACCAACAATTATAAATACAATGCTCTTTTCACATGATACAGCTTGTCAATTTGTGCTTGGTGTTTTAGGAAATGAATGCCATTTCTTAGTATTTCCTCTTAAAGTAGGCTTCACAAGCAGAAAAGGGGTCTGGATTGAATTTACCTCTGGGTTTATTTTTAACTGCCCACAGCATAATACACTTTCAGTGCAAAGTATATATCCAAGCTAGGCAGCAGGGCCAAACTCTGAAATTTTTCTCAGCCTTTATCCTATTGAATTCCCTATTAGAAGCCAAGGGAGTTTTGCCTGAGTAATGAGTCAGTAAAAACTGATTTGTGAAACTCTTTAGTACTGACAGATGGGGACAGATTTTGAGCTTTTAAAAAGAATGAGGTTTGTGGTGATACGAGGTGTGTGTGAGCCTGTGTTTATCAGATGAAGAGGAGAGTGAACATGTGTGAGTGAGTGTGGGAGAAATGAGTGTACAAGTGAGTTCGTGCTGATGTAACTGTGTGTGTGTGACAGAGGGAGTGCATGGAGTGAGAGAGAGAGGAAGGAAGTGGGTTTCTATATGTGCAGGAGAGAAAAGAGCTGGATTTATTCTAGACACTGTATGTATGAGATCAGGGCCAGCCCAAGGGTTTTTGGTGCTCTATGCAAACTGATTTTGGCAACACTCCCCCCGCCCCTCCCACGTGTTATAAGAGAAAACGTATGTAAAAAATTCTTTTCTATCTAATTTGGTGACCCTTAAAGCCTGGCGCCCTAGGTGACTGCCTAGTTCACCTATATGTTTGGGCCGGCTTTGGGTGAGAGGGAATGAGGGCTTGATTCTACACATTGAAGTCAATTGCAAAGCACCCTTGACTGGAAGGGGCAGTTTTAGGCTTCAAATGAGTATTTGTATGTTTAAAGCTTTAATGGTATAACATTCATGATGTATGTCAAAGAACCTAAACGTAATCAGCTTCTAGTCTTTTTATTGTACTCTAGTAAAAACACAATTTTACGGAATTTAACCACAATCTCTCAGCAATCAGTCACTTCTGTCAATAGGGCACTTTAGCAAAACATACATAACTACAACAGCAGTAAGTTTTAAGAAGCATATTGGTATTATAAACTCCCAAACATTGGTTTATTGCTCAGTAAATGGCAAGTTAGTTAAATAACTACGCTAGAAACTGATACACTTGACTAGAGGGTTACAAGGACTGATTAATCACCATACAGGAAGCAAGATGCCTGGATTGGTTAAGAGCAAATAGTCAAACTGTATATGTTTTGCCATTTAAATGCCTATGATTTAGGTTAAGAAGCAGTATTTAGACTAGAACCCACCAGTGTGGACCCCTCGCCTTGTACTCAGAAGGCTAGACTAAACCCTGCCTGCTGTAGGAACGTCATGCTGTATGTTCAGGTATTGGCAATGTCAACTTTTCCAGATGTAATATTTGGCTCTGTATAATTAGTTCCCCAAACCGACACAAGAACTTGTGTTATGATGTCACCACCTCCTTTCCATCAAGCAAGACTTTAAATAATGTAGTGTTTATTAATGCTAATTGGATGTGGATTAGAACATCCACTTCAGTACCCAATAAAATGCAATGATTAATGCCTTGGAAACAAGCAGCAAATGAATAATCATTTCACGATTTGTCAGCAGTGTTAGCAGACATCTATCTGCCTCTGCCCCTTTGGAGTCATTTTCACTTGACCAGATGGGGTGCCTTGGGGTGGCTGTCACATTCTAAATCTCTAAAGAGCAGGTGTGTGGCACTAATTTCTTCCTAAATCTGCATTTTTAATGAACTTTTTTCTTTACTTGGAACGTCAGATGTTGGAATAGTTTTTTTAAAAGGAGCATCTCCAGAAGGAATGAGGTCATTTTGCTATCAGCAGTTAGTTGCCTTTTAATAGGTTTTCCCACAAATGAATGGGGGATGTTTTACATGTCTTATTGTTTCTTCACTTTATAAGAGGTTCTGCACTTCTCTTTAGCACTGTAGTTCAATGCAGAGAAAAATTCAAAACTTATTCTGGATTCCTGTCAAAGTGACATTTTCTCAACCAACATTCATTTTGATAATTTTGGTGGAACATAGTGGAAACATTTGTTATGGGCTTTACCTTGAGGATAAGCAGCACAAGAAGCTTTTAACAGGAAGGAAATAAATTCGTTATACTTCCCTTTCATCCCTCTCTGAACTGAAAAGGTTCAGGGCTTTAAGCATTGCAAATCTGCTGGCCCATGGACATGGCATTGATCTCTCAGATTACCCATGCCGTGGTGCTCCTGGCTGGATCTTCATTTTTGAAGGTGCAAACAATTGTGGGGCAAGGTTGCTCCCAGGTGTCATTTCACAAAGATAAATTCTGTTCCCATCAGAAGCTGAGTTTCCCCTGTTCTCTTTGAAAGCATCTCATAGTGATGGGGACGTACAGAAGACGGGACCAAGGGTTCTTTAGCAGGATTTATATTTTAGGGGAGCCTGGGTTTGGCTCTATACAAGTTTCACATTGGCTTGGCAGGCTACACAGAGCTCTTTATTCCCTTTTTCCAAGGGAACCTCAGATGTGGCAGCCACATTGCAAGATGAGCCTGTATCTTTTCAGGCTTCTGGAACATAGAATGATATAGATTAAAGGTTTAGAGATGGAGGGGGCCTATTAGATTATTTAGTCTATTCTCCCATAGTGATAGAACAGAATGTGTCTATAGAGGTAAAACTGGGTTGAGAAAGTTCAACCATCTATTTTTCACTGAACCCAGGGAGCCTGTGTGTATTACTCAGCTAGCAGGGTTAGCCCTTTCTGGCCAAATATTGCAAGGGGTACAATGCCATATAAAACCTGCCCCAACCGTACACAGTCAAAATAAAAGTGCATGTATGGGGAGGATATCTTAGGCTCCTGCTCAAAGTTCACACTGAAGTCTGTCCCCAGAGCCTACTCAAGTGGCCTAAATTTCTCTCCCTTCCCCTCAGTGTAAATTGGGAGTGGCTCTGTTAAAGTCAGTGGATTTAAACTGATGCAAGATGGATGCATTTGGGTACTTCTGGGATAAGAGCACTCTACAACCACAGCTTGTTTTGCATGCACAAGCCAATGGTGAGAGAAGTGAGCCTTGAAGAAAAATGTTTTCACAGTTTGAAATCAAGGGTCAGCTGGCTGTCAAAGTCACGGTGACCCCAGTGTGAGTGCCTGGAACTAATATGTGCACGTGAGCAGCGTGTCTCCATGGTACAATGCAGGGGTTGGCAACCTTTGCTGGCCCCTGGGCCAGCCCCGCCCACCGCACCAGGAGAAGTGTGTCCCTGGCGTCCCTGTGTGCAGCATGTCTTGTGGTGCCAAGTGTCCCCATGGTGGTAAAGTTGATGCAAAGGTGTGTCAGGCACTGGAGTGTGAAGCAATGGAAGGCCAGCAATGGCAGCCTGCAAACCTGCCCTCTCCTGCAGGAACACTTGCAAGAGGTTGAGGCCAGGTTGCATCTGTGGCTTGAGAACAGGAAGGAACACCAAGACTGAATAAACTGTAAAGTGTTAAATAAAGCAATGAGGAAGAAGAAACCTCTCAACATCATCCCCAGTCTCATGGGTTGAAATCCTAGACTTTCCTTTGCAGAGAGTTGTTTGAAATGTTTTATATTTCTTGCAAAGGTCTTTTTTTTTAAACAAAGTGCAGATCAATCTAATATCTGACTAGCAATTAGACTTCAGAGCCTCTGTGCCCACAAACATCACAATATTTTCTAGGCTTCTTACAAAAAAAATAATGCCTCTGGTCTTCCATGTTCATCTTTACCCTGCAGAAGTTTACTCTTCCCGTTGCTGTAACCATTATTGTCTTAGTTACAAGTCTATATGCTGCCAAGATGTAGCTGTGATCTTCTACTCTCTTAGTAATAAGGTGGCGGTGGCAAAAAAGAATTTCTGTTTTCCACAAAAAAAAAATAGAAGAAGAAAAAGAAATTGTTTTACGCTAAAGGGATGTTGTAGATCTCTATGTGAAGAGGTCAGAGCTGTTCCCCTGGGGATTGCTCTTGATGTCTTTGGTTTTTCATTTTTCTCATCTTTTTAACTTGTTTTCATTAAATAGAACTGAGCTCTAAAATTCCAGAAACAAACCATAATAAGCAGTTTCAGGAGCCTTCAGAGATGTTTTTTAATTGCAACTTGTGCTTTTAGGGATTGAGCAACACTAGAGCAGAAAATGGGAAAGATGACCACCTCACACACAGCAGAATGAATTGAGTTGAGAGTTTCCAGGGTTCTCAGCCTTGGTTGTTATAGCTGTCTAGTTTTGTTTTGAAAGCCCCATGCTGCCCCATGTCCCACAAATCACAGTTTAAATAATTAGTAAAGTGTTTAACTACTATACAGTGTAGAGTATCCCTGTTCCTGGCTTCTTATTCCACTCAGGGTAAATGGACCATGGTTCTCCTGGTAGATACATATAATGTCTTTGTCGCATGTTTGAACAGCACCCAGCACAATGGGGCATTTATCTATAAGTAGGCAGGCAATACTGAAATATAAGTAAGCATAGTAATTATATATTCTGCTCTTCATTTTGTATCCACATCTTTGTAAGCATAACCTTGTTGTTGAACCGTGTGTGTTCCTGCTCAAATAGCCTGCTTAATTTCTATGGTGCGTAGTTAATTTGTCCTTTTAATGAGAGAAGTGCTCAGGAAATGAGGCAAGGCTCTTTAATGAGAAAAAAATGAGTAGGATGAAGATACAGCAACTGGAGTTGAGAGTCCATGGATTTTTGAAGGCAAGAGACATTTGACTTGATAAAATCTTTCATTAAATCATTTTCATTCACAGTTTCTGTTTGGTTTCCTTTAAAAGGGAAACTTCTTTGACTTCCTGTAGACAAAATTGTAGGGGTCTTGTCTCTTCCCACTTGAACTGGTTGTATACCCATGTAACTCCACTGATTTCAATGGAATTACTCCTGATTTACACTGAAGGTAAGAGGAAAACCAAAGCCCCATGTATTTTAAGACCCAGCCCTGAGCATTGTACTGTACACAACTGAGTATTGTACTTACTTCTGTGAGTAATTGACCACAATCAGAGTGATCATTGTGGTAAGCACTACTGTCAGTACTAAGTATGTGCAGAATTGAATAGCATCTCACTCAGACATGGACATCACCAGCTGTGGCAGCTACAATGACATATAATGTAGTAACAGTTCAGCTTGACTCTTTTCTTGCTGATGCAGATTTTTGCTAAATTACCAGGTATCATAGGAGATGTGCAGTGAGATGGAAGATTCATTAAGAAGAACAAGGCAAATTCTACCCCCTCTCCTCCCCGCCCCCTTGACTGTTGACTGAGCAAAGGACACGGAAGCTATGTGGAGACTTGTGTTCTTGCTGATCACATAGGCATTGAACAGAATCATCTGACATGTAATGAGCAGCTGCAGGGAAGCAATGATCAAAGAAGCTAACATTTGCAACAGAGCTTGTGGGACTGACATTACCGAATAACAACTGCACTGCAGGTTGCTGGGCTGGCTTGCTAGCTCTCTGTGGTGTGTTTCCTATATTTTTGTACCAGATACCACGCTTTCATTTCTTTTAGGCTCTTATCTTGATATTTTAAAGTTTTAGGATTTTCTTACTTGTTCCTTTTTTGCTCTGTAAATATATTTAGATGTTCCATTTCTCTCTTGCTTCAACTGTCGTTTGGTCTTTTATTTCCCCCCATCACCCTTTTGTCCATCATTCATTTCCTTGTAGTGATGTTCAAAATTCTTGATGCACTGGGCACTAACTTGCAAAAGTACCTACTACTTTAAAATCAGAGGGCCAGCAGTGTCAATCTGGAGTACAGTTATAGCAGTGTCAATCTGGAGTACTCCATTGACTTCAGTGGATTTTCATCCTATGCCAGATTATAATTAGGACCTGTTATCGTCGGCATCCATATAAGCCTCAGTAACGCATGAGTTTGCATGACTGTGTAAAGCCATTGTGCAAAAGAGACTATTTATGGTATGTCTACACAACAAGAACTGTGTATGGGTTAGGAGTAAGGAGTTGCCTCGGTTTCCCTAATGGTAAAACGGGGATAATACTTCTCTCATCTACTTTTCATGGGGTTGTGAGGATTTAATATTTAATGTTTGCAAAGTACTTTGTAGATAAACAGTGCTAGACAATTGTTACCAATACGATAATCATATTTTTATTTATTAAGGTGTACTTCAAGAGTGCATGTTAGATTGAAATGAGCAGCAGCTTTGAAAATCCCAGTGGTCCCAGAGATACAAATGTTTGTGATAGAACAGCCTTTTTAGAATATCCAGTCCAACTGCAGGAGCCAGTGAAGGATTGTTTCCTAGAATATATTTTATAAGTGTTTTCTCCATAGAAGTTACAAAAGTCTTCCTACTGCTAGACTGTTCTTTTATAAAAACAAACCCCAAACTGCCCCCTTTCCAAGGACTTTTTGAATTTATATTGAACTTTTAAATGTTGATTTGTTTATTTTGTCATGTAAAAAAAGCTTCATCATTCTGCAGAAAATCAGGTTGGTTTGTGAATTGATTAGAGGTGATAAACATGTGAGAAAGGCTGAGAATTCAAGAGCAAGACAGAGAGTCCTGTCAGAAAAAGAACTCATTTTTCATTTGTGGCTACAGAGAAAACATAGATTCCTCATACAGGCCAAATCGATCAGTGTCTGCATCAAGGATGCCAATAAACTAAATCTGGCAACTTTACTTTTCACCTTCTTGATGAAAAAATGAATATTGCATTGCTCAGCTTTGGAGCAATGACAGCAAATTTGATAGCATCTGTTACAAACGGTATATAATAAAATAATCACCCTGAAACTCTAGTATGACTTGTATCACACTGTTATTATATATTTATACTGCCCAAAATGTGTTTGGTGCTGAACAAACACATAGGAAGACAAGGTCCCTACTCCAAAGAGCTTTCAGTTCAAGGATGTTTCTACATGGGAACTGGAGTTGTAATTTCCAGCTTGGGCAGATGTATGTTTTCTAGCTGTGATGGAGCTAGCGTGCTAAAAAGAGCAGTGATGGGATTGTAGCTGAGGACAGCTAGTCTATCCTGCTGCCCGCACCACCATGGGTTTCCTGATATTTGTAGTGCGCTAGTTTGATGAAAGCTAGCACATGTGTCTATTTGATCTGGAAATTATTCCTCCAACTCCAGTGTAGACATACCTAAAGAGACAGATGAATAATTGGGGAGAGGGAGAAATGCTTCTGGACAATGGCTAATACAGATCTAAAAGAGAGAAGAGAGTGCATTGGTAATGCAGGAGGACATAGTGGTTATGGGACTCCTTCTAGTGATGCTTGGAGCAGAAGCAGGGGATGAGTGCTGGGAATGAGCTGGGAATAGAGGTTAGTGGGACAGAGATGCAAAGAAGTCAGGAATGGAGGGATTCAGCACCAGAGTCTGGGAAAAAAAGTAGGAGGGGAAAGGGCATCAAGCCCAATGACTTCTGTTTGAATTAGAGGGTAGCTGTTAGAATCTGCCTTGTTGGTGGTCCCTGGGGGTTGGTGAGTATTCCCCTCCTGCCCATGGGGACCAAAGACATCAGAGTAATTCTGGTCCCTCTCTGGAATAGTTTTTGTAACAGGTTGTGGGAAATGGATAGAGCACTCCCTTGCAGTCCCAGCAAAGGCAGGGAAGTTCTTTGTGGTAGGTAGGTAAAATATGCCTGTTACTTAGTACTTCGTCAGAATTAGCTCCTGTCAGTCACTTGGACTCAGATTGTGTTCCTTAGTCACCCGGACATTACATGGGGTTTGTGCATGCTGCTTTCAATAAGGTTACATTGCTATTGAACTGGGGTGACACCACGATGATTCATGTTGTGTGTCATTTTTTATTCCAAAGACACGACAATTTCCGTGGATATAAAGTGGATATCTATGTATTTGCAGGGCTCTACTTCGGGGCAGAGGAACTTGTCATTCATTGCTGCACAAGGAGTGAGATCTAGTCACAGTCCTATGAGAGCTCCTGTGAGGACATCCATGTATGCTGAATCTCTGGGGATTGAAACAGATTCAATTAACTGCTTATTAATTATGAAGTATAAAGTGAATAGACAGTAAATCCTTAGCCTACACAATAACATAATGTGGATCACTCGTTATAAACGTGGGTCAAGTTCATATTTGTAGGTTAGCTTTTGCAGTTACACTGCTGTATGTTGAATTGTTTGTTTTTCTCTGTGTTGTGGACGCCTGCTTTTTCTTTTCAGCATATTGATATTTTGAACACATGCATGTCTGTCCTTCAAGAACCAGATACACTGCTACTAATTAGATACTTATATTTGCACCCAGCTAGGTTTAGTGCTTTCTAATAAATACAATAGCTTCCAGTGGAAGGAGAATCAGAAAGTTGTGTTTACCTTTGGTTTATATTTTTGGAGCTTTGTAGCCTGAAAATCTGAGTGAAGGAATATAGTTTTTCTAGAAGCTTTCTGGTGGATTTGGACATATTACCAAGACAAATTTCCAAGAATGTTCTGTTTGAATTGCAGCTCACTCTGTAATTCACCCTGGTAGCCGTTACTGGTTCAGAATCTTAGAGGGAAGAGTTAAATAAATCAAAGAGACAGGTGCAGTTTTTAGTTTAAACAGCCAACTCATACAAAAACCCTTTGTCAAGACTGGACAAATGCTGAGTGTTATTTCAGACAGTTGGATGAAATGCCCTACTGTCCATCTTGAGCACACTAAATACATGCAGTGTTTGGAAAACTCCTTTAGAACCTACATTTTCACAAGCACTGACAGTGTGCAAAATTGTTGCAGACCGCAACAGAGAACAGAGTCAGAGGACAGCAGCTGTCAGTGATTTCTTTAAATGGTCCCTGTCTTAAAGAGAATGAACATTCACCGAAGAGAGATGTGCTAAGAACAATCTGCATTAGAGGGCACTGTTCTGAAGAACAGAAGATTGGTAATTCTGATTGAGCTCTTCTTTCTTTCTTTCTTTCTTTCTTTCTTTCTTTCTTTTCTGAGTATGCAACCTTGTTTCTGGAGACACTGGTTGTGAAAATCAGGGGCCTGCATGTGGCAGTTTATGCTTTTTATTTCTTCTAATCACTAGAAAACCAGGTTTTTCCTCATCACTTTACACAGGCTGATTCTCCACAGCCCTGCTCCATGAACAATGCTTTGCCCCATGCAATGGGATAATTATGCTGCCAGACCAGAGTGGGTAACATTTTACATCCATTCTGCACTCACTTTGGACTAGACTAGAGTGAATGGTTATACAGAGTCCTGGGCCATGGACTCTGTCTGGTCCATGTCCTGAATTCCCTACTGCCCTGATTGAGCATTTACCACACATTGCTAGGGATTTTAAGAGCAGAAGTGCTCTGCGTTAACTTACTGGCTCTTTTTTAATCTATCTTATTCCTACTTTGCTAGGTTCATCAGCCACTGCTCTTGTCTCGTAATCCATTTTCTTCTCCAGACACCAGTAATTTCTTTCATATATACTTTTCATATTCTCTTTGCCTACATCATCATCATCATCCTAGTAACGTTGTTTTTTTGCATAATTTCCTTTCAAGTTTCCTTAATTTTCAGTGTCATGCTTTAATTCTGGACAATATCACTGGTAAAATAAAGTATCCTTAATCAAACACAGGCCCTTGCTGTGCAGATCAGTTCTGGATCTAGGTTTGGAAGTGGATCTGCTCTTCCCCCATTTCTGGGGACCTTTTAGTTTTTCAGGTCCATTATAAAGACAGGACCTGAGCCACAAAGTTCAGGTCTAGATACTCCACTGCACATATTTCCCCCCTGTTGAGAGGATGAGAACAAGTGACACATGACAAAATTGAGTCAGATTGCTTAATGAACTGCTGGAAGGTTCTCAAATACTAAGGAGCTGAGCACTGTGTAAGAAAATATGCAGAACAGAATGTGAGCCTTATGATTTTTTAAGGATGACATTGTAACCCAAAGAACCTTCCTGGGGGACCTGGACTTCTATCAAGGCTTTCTAATTGCAGGGCATAGACTACTTGGACCAGCAGCAGGTCAGAGCAACCTGTGAATAACCAGGCTTGGATTTTATAAGGCTGTGTCTATGGTGACATGTTGTATCTCTGAATTCAGGTATAGATTTCAGGGGTTCTTCCTTTCTTTCTCCACCTTTCCCTTTTACCCCATAGCCTGAAATAATCTTATGAAAGCAGTTAAAACACTTAGGGATATATCCAACATTTTTTCATGTTATTTACAGCAAATCCAAAGTAATATTAAAAAAAAATAATCCTAATTTTAATTACCCAGTGCTGCAATTTTTTTTAAAAAAGCACCAGAGGTGATTCTGGCAATTACAAGCTGGTAAGCCTAACTTCAGTACCAGGCAAATGGGTTGAAGCTATAATAAAGAACAAAATTACCAGATATAGAAATTAATATGATTTGTTGGGGAAGCATCAACATGTTCTTTTGTAAAGAAAAATCATGCCTCACCAATATCTAAGAACTTTCTTTGAGGAGGTCAACAAGCATGTGGACAGGGGTGATCCAGTGGATATTGTATACTCAGGTTTTCAGGAAGCCTTGACAGGGTTCCATAACAAAGGATCTTAAGCAAAGTAAGTGGTCATGGGATAAGAGGGAGGATCTTCTGCTGGAGCATTAACTAGTAGGAAACAAAGGGTAGGAATAAGTGGTTAGTTTTCAGAATGGAGAGAGATAAATAATGGTGCCCCTACGAGTCTGAACTGGGACCAGTACTATTCAATATATTCACAAGTGATCTGGAAAAAGGTGTAGACAGTGAGGTGGCAAAGTTTGCAGACAATACAAAATTACTCAGGGTAGTTCAGTCCAAAGCTGACTGAAAAGGTACAGAAAGGGCAACAAAAATTATTAGGGATATGGAACAGCTTCCATATGAGGAAAGATTAGTAAGACTGAGACTTTCAGTTTTGAAAAGAGACAAGTAAGGGGCTATATGATAGAGCTCTATAAAATCATGACTGCTGTGAAGAAAGTAAATAAGGCAGTGTTATTCACTCCTCATAATACAAGAACTAGGCGGTCACTGCATGAAATTAAAAGGCAATAGGTTTAAAACTGACAAAAAGAAGTATTTCTTCACATAACACACAATCAGCCTGTGGAAATTTTTGCTAAAGGATGTTGTGAAAGCCAGAACTATAACAGGGTTAAAAAAAGAACTAGGTAAGTTCATGAAAGATAGGCCCATCAATGGCTTTTCGCCAGGATAGGCTGGGACTGCTGTCACCGGAGGTTGGGAAGAACTGACGGATGGATCACTTCATGATTACCTGTTTTGTTCATTCCCTCTGAAGCACCTGGCATTGCATCCTGTTGGAAGACAGAATGCTGGGCTAGATGGAGGATTGGTCTGACCCAGTATGGCTGTTCTTATGTATGTGAGCCCAATGCTAGTACACAGCTGTTACTTGGTGCCCTCTCAGTTATTTTCCACTCACTCCTATGCATGCCAAAGGGGCGGGGGGGATCAGTAACCAGGCTGATGGCACAGTGTGCCAGAATGATGTTGAGTACAGACCACAGCAGAAAACTTAGTCCTCTGTGTGTGTGTCAATCTATATGTCTTTCACTGTGTCCAGTAGATCAGTGGATATCAAGCACAGTGTCAGGACACATTACTGTGTCGCCACACAGCAGTAAGTGTTGCAGAGAGCCAGGGGAAGGGATTGCTTTGGTTGGGGGGAGAGGGGGCTGGTGTGTCCATAGGATTGCACACACTGCCAAGTATGTCACAACCCACAAAAGGTTGAGAACCACTGAACTAGCCCTAGAATCCAATAGGACCTTCTGGCTCTATACCGCTCTTGGGCCACTCGTGCTGCTAGGCTCAGCTGGGTTGTGGCGGGTTTGCTTGCCAGTGATTTCCCACCCCACATCACCCTGCAACATAGCTCACTTGAGGGTTTGTGGAGAGGGGGAGCTGGTGTGTCCTGAAGGGTTGCGCATGCCGCCAAGTGTGTTGCAACCCACAAAAGGTTGAGAACCACTGCTGTAGATGAATTTGTGAATAGCAAGCCCATGGCCAAAATTTTCAGATCTGGGTGCCTGAAGTTAGGCGTTTAAATTGAGCTTTAGGTGCCTAAATATAGGTCTGATATGTGCCTGATTATCAAGAAGTGCTGAATGCTTGCATATTCCAATGACATCCATGTAAATACTCATTAAATCTGAAAATATGCATTTAGGAACCTGACTGTAGGCCTCCAGCTTTGAAAAATGTGCTCCATGGCATGAATAGAGATTAAGCAGCTGGCCTTGTGAGCTAAATTCCTAATTCCCTAGAGTCCCCACACATTCACATTTACTGTGTCTGCCGATACCTGGAGTTCTTTGAAGGGCAAAGCAGGAAAAAATGTTTCTCATACCATTGAGAGGTCAAAATTTTTCCTCTGGCTCAGAGATGAACTCCTCCCTCCTCATGTCCTTGCCTGGGCTCTGAAAATGGCAATGCAAAGCCCCTGATATATAGTCCATGCTCTTGTTCCAGGAGCCGTGGCTCCCCGCGAGCCGGCTCCATTCTTCCTGGGAGCCATGGCTCCCTTCTCCATGGGGAGCTGTGGCTCCCTTCTCGCTGGGGAGTCGTGGCTCCCTTCTTCCCAGCCCATCCCCCTTAGGTTGACTTAGGGAATTAGGTCGACCTAGGGCATCCACACTGGCTTTAGTCGACTTGAAAGGTCGACTTAAGTGTTAAGTCGACCAAAAGAGGGGGAGTTATTAAGTCGACTTAAGGAAGTGCTTAAGTCAACTTAATGAAAGCCAGGTGTGAATGCCGCATTCTGTACATCGACTTAAGCGTCCTTAAGTCAACCTAAGTTGCTAGTCAAATTCCAAAGGGGTAGCCGTGTTAGTCTATTGTAGAAAGACAACAGAGTCCTGTGGCACTTTTAAAGGCTAACAGATTTATTATTATGATTTATTTATTATTTATTATTATTTATTATTATTATCGCTCATGCGATAAATAAATCTGTTAGTCTTTAAAAGTGCCACAGGACTCTGTTGTCTAAGTTGCTAGTGTAGATATACCCATGGTGATTTTATCTGGGGTAACTCTTCTGACTTCAGTGGCATAACCTCTGATTTCCATCAGTGTGTACCAGAGGCCAGCTACCTCAGTGTGAAACCTTAGGGCATGTTTGATTGCTGTCACTTATGGAGCTTATAGTGGTTTTTATCTAAGTGCTGAATTGTAAATAATCTCGGCTGGCCGGATTCATCCCTGATGCAACTCCACTGATGGAGTTACAGCGAGGGATAGACTTGACATGCTGTGTTGTTCTTTATTATCACATCTGATTGGGTCTGTGCTCAGAACATCTCTAGATCCAAGGTACCACTGGCTATGTCTACACTAGAAAAGCTAAGTCAACTTTGGTTAAGTCGACTTTAATAAGGTTGACTTTAAGTTGACTTAAAGTCGCCCTTATTAAAGTCGGTGTACAAGTGGCAACACTTTAAGTCGACTTAGTCCACTTTGTTAAGTCGACCTAACTGCCCTTAGGTCGACTTAATAATTGGATTTATGCGTCCACACTGGGCTTAGGTCGACCTAAGGAAGGGTTAGGTCAACCTAAGGAGGCTTAAGTCAACCTAATGAGTGATACTTATTAAGTCGACTTAAGCTTTCATTAAGTTGACTTAAGGAATTTCTTAATGAAAGCCTAGTGTGGATGTGGGTTAATTTAAGTCAACTTAAGCCTCCTTAAGTCGATTTAAATTGCCAGTGTAGACATAGCCACTGGGTATTAATTATTGACTAGGCTTTGAAAGATTAAATTTTTATCAGTAAATGTTGATTTCACTGTATACCCAAAAACCAATGAAAATATATTTCCATCAATAATAATCTAAATGTATAGAAAGGCAAAATAAGAAAAATGCTTCTTGAGAACTTATTAGAGTACGATCTGAGCATATTTACTTTTTATATTATGATGTGATTTTGGATTATTTGTCTTTTAATGATTATAAAGGTTTAACTTTTTGACTCCCAACACCTTCTGTCTTCAAATAATTATTGTCTAACCTGTGACATAATTTACTGCAAATGTGAACATTTAATTAGGTAAACATTGAAATAAATGCTTAAGTATAAACATCAAGATTACCCATCTAAATTATAGAAAAATAAAATTCTGCCAACCCTAATTATAACCTTTCCCTCTGACTGCTATTCACATTTGAAAACTAATTATTTGCAATTGGGTGAGCTCAAGATTTTTGCAGAAATACTATGTCACTGCATCTTTCATCCTTTGCTTCCACCTTTGGGACAGCATAATGTGCCTGAAGCAGAGGAATTACATGTAACATTTTATGCCGTTGTTTTCAAAGAAGCCTAATTGGATGGCTACATCCCACTGAAATACAGTGGCAATTGGGTGCTTAGCTCTCTTTGGCCCCTTTGAAAATTCTAAGTCTTAAAGAACTTGAGTGGGGAAAATGGCAACAAGGAACATGAGGCACGAGACAGGATGTTGGGTGTACAGGAGACCCAGAACCTTTTTCGCTGCCAAGTTATGCCCTGCTCTTGCGACCACTCATGCACTCCCACCAAAGCATGGCGTTCAGGATAGATTAAAGCTTCTCTTGCATGGTCCTGGCACTGGCAGAACAGGCAGCAAAGAGCCTCTTCCCTCTGTGTGCGTGTAGGGAGACAGTGAATGCTGTTCTCTGAGCTCAAGGGAGGGCTGCTGGTGGAACACTGTACCCCAGAGGGAATCCGGGTGAGTGGGATGTCGCAAGGTTCCAGCTGGGACAGCGTAATGGAGCTAGTTCAGTTCACCCATTTAAATGAACAGATTTAGCTAAATGAACCTAATGGGAATGGTTGCTTTTTGCTGTTTACTCTGTTTAATTGAGCTAGGATTGTTCTTGTTTATTCAGCGAACTCTGGCCTGAATACCCAAGTGCCACTGGGAACATAAATGTTTTCTTTATGTCTGTGTTATGCTCTTGATAGCCTGCTGGCTTCTGCATTAGGTACCAGGAAAAACGGACCAGTTTAGGAAAAGGGGCTATGTTCCCAGCTCTCATCCCAACCACATTCACCCCCATATGCTCCTAAACTCATCATCTGCAGTGCTCAAAACCTTTCTATATACAGAGTTCTGGCTGAACCGTTGGTTATGATCTGAAATCGCTGGATGTGGCTCTCTCTCACATCTTGTTTCTGCCAAAACTGGGACTGCAAGTGCCAAACTACTCTGAGAAAAGCTGTTGTCATGGTATTTCCATCTATAACTAGCACTTGTCATCTTTCCTGTTACCCTGAAATTTTCAATCCTGCATAGCAGGCTATAAGTCTTGTCTGTGGCTGGAAAATCAGCACCTGTTTCCAGCAGCAGGTCAGTTGCACCTATAGCTGTCAAAAGAGTAACCTTGCATAACTGGGTGGTAAAAATTCCTCAGCCCTCTCTAGACAAGTTCTTACACTGTTTCTAGCAATGAGGTTCTGCAATGCACATGGCAAACAACTACTAGTTTTCCTAGGGTGGATGTACCCAGGAAGTTTGGCTAGTTTGAATCTATCCTGAACTTTCTGGGGTTCACCCAAAAATCCGGGATTGGACATTAGCGCCTTGTGAAGAGTTTGCAACAAATCCCAAAGCCTTGTGGAATTCACTTGGCTTCTGGTTTTACTAACCCCTGAAACTCTTTGAAAGGTTTGTTCTGGCCTTTGAGACATCCACACAAATCTGACTGGAGATGAGTGCAGATGATTGGTGGAGTTGCATCAATATCACGAGGTCTTTATGGGGCTTGGGTGGTTTTGGACGCCAAACCAGGTTCACTTGGGCAGTTTTGGCTCTTCTGAATGTTGAGATTTTGGGGTGGCACTTGAGACTGCTGAGGTGTGAAAATTCTCCTGGACCTGAACCACAGGAAGTGTTTCTACACACTTTGCAAACTCAAACTAACGGGCTTTGCTCAGCTGTTCTCGATCTTCCAAAGTGCTGGATCACTCAGTGTGGTGTTGAGAGCTCTCAACTTCCCACCTCCTTCAGTAAGAGGAGAGTGCTCAGCACTCTACCACTTTGAGCCCCCCATGAGCTGTTTGACACTCTATAGCCCCAACACCCTCTGTTTCACCAGTTCTCTTCTTGAAGCAGCTTGGTGTTAAATGGTCTCTCTGTGGTAGGGTGACCTGGCTCTACATCATCTATAAAGACTTCAGGAACTGGATACAATGTTTTTGGTCTTTGAATACACAAGCAAAGGATCCAGAGTGCAGCTCTTTCACTGCCTGTTAATTTTCCTACATATAAAATCCCATTCTGTCCAAATGTTGCCAGTGCAATATCACATGGGGAGAGAGGGAGAAATTAAACAGCTTTACACATCTTTAAAGTTATTGTATTAAGTAATGCTTTTATCAGAAGGTAATCCTGAAGATGAGTTCTGTAATGGGAATATGTATTGATGTGGCACATTTCATTTGCCTGGATACTACAATTTCTCTGTGCTGGGGGCATCATTGCTGATCTTAACTTTAAGTGATTTTATGGCCATGTTTTCTAATAACTATGAACATACTATGAAACAATATGGGTGCGTCTATACTTACAAATTAAGTCGATTTAAGTTTGCTTAAGTCAACTTAATTTAATCTGTGTCTACACTACAATTTCCTTAAGTCGACTTAAGCTGCTGCTTAAGTCAATTAAGGAAATTTAAAGTCGACGTTATAAAATCTCGTTTAAAGTCGACTTTACTGGCTAAATCAACTTTATAAAGTTGACTTAGCCAGGGTAGATGCAGATTAGCCCTAAATCAACTTAAAGTTGACTTAAAGGGCTCCAGGGCTCCCCCACTGCCCTCCCTGCCAGTGTGGTTGGCACAGCCAGAGCCTGGCGTGCCCCCCCACAGGGCAGGACACAGCCCTGCCCACCCTGCTCCTATGCCCTGCCAGTGTCCCAGTCCTGCTCAGCTCCCATTGTACCCAGGTACAATGGGACAAATGCTGAGCCCCCTGGCACTTGGTAAGGGGTGCCCCCCCGCCACCGTGGACCAGTCCCAGGTCCACCTAGCCCCTAGAAGTCAACTTAGGTGCCAGTGTGGACGCTCTAAGTTGATTTGGCAAGGTCTCCTTTAAGTCGACTTAATTTTTGAGTGTGGACATGCTAAGTCGACTTATTTGGCCAAGTGTAGACATAGCCTATCTGACTTCAGATAGCATCAGGGACTATATAAATCCTGCCAGCCATTTCCTGCCAGGCTTATTCTTGTTGACTTGAGAGGGACTCACTTAGGAGTAAAGCATTACTCACACAAGTAAGGGTTTTAGAAGTGGTATCTGAGGAGATGAGTGACAGAGACACAGAAGCAGAACTGGGCACCCAACTGCTCCTGTCAGTCAGTGGAAGCCGGATGCCTGAGTGATCTTATTCTTTGTGTCTTTGGATTTCAACCCTCCTGGCAGTGCTGAAGGCTGCACTTGGTTAAACACTGCAAGCCAGATCCTGAACTGGGGTAAATTGAAGTCAGTGGAGCTACAAGGATTTATACCCACTGCGGATCTGAGCTTGTATTTCAGAAATAACCGGAGAGCTTGCAGAAACGATCGCCTTGCAGAGAGAGTTTAAATATCTGTCTACAGTCAGGCTGCTATTTGATTCACACGTTGGCCGTTCCCTAGGGATGAGGTACTAGGGCTGCAATGACCAGCTACTAGGAAGCCAAGAGAAATGAATGCCTAGTCTGAGCAGTTGCCCTGGAGAATATCTTTGCGTATCCCATGATGTTCTGGGCTTTCTTTGAAATGCCCCCAGGTGGCTGTCCTGATTCATATTCTTTGGGTTCATCTTTCCTCAATGCACATTGGCTGGGGACCAGAGCTCTCATTAACCTTTAGAAGAGTGAAATGGAATCCAAAATGTGACAAGAGCGAAGATGAGTAAAATATTCTGATTCCTTCTTCTTGTTAACCCTCGCACAGATGTGTTTCAACTCTGTGTGGTCCGGTCACATTAATGCATGTTTCTCTAAGCTACTTTCTTGCACAGCTTTCACTATTGAAAAGTGACCTTCTCTTGAGGTACAGTTTTCCTAAACCGTATATCAAAACAAAAATATTCTCCATCACTGGAGATATGCAAAACTAAACTAGGCCAGTTGTATACTACCGGGAGAGCTCCTTTACTGGCCGAGGAATGTGATAAAACTCTGTTCTGTTGTTAATTTCTGGGGCTCAGTAATGTACCTTTATTGTGTTTTTCATAATCTTACTTCCCAGATTTGCTCTTCATATTGAACAGGATCTTCCTGGCTTTTTACTTCCCACCCAGACCAGCTATCTGTGTCATTGACGTCTGCAGTAAGATCACAATGCTGAATTGTCACGTTTTATAGGTTCATAAACACAGGACAGCGAATGCACGTCAGGTTTTGGCACAAAGAGAAGTTGGGTTGGGAAAGAGAAAAGCTGCAGCACAAACATAGATAACTGTAGTACCAGCAAAGGGAGCACAGACAAATACAGGACAAGTAAACTGCTGTTTGCAGCGACCTTCACTTCTCCAGCTTTCCAGTATGAAAGTCATCCTTTGAGACATGGCCATTTTTTTTCAGAGTAAGATAATGAATTCTTGTAAATTCTCTCATAATAAGTCATTTTTTACTCTTCATTGAAGGAAATAAAACTGTGCTAGTAAATATGTTTCTTTCACTTTGTTATTCAAATAGTATCTGTCTTATTAAAGTAAGGCTGCTATGAGGAAGTTACATTTTGCTTGAACAAAAGCTAATATTATTTTATAGCCTTTGTTACAGTAAGTGGCTGTACTTCTAGCTTTTGAGGAAATACTTATCATGATTTTGCTTGGTATTTGGAACTGTAAAATGCTCTGAGTTAATAAATCATCAAAAACAAGTACATAACCTTGATTCTATGTGCAATATCAATGTATTGCTTAACACAATCATGAAATGGAAGAACAGTACCAGTTGTATAATTCTGCATTAAAAATCAGCAGATCTCTGCATTTTAAATGCTGTCTGCAGTGTCTCCACCACCAGGGGAGTGAGGAGACCCTTTTTGGAGGGAAAAATAAATAGCCCATGAAAAGGATGCAAATGAGCACTTCTGTGCCATTGGCTACTTCATGGAGCTACATTCCAGTGATGCTTTTGAGACTTCAGTGAAATGGGTTATTGCAAATGGCCTGCAAGCTGGTGACAATTTGTATGTTGCAATTTGTTGAAGCCATTCTGTGGCAATGGTCCTAGTTAATTGCTTTGACAGATTACCAAAAGCAGGTATTTTGAATTGGTTGGGCACACAGTATCTAAATTTTGCAGCTCCTGGGATAGACCCCTTCCCTGCCATGTAAGATGCAGGTATCTCCCTGGTGGTCCACCTTCCTCTTGGTGGGAATCGTAGCCCTTTGTAAGGAAAGGATATTAGTCTGAGAGGCATCTCTCCCGCAATCAAAAGAGCCTGCTTCTCTGGTCCTAGGCCTGCTATTGATCATATGATTAATAGAAAGGTAGCAGGGAATCATTCCTTCATTCTTTCAATCTCTTTAAGCATGGTCAGGGATTTCAGGAGGCATATGCAGCGAGTGGTGTGACCCCCTCAAGCCCAATATGAAATACTCTTCCCTCCCCACCATTTCCCTCCTGCTCTTCACCATACATGTTTGAGCCTATATTTGGTTTATTTTCTCTTCTGAGTGTAGTTCTCTTGCTGAGTTTCTTTGCTGTTGGTGAATCTCAGAGCATTCTTCCACTCTCTTCTGTGTCATTTGCTCTCATTATTTCTATGCTGTAAAAAGTCAGAACCAACCACACTCCATGACAGATGGGTGGAGAAGCAGGAAGATAAGTCCATGTTCTATGGGTGAAGATACAAATAACACATACACAGTGGACTGAGTGCGTTTCTCTAGGAGCTCCATTTATTTACTTTTTAATGATTTAAAACCCTGTCATATCTGAGCATTTGTGCTCACCTTGAGAAGTTGTGCTGTCTTACACCAGGGCTGTGTTTGGTTCAGTATGTCTGGTAGGTCACTAGAATGCTAAATGACAGAGCCGGCTGAGACTTGACGTAGATTTTGTACCACAGTTCTACTCACAGGTTTTCAATCGCTTTCAGTTGTTTCCAGCAGCCGGTTATTGAAAGATGTCTCAGTGTGTGATCACTCAATGGCAGGACCATGTGCATCCCCTCTGTCACACAGCCCTGCTCAGCCTGAGATACTGTGCATGCAGAAATTGGAAGATGCCCTGACTGACACCGAAGTGAATTATTTCCAAAACAAGGTCACTTTCCCAAAACAGAGCTGGATTTTACAGACCGTAAAACAAAGCACCAATGAATTAGAAAACAGGCATTTTACCAAAGTAACTGCCTCTCTGAAAGGATCTCTTTTTTGGCCTGTCATGGCCTCTTCAAACAGTTTGACCTCCTGCTCTCTGAATCACAGCAGCACAAATGGCTGGGATAAAGAAATTAGCTACTCTAAAGGACTCAATAGGAGCCGTTCCCATTTCCTGAAAGCCTAATGTCTCAGCATTTGCCCTTCAGCAAAGGAGGGTTACCTGGGATGTGAGACATTTGCCTTCAACACCACGTCTCTGAGCCACTGAAAAGCAATGCTGGGCTCTTGCTGGTGTGGCGGCTGAGCACCTTGTCATTCTAGGGGAGAGATTTGATCGTTTATTATTATTACTATGAATATTATTATAGTAATTATATTATAGTAATGCCTAAAGACATTAACCCACATTGGGGCCCCACTGAGCCTACGCAGTACAACCACATAGCAAGTGACACTCTTGCCCTGAAGGAAAGGAAAGGACTGTTATCCTCCTTTTATTGAGAGGAAACAGTACCAGACAGGCTAAGTGACTTGCCCAAGGTCACACGAGGAGTCTTTTGCAGAGCAGGGAACTGCATCCAGATCTTTGAGTCCCAGTCCAGTGCCTCAACCACAAGATCATCCTTCCTCTGTGTACTGGAACAAAAGGCTTGTGACTGGCTGTTCACATTATAGATAGAAGATGAGGTCTGGATAAGAAATAGACAGAGCCATCAGCCATAGCTCAGAGTGACCCAGCCGATTCTGCGCTTTGCAAAGCATGTGTCCTTGTGCTGTGCTTTGGCTCATTATATTATCTACGTGTCAGACAAGTCAGATACCTCCTTGGGGATCAGTACCACATAAGGACTGAACTCACAAAGAGTTTGCTGAGCTCTGCTGGGTCCTATCTAAAAATGCCTGTTAGGTCAGTTTTATTTACAGTTTGGAGAGTCCTTGTCTATTTAGCCAGTTGATCTTGGTGTATTTCTAGTTGTCATCCAAATGGCAGCTGTGCAGTGGGATTTCAATGAGCGTCTGCAGCAGCAACAAGTAGATTTGGAGGAGAAAGAGTCGGAGGTGGACTTCTGCTGTGCCAGATGGTTGGCCAGAGCTGAGCGGCTCTAGACAGCAGGTAATAGTAGATTGTAGTCAGAGCAAAGATCACAAGCAGCTGAGAGGACCCCTGCCTCCTCTCTGCCAGCCTCTCCAAATGGTAGACTGTCCTTGGAGATATATTACAATCTCAAAAGGGCCTGTCATTTCCACTAAAATATTGCATGGATCATATCAAATGGAGGGAAAAATGTATGTAATGGGATCCACTTTTGAAGAAGAAAAAGAAATCCTTCCTCAGCAAAGGGAAGAACAATGCTCCTTTTCAAAAGGAAAATTCAAAGGCAGCCTGAGCTAAATAAATAAACGCACCAAGCCCCACATGAATCTTGCTGATTAAGTAGTTAGATTGTTGTTCTTTTGCCAAAGAGTTGCCTGATTGCATTAGTGATGCTGTCTGGAATAGAAGTGATCATTTATAACACTATTGATATCAATATTGCAACATTACAGCGAATCTCACAATACATGTTATGTTATAATTCTCTAAGATTGATAAGCACATTTATATGTATGGCTCAGTTTTGTATTATGAGTTTTAAATATGTATGGCATATTTGTATTTCAAACTTATGCTGTTTTTCTGGGTGAGACCCCCAACAGGATGGCAGCAGCACTAAGCCTGCTTAATGGCCCATCATGGGAACTCAAATGTACAAGGAATCCAGTAAAAGAACCTAGAGGTTACAACTTCTGAGTCACTAGGACAGGTAAGAACATGTCCAAGGATGGGGGACTTTGAGGCTTCTCCATGCCATTTGCTGTGTAGCTGTGTTTGGGGTTCAGGAAGTACAAGCCTCATGGCAAAAACTATAAAATGCAGCTGCACCATCTCCATCTTGTCTTTATTCCTGCTTCCTGCCTCTGGATCCACTCACCTACAACTGCATCTGTGAAACAAAGGACTGAGACCCATCCAGGTGCTAGATGTACACCAGAGGAACTGTACAAGCCTACAAACACCACAGTTCTGCTGAGAATATGACACATGACATTTAACATCTCCCTTCCTATTCGTTTCTTTCCTTTTATAATAAGCCTTAAGTTTTAGTTACTGAAAGATTGGCTGGCAGCATGGTATGTTGCGTAAGATCCAAACTTATATTGATCTGGCAATGTGGTTGACCCTTTGGGGATCAGGATAATATTTTGGTAAAGGGAACAGAGTTTACAAATAACTTAGCTTTTTATGGGGCCCGGTTGCTGAATGGGAGACAGAGACTGAAATGCAATAAGGGGACCGTGTATTTCTTCTTGTAGCTTCTTGATGACCAGTGTGGGACGTCAGAAGCTCTGTTTGTGACTGTTTGGTGAATGTAGCTTCAGTGTTAGCCATCAGTTCTGGGAGAATCTGCTCTCCTTTTGCAGCCTGCCCTGACCTTGGCACTTTCAGGTGGGCTACACTAAGCTCAAATGAGTCACAAAATGTTCATTTGCTAATTTGTCATCTGGAAAGCACCTATTTTCAAAATAGCAACTAAGGGTGCAGTCATTGTGATTGTGTGTGTGCGCACAAGCAAAATGGAAAAGTAATGTTCTGAGTCAGGACAGAAGATAATATACTCCAACTATCTTCATTGTTTGGAATAAAATTGTTTTTTAAGGTTTCTTTTTCTGGGGTATCCCTCAGTTCCAGGCTCAGAAACCCTGTTGATATTATTGTACTAGGAAATATAAATCACATCATTAATTTCTTTTGAAAAAACAAAACAAACATACTTTTCTGTACTGCTCTTTCTCTTCTCAGAAACACAAATAACCACTAACATGTGTAAAGAATTTGTGTGTGGGATCAGACTGTGAAACTGATACAGGAACTACGGACACCCATCTGTCATGAGGTGGTAGATTTCCAGAATGACAGCACAAGTGCTATCTCACTTGGGATGCTGTCAGACTGGCTGAGAGAGGCTTGGGCTGGATTTGCTGTCCAATGTGCCACACATTCACACACAGCACACAGTCAAAGGCATAGGGGAGCCCTTACTATAGAGAGAACAACAACAGTTTTCCACTTACATAGCACCTTTTGTCCAAAGATCTCGAAATGTTTATGGATGTCAGGAAAACTAGCTGAGCATTACAGCACCTCTTTGAGGCAAGGACTCACTATAATCCCTGTTTTTATAGATGGGGAAAATGGGGCACAAGGAGGTGACTTGAATAAGGGTGCCCAGGGGCAGGCTGAGCCAGGACGAGAAGCCAGAACTTCTCATTCCCTGGCGTCCTGGCTATTGAACACTAAACGATGCTCCCAGTACAGATGCAGCAAGCTTAGGGGAAAGAGGCTATCTGATATTTAGGTTTACACAACCTGGCCCAGAGGAGGTACAGCATAGACCTTAGATAGGTCATTTCTTTTTAAAGCAGCATTATAAATGTTTGGCTGCTGACCCAAACCTTCTAAACTACCTGAGCCTGGAAATGGGTGAGAACGTATCTGATCAGGCTTTTCCTTCTTGTTCCCAACCCAGCAAGGTGTACAACACAAATAGCCTTTGGCAATGCTGGTTCTGCTTTAGGCCAGAGTCTGGAAGTGAATAAAGTTGATCAGAACATTTAGAACCTTCAAGCATACATCAGTTTGACTTTAGCTCTAAAAATGGTCTGAGTTTTTAGGGAATGCTTCTCCCACCCCTGACCCTGTGTGAAGGGAGAGGAATCACATCTTCTTGCCACTGAATGGACAAAGAGTGAAATCTTTGCCAGTAGAGGAGGCCTGGAGTTGCTGTCACAAAAGCACAATTTTTGAAACAGTTCTGCCCTGGCATGAGCATGGAGTACAGCTATTTGAAGTTATTTGTATCAAACTTCCCCAAATTTCTGTGTTTGTTGCATCAGCAATAGACTTGAGTCTTGGACTTCAATGCACAACATTGGACTTTTCAAGATAAGCAAAGCCCAAAAACTTTTTCCCAGAGCCCAAAATTACTGTTTTCCAAGTGCCAGCTTCCTACTTCATCAAAGCAAATTGCTCGGTTTGGAAGGATTTAAAGAGGGACTTTCATACTGGGGAAAACGTACAAACATATCACTTGAAGCAGAAAGCCTGGCACACGTTTCTTCAGAAATGCATTGCTCTCCGTTCTGAATGCGGAAAACAACTTTGCTTAAACAGGGGGTCCCTCCCTGTCAACCTGTCATGCAGCAAAGTTATACATTTGAAGTTGGGTCAACAAAAATAGCACAAACTCATGCCACAAATGCAAGTTCAAGGCTCCACTGCTCAATCTGGCAGAGAAAGAGGCCATCCCTAAAGGAATGAACTTCCCTCCACGCACAGGTCAGTGGATAACAGCAAAGGTGGTGCAGAGAAAATAGCTAAGCAAAGAGGCGATAACTCTCAAGCTTGTCAGTCTAAAATTAGGCACCAAAATTCATATCCAGGCATCTAACGAAGTGGCTTGATTTTTACTGGTGCTAAGTACCCACAGTTCTTGCTGAAGACAATAAAAGCTGTGGTTGCTCTTCTGGGAATTGTGACACTCAAGGCCTACGTCTACACTGGCAATTTAAGTTGACTTAAGGAGGCTTAAGTTGACTTAAATTAAGCCACGTCCACACTAGGCTTTCATTAAGTCGACTTAAGAAATTCCGTAAGTCGACTTAATGAAAGCTTAAGTCAACTTCATTACTACCACTCCTTAAGTCGACTTAAGGACAGTGTGGACATAGAGTAACTGAGAAGTAGGCTTTATTAAGTTGACTTAAGGTGCTTAAGTCGACTTAACAAAGTGGACGAAGTCGACTTAAAGGTAAGTCAACTTAGTCCACTTTGTTAAGTCAACTTTAATAACTAACAATAACAAAGTCCACTTAACTTTTGTAGTGTAGACATAGCCAAGGTGCCTAAACATAGCTTTAGGTGCTGAGCTTTAAACTAAAACCCATACATGGGCATGTTTGCCTTGGCTGTCAGGACAGCCCCCTCTTGGTCCTTGGAACAGGAGCAGAACTGGGCTCCCTTGCTGGGCAGACGGGGTCCTGAGCTTGCACTTGGATCCTCATGGATGGAGCTCTATACCTGGATGAGGCCTCCTCAGTGAGGCAGTAGGGGTCTGCGCAAGCAATCAGTGGATCCAATGGTGGGACTGGGGCCTAAGTCAGTTCCTAAACCAGCAGTAGATTCAGCAGGTAAAGCTGTTTTATCCAGGGAGTGGGGTTAGCTGTTTCACTGAGTCAGATTTAAATTGTGCTCCAGATTTAAATTGTGCTCCACAAACCCTTCCATCCCCGCTGATTGATCAAATATGTGGCTCCGTATTGCTGCTGCCAACTCCTGTATGTTGTGGGTTCCATCATATTGTGCATCCTCCTGGTGTTAGCTGTAACTATTCATCAACACAGACCTTCATAAGCTCTGTCTTTTAAATGTGTTGCTTTCTTCTCCCTGCTTGCACTGCTTTCTGACCAAGGGATTTACTTTCACTAGCAGATATTTGTTGCTGATGCCTGTGTTATCCACCCACCCCCACCCCAAATTACTAAATATTGGTGTATTTTTATTTTCTACCAGTAAATTAAACTCTGGCTAATGGTCCCGCTAGACCTGCTTATGGAGAGAAATCTATTCTGGGTCTGCCAGCAAGGTGACAAGAATGGCACCCTGCCGTCACACTTCCAGGGCACGTGCGCTAGTTTCAAGACACTTCCAGTTGCCAGGGAGATACTGGAGAGGGAACTCTTCCAGATGGATTAAGGCTTAGCTGAGTATAGGTTCGTATCATGGAACTGTGGCCTAGCTCCAAAATCACTACCTGACAAACTCCTGTAAATGGCACGTCCTGTCCACACTGCCAGAGAACACCATGTGGGGATGTGAATGCTGTTACTGTGGCCAACAGCTGTGCACTGCCATTGTTAGGCTTGTAGTGCCAAGGGCTATGTCTACACTTGTAAATTTAAGTCGACTTTAGCTAAGTCGACTTAGTTAAGTTTACTTAGCATGTCCACACTTAAATTTAAAGTCGACTTAGGGGGGAACTTACAAAGTCGACCTAGAGCGTCCACACTGGACGCCTAGGTCGACTTGTTGGGGGTTAGGGGGACCTTGGGCAGGTCCACAGTGGCAGGGGGCACCCATTGCCCAGTGCCAGGGGTCTCAGCCTTTGCCTCATTGTACCTGGGTACAATGGGGCAAAGGGGAACAGGGACCCTGGCAGGGCATAGGGGCAGAGTGGGCAGGGCTCTGCCCTGCTCTGTGGGGAGCATGCGAGACTCCCCCTGTGCCTCCCCCCCCCAGCAGGGAGGGCAGTGGGGGAGTCCTGGAGAGCCCTAAGTCGACTTAGGGCTACTCCAGGTCTACACTGGCTTAAGTCGACTTTAGGAAGTTGATTTAAGCCTAAAGTCGAATTAAAAGTAGGTTTAATAAAGTCGACTTAATTTTCATTAAGTCGACTTTATTTTCCTTAAGTCAACTTAAGCAGCTTGCTTAAGTCGACTTAAAGAAAGTGTAGTGTAGACGCGGATTAAATTAAGTCAATTTAAGCAAGCTTAAATTGACTTAATTTCTAAGTGTAGGCGCACCCAGTGAGCCCTTGGCTGGATCCGCCTCATTTGTTGGCTGCTGGAGGCCAGCCAGGGCAGGCTGAGGAAGCTGTTGGTGCAGGTTATTAGCCCTAGTATGAGAGAAGCCTGTTAGTTCTGTTTCACAGGAGTCAGGTTTCAAATTCAAAGGCACCATGTCCATCTCTTTCTTTCTCTCAGGTGAAGTTGACCTAGAACACTATAAGCAGATTCTCACTGTCGACATGGTTGCCAAATGTGTGTCAGAAATGATTAGTATGAAGGAGAGAGGAACAGCCTCTTGGCTGACATTAAGGGACAGGTAAAGGAGAGTGCGACAAAAGCTGGGAACGTCAGCCTTCAAGCCATGGAGAGGGGCAAAGAGAAGAGAGGTCTTCCCAACAAAGCTGCTCCCACTATCTCTTTTTCTGCACTTCTCCCCCATGCATCATTTTCACCTCCACTCAATCAGTTGGGCCCTTGCTCTATGTTTGTTTCAACAGGGCAGTGTGAATGAACATCTGTCAGAAGATAGGACAGAAGGTGGTATTTCTGCTTCTTGTAAACCGGGCACCTCTGCTTGGCTTGTGGCTTCAACCTGTGTAGCCAGACAGGCACATTCCCAAGGGCATCTCACTCTCAAGGAAGAATATCCTGCCAAACTTACTCCCCCAAGAGCCAGACCCATCCTTAGGGTAACTCTACTCACTTTGGTCGGACCAGGAAGGCTTTGGCCTCCAGTATCTATTCCAGAGACAAAGTTATTCCCAGTAGTAAGAACACACATTAGATCTTTATGCTGGGACAAACCTACTCACTCAGGGAGGGTTATCTCAGGATACCACATTCCCCCAATGTCTTTGTCCTGAGCTAAAGCACTTCTTCACTGCTGAGAATTAATTACTCCTCAGTGAGAATAACCATGGCCTGACTCCATCCCTTAGTATCTTCATTCTGTTAACTTAGTTGAGACATAAACTCCACCCTTTGAAGTCAGTCACAGGGTGACAGTGCTACCAGCCTTGCTCCTGATTAGACACAGAGCTTGCTGCTTTGTGCCCCAGTCTGGGTCCTGCTCACAGGTGCCAGGGGAGCATATCCCTCTGTAGGTGCTAGTCTTGCCAGAAAGGGAGTCTTGCTCCCCCCATTTCTGGAACAGTGGCGGTGGCTGGTTATAAAGTAGGGAACATGCACTCACTCCATCCTGTCCCAGATGGTGCAGTGGCTGCTACATCGTGTGCCTGTTGAGTGATCCGGGAAGAAGCCCTGGCTGTGATTTTTTCTGCAACAGCTGTATGTGATACAATTATGGTAGCCAGAGGATGGGCACTGTGGATCTGGCCTGGTACTTCAGGTGCTGCTGTTGCTGGCCTCTTTCTCTTGTGTGGACACTGTTCTCTGTGGTGGTTGAGAGAGGACAGCAATTTGTTTCATTGTTCTCATCCTTCAGTTCCATTTCTGCACCATGTGGTGAACAGCAATGGCTGAGTCTTCCCCTGGTCTCCCACCTTTTACTCTTCTATTTGCCATCTGCCTCCTGATTCTGCCATAGCCACATAGCCAACCTGTCAGAGCCACCATCATCAACTGGTCTTGGACATGAACACCACATTCCCTATACATCCTCTTTCTCCCCAATTCCTTCACTCCCCCTCCAACCATTAATCTACCTTCTTTCATACAATCAAGTTAAAAGAAAAGGAAGCTAATTAAAATCTAAATAAGAGATTTGTGATTATTGTAATGTTTAATCCTAGACCTGCCTTTGACGCACTATAATTTAATTTCACGACTAGTTATAAATTAGCAAGAAAGCAAATCTATTTTTTGATCAGAAAGATGTATTGAAATAGATAATGTACACTGGAAGCCTGTCAGAGCCAGCCTGACATACACTCTTCTTGGAATGAAAATTTTCTAGCTACCGTTTTATCGGTGCTGGTGCCATGTTACCATTAACGTTTCGTGTTAGCACCTGATCTGGCAAACACTTTCTACTCTTGTGCTTAAACTTAAGTGCGTATATAAATATTTGCAGAAGTTGGCATTTGTGTGGAAAGATAAGGCTTTCTTTGCCTTGCATTAGATAACATGAGTGAATTTAGGGCTCATAAAGCACTAGAAAGATGTGGAGAATTATAAAAAAATGCCCTGACATTGTTTTTTTTTTTTAAATGATATTCAAAATGTTGATGAAAATTTTCTTAAAAACTCAAAAGATTCAGGCCAGCTGTACAGCTGGTTGAGAAATGGGGAATTATCTAAAGAATTCCATCTGGAGAATGCTCAAAGCATCATCATGCTCTTCCACTGTGGACTAATTTTCCTTATAGTTAACAATCTGCTAACCAACAGCCTAACTCTAAAGGCAAGAGCAACTCCTCTGGATCTATTCTTCCCCATCCTGAGCACCGTCAACATACAAAGGGGCACCGTCAACATACAAAGGGGCTTCCAGGCCAATCTGAGACCTTAAAACATGGATTCTGACCTGTGATTTTTGAGGATGAGAAGCAAGAGGGAGGTAGTTGTCGGTGGATGCATTAATCCTGCCTTTAGCTTGCTTTATGACCAAGAGAGGCCTACAAATGGGATGCAAAGCTAGCTCTGATCCATGTTCCACTTTTTCATATGGTTCTCCCTGAAAGCTTAAATCTGTAGTTAGAAATAAGAGAAGTTAGTAGAGAGATGCTGCCCAAACCCAGAGCCATTCCCACAGAACAGATCCAGTTCATATTAATTTATGGTCGTTAATAATTTCCACCTTATAGCCAGTTATGACTATGGAGGTAAATCTAAGCCACATATTTCTGTGGCATCCAAACAGTGAGGATCTCAGAGTAATTTAAAACAAACAGTTAAGCCATAAACCTCCTGAGCAGCAAGTGAACATTATCATCGCCATCTCAAAGATGGGAAGGCAGAGGTGGGACATGACTTTCCCACTGCTACATAATGGATCAGTGGCAGAACCAGGCATACAACCTAGGAGTTCTGTTTCCTCGTCTCCTACTCCAACCTCTTAACATGCAGGACCAGGCAGAGGGGGACCCTTCTTGCAGAACACCAAGAGGCACTGTCAATAAAGCATGCCTCTATTGTTCCCTTGGATTGACTGCCACAGACTTTCCTGTTGGGCAGCCATGTCCTCATTGCTAGTTCTGAACAGTTGAGTGGTGTGTTGCCTAGACAACCAGAACTCATATAAAATTCTATTTATTCTGAAAGACATTTACCTTATCTGCTGTTGCAAAACCCTAGGATGACTGGGTGTCACATAAGATCCCTTTCTACAAGGTGACGGGGCATCAGATTCCTGCCCCAAATATCACTTCAAGGGGACCCAATAGGCAAAGGCGAAATGTAATTTAGAGTAACGCTCCCTGACTTGACTCCACTCAAATGTCCTGTAAAATGTGAGGCTAATTGGGATGTTCACATAGAACTGGGACAGGGCCAGATGCCAACCAGCCAGCCTTTATTAGCATCCCTGTTCTTTATATTCCAGCAGTGCATCTAGTGTGCTAGATACTGACCATCCCTATGAATTCTATCTTCCTTCCTCATCCCATCCTTGGCTTCTCTACTGAAATTGCCAGCAAGGGGGCATCTGGTGCCAGTTGTCCTGTGATTTTTATTTGATTTGGGCACATGTCTAGAAGGAGCTACAGAGCTGACATGCTCTGTGAAGCAGCCCTCAGGTAATAACTACGTGGATAACCATGTGGATTGCTGCTGGCTAGAGTTGGTCTTGGAGGGGAAAGGCTCCATCTGCCATTCCCAGTCTGCAGAGGTTCAGGCACCCAGAGGCAGACTGGTGTTACGCAGAGCCACTGTGAAGCCCTGTAAATGGCAGGACTGCTCCCTCTGTCGTTCATCCTGTTGAACTGAGTGATACTGAGCTGCTACAGCCACGCCACTTCTGCTTTGAATCTCTGCTCTGTCTTCCCATACACCCCCACATCAGAGCCAAGTTTCTTGTATCTCCTCAATGCTCTGCTCCTGCTCTGCCAGTGATCTTAGAATCAGAGAAATGTAGGGCTGAAGGGTCCTTGAGAAGTCATCTGAACAAGGCCCCTGCACCGAGGCAGAACCAAGTAAACCCAGACTGTCCATGACAGGTGTTTGTCCAACCTGTTCTTAAAAACCTCCAGTGGAGGGATTCTGTAACCTCCCTTCCAAGCCTGTTCCAGAGCTTAATTATCCTTTTAGTTCTGAGGGTGCAAGCTTTGAACACTCACAGGCAGCTCCATGCTTTCTCCCATTCTGCGCTGAGTCATGAAATGCCCTCCTTATTCCAATCTGCGTGGCTATTACCTTCTCCTTTTTCACATCTTTTCCCAAGACCTGCTTCTCCTAGGACACCTTAAAGAAATCAGCTGGCCAGTGGTGGCTGGAAGTGGGAGGAGGATTTGTTTATTTAAAAATAAATAAATATTAAGATGATTTGGGTTTTGTCATGGGTAATGGTAGTCTTGTGATCTCAGGTTTGTTAACTTTTGATAGCGTCTCTCTTTATGTTTGTTACACTCAATGTACCTCATCTTAAATTGAGTTGTGAGCTTGCTGGTGTAGGGACAATGTCTTTCTACATGGTGACAGTGTTGCCAAGAGAGCCTCCTGTCTCCATACATAGTGGTATGAGTGAGGCTTTTATAGAGTTCTCACAGAAATTTCCCCTTTAGTTGAAGTTCTAATGATTTGGCCCATCAGGTGATCTGTTCTGTGTCAGATATTGTTTTGTTTTCTAAGTCAAGGGAGAGTCTCTCAGCTTGTCAGTTGGCTGAAAGATTGGATAGTAAGTTTTCAAAGGGGGAAGTGCTCTGTCTCCCTTTTTGGGGATATAAAAAAGCATAGTGAGCATTCTTGGGTACTCGGAAGTGCAAATACTCAGATTTGTGCTTGTGTTTCAGTTGTGGGGAGCAGAGCTAAATTCACACACACAAAATGTTAAACATGGTTTTTCAAGAAGAAATATCAAAAGCTGAACATTTTACAAAACCCAAAAGCATTTTCTTTGGCTGAAATAAAGGGAAAATGGAACAAATCTGTGGAGGGAAAAAGGCAGCGAAATGCAGGAAAACCAAAAACCCAAGACTGTTCATTTGGTGTAGTTCAGTTTTTCTGTTTGAAAAATTGAAAAATTTTGAGAAGACAAAAGGTTTGAATGAGACGTTTCGACCTGCTCTGCTTGCAGGTTCAATGACTTCTGAGGAAGAAGAGGAGGATGTGACTTGTAAAATATGCCCCTGAGTTCAGAGATGGCTTTTTAAACTGGCAGGAGATTGGGTCTGTGAGTGTCTGGGCCTGATTCTTCTCTACCTTAATTTATTCAGGCCCCAAATAGGTGTAAAAGTGTTACATGACGAGAATGATAGGGATTTGCCTCTGCTTTGCACTGGCGTAAATGACTGCATAGAATGTCAGGCTGGAAAGAGTTAGTCCATCTATTTATGAAATAGGCCCATTGACTCCCACTCGCTTCAGTCCCAGCTTTCCCTGGGTAAATGCTGACTAAAAGCCAACTAAGAATTTCAGGAGATTTAATGGTGAGTGTAGTTAACCAATGGAAATGCTTACCAAGGGTCATGGGATATTCTGCTTCACTGGCAATTTGTAAATCAAGATTGGATGTTTCTCTAAAAGATGATCTAGAAATTATCTTGATGAAGTTCTATGGCCAGTGTTATAGAGAAGGTCAGACTAGACGATCACCTAGGAGATGTTTTCTACCTTAGACCCAATGAACCTATGATTTGGCCCAGAAATGCTTAAGAGAAAAGGATTTGTGTGTGTCTCAGACATTGCACTGATTATCATCTTAACAAACTGTACTTCAGATTAATTAAGAAGAACTTTAGGTGGGAGAGTGGGGGATGTTAAAATTGTGAAAACCTTGCAATCTGGAATAAAATTGGAGAAGAAGCAATAATTCTTCAGTATGAAAAAAAATCAACATTTTAAATCAGAGCACAATAAAAAGTGACTTATGGTGATAACTCAGTGCAATGTAAAGCTATTCATTTTATGTACAAAGACCAATTAAATGCACCCCACTGCACTTTCTCTACTGCCTGTAACATAACAGACCCCTTAAAAAAAGCCTAGAGTATAAAGTGTGCTGCAGGGATGAAAACTGTTAGCTAATGATGTAATATAAAGTGTATTGCATTGCTTAGCAAGCAGGTCAGGCTAGGAAATGAATTATCAAGGTAGCTGCTCCATTTGAAGCACAGACAATCTGATTAATAAGAATTGAGTTGCACAGGCAGAGCAGTACAGCCTTTCTTAGTCTATAGCTGATTCACAGATCTGCATTGCATGCAATTTCTTAAGAAAACTATAGAACCACTTAGAATATTTTCACTTCCCTGGTCTGTTTTGTGTTCACTCTGTATACTGCTCCGATCATGCCAGATCTGATAGTTTGTTACAGATAGTCAGCAGGCTGTAGTTCATCAATTCCTCAGTCCTGTCTGGTTCTGTTTCATTTCATATAGTGTTTTACAGCCCAGAGGAGGTGCCGTGTAAAAAGGAAACAGATATCAGCATCACAGAGAGGAGAGAAATAATGCTTTAGGTTAGGTTTCCTGGATGCTGTTGGCAAGAAAGATAGAAGGACATAAATAATGATCCCATAAGGAAGGTAAACTCATCATGTTGTTTTAAAGCTGTGTCTTGGAACTTTACTTGCGTAAGTGGCACAAAGTAGCCTCAACATTCAGCTTGGTACTGTAGCTAGACTGGCACTGAATAGGTATTGGTATCTTTATTTTGAAAGAAGTCTTGTATGTGCCATAATAGCTGACAGCACAGTTCCTAAAGATCAGCACCACCGATGCTCAGCAGAAGAACAAGGTTTTATTACCTGTGGATTACTTTCCTTGTGGCTTGACTAGCCTGGATTTGGAATTGGATTTATTAAGTATGTAATATCAGGTCTACTGTAGGAAATTGTCTGAACATCATTGGCAGGAATACATAGACACTGGCCATATTGCTAAGGACTTTTCATAGTAGAAGCTATTCTTGAATCATTCCGGGAATAACAATGTATGGTTCCTGTTTCATACCATGGCTTAAAAATTTTTTAGGTCAGCATTTCAAAACTGGACATTGATTTTGAATGCTGCAAGTTTTGGGGGTTCATCTTAAAACACATTGAGGTTAGTTCTGAAAATCTTGCCCTTAATACTTAGAAAAGTGGATGGTATATTTTTTTGCAGCTACAAAACTTACTTTTCATTATGTTTCTTCTGGTTTGTTTATCAGATTTTTCTTCTCAACATGGGTAAGCCTGGCATGCTACGCTAATAGATGCACAAACGTTGCATTCTAATCTGTTACCTAAATCATTTTCTTTCTCTTTTTCTAATACAGTTCGATGTCTGTCTGCAGGTCAGGTTGCCCAATAGGAAGCCATGCTTGGATATTAATAGCCATGTTTCAACTAGCCATGGATTTCACCATCTGTGAATCTGTAGCCCAAGGCCAAGAGTTTAGGCTCTTGCAAAAGCCTTTTCACTGGCATAGAGTGTCCCATAGTCCTTTGTGGAGTTTTAAAAATGGACAGCAGCTGAGGATTCCTGACCCTTTTTGGAACTATGTTTCTTCTCATCCTGAACGATCTCATGGGCAAATACAAACATATCATTCAAAAAGGCCACACAAAGCCACAGACCAGTTAGCAGGCCTTCTTTACAAAAGTGTGCAGTCCAAGCACTTCGCTACTGCAAAATCAGCCCCTTCTGTTGTAGATGGGAGCAGCAGGAATACAGACCAGCAGACTCATTCGAAAAGGGAAAAAAGGCACCTCCGAGGACGCAATTTTGATTACAGAGACAGCAGGCCCACCATGGTGCCTGAAGTAATTGTATGGGGCCCAACAGGGGAAGAGGACTCCATAGAAACGAGTACGTTCCCTGGGAATTATGGCACCACCACAACTTCCGCTTTACAAACCAGAACGACTACTGTGGCAACCACCACCACCACCACCACCACTTCCACAACTGTACAATCTAAGGGGTTCACAGCATCACCGGTGCCTGGGATTAACACACACAAGAACAACCCTGGCAGGATTAGCACAACGGAACCGTACACCAGCCACAAGAGCAATGGAAAAGAAGCCCGTCCACCTAAGATACCGGGAGAGACTTCAGGTATTTTCTGTCTGTTTATAGGGTTTTGTTTTTAACTGTTGATCCAAGCCAAGTTATAGCAAAGAAGAGATCACAGAGGGCAGAGGTGTCTCTTATATGATAGGCCCCAGTGAGGAGACTGTAGTGTGGGTCAATGCTAAAATATAAAGAGGATGCAGTATATGACAAAGGCTTCTCTCTTGGCGTTTGCTCTGCCAGGCTGCAATCATTATTAAGGAGCAATTAAAGAGAATATTATATTATAATGTCCAGGTTTCAAAACAGTTAAGCAATTTTCAGTTAGGGGAGGTTGGGTGAGCAGCTTTGGATAAAATGTATGCTGACCTGCATTTTGAGCTGAAATTCATATCAAACATTTTTGTGTGTGTGATTTGTAAAGCATTTATATAATCTTTCTATTGTATTTTAATCTGCTTCTGCTTTCTTGGGTTCCCTAAAAATCAGTGCAGTATTTTTGGCCTAATCAAAACCAGGAAGAATAAGAAAAGCTATCTCAATGAGATTTGCAGCCTGGTTTTGCAAACTCAGGAAGCATCCAGCCTTTGGGATATTTATCCAACAAAATACTTTGCTGTTCACATATTTCTTTCTAGTCTTCATACATTATATCACTAATCATATATACACTATAGTTGCTAGCTCTGAACAGCAGATACAGATTTAATATGCAGCAAGCAAGTCTTCACAAACCCTGAAGAGCAATAATAATCAATGTAGTAATGTGGTACACTGATGCAGTCCAGTACGCAAACATACTTACATTTCAGCTTTGGTGACTGAAGAGAAAATAATGAATTTGGTTTTCATTATTCTCTCCCTAATTTAGATGAACAGAAGCACTCAGGAATGCCTACTGAAGTCAGTCTCATAACTGTTTTCTGCCTTACTGTAGTATGTATTTCTCATGCAGACAGGACACAAGGCTATTTTGGTGCAATTTGACCTGGGAGAATGCTGCTGAAGAAGTCACAAACCTTTGTTTTTATGAGAGCGACCAATTCCTTTCATTTCTATTCAGGACACCTCCCATTTGGTCTCCAAGAATATTAGTTGAGTGAGTTTGTGTTTGCAAGAATGTTCTTAGTTAGAATAGAGAACATGCTGTTGGTATCCATCCGTGTTTTATACATTTGCATAGGTGTTGTTGAGAAAGGTGTGATGACCATCTCAGAAGCTCTTTTTGCCCTCGGGAGCAGAAACAACTTCACTTGATTTGGGTGATCAGATGCACCAAGTTCTGAATGCTTGAATGAAACAATTGCATGGTGCAGTCCACAGGCCGAAATGTGTACACTTACAACATTCCTCAAGTTATTCTGATTAATTAACATATTAGTAAAGAGTCTGCAAATATACAAAAAATCCATGAATAATTTCTTACTAGACTAAAGGGATAAATCCTGTGACTAGTTCATCCAGCGTAATTAACGCTCACCAACACAGTCTCTCATCTAGCCTCTGCAACGGTTGTGAGCTTTCAACATCTCACTGACAGAGTTGGTTTACGATCAGTATGCAGTGCAAATATTAACCTGGGATCTCAAATGCTCCCAGTTCTCCTCAGCATCATGTACGGCATATGATATTAAAAATAAAACAACCCATCTGTGTAGCACTTTGGATTATCTAGTGCCTCTGAGGAAGCTAGGAATGGGGTCAGGCTGCAGGCATAGAGCATTGATAGTGCTTACTTAGCACTGGGGCAGAAACTATTTTTTCTTGTGTTTTCACAGCACCTAGCAAAAGAGCGCCCTGGTCCATAATGTGTGGTGCTACCTCAATACAAGCAAATAAATAAAATAAATAATCCTATGGTTATGCTAAGGAAAGTTCTTTTGTCGAGTAAGAATGTTGCAGAAAATTGAGATGAATTTAGAGTTTAAAAAACCTGGACACTGGAAAAACAAATGAGAACTCTGATTCATCATTTTTATGTAAGACATTTGCTAATGGTATACAGAGAACTTACCTATTACCTCTATAAATCCAGAAGCCATCCTCATAATCACATTTCATGCAGCACTCATTTACTTTAATATTTTCCACCAACACCATTTGCTATATGGATATGGATTAGAAAGCAGTTTTCCGTTCACTCCAAATTATATTTGTTTATTACTAAAGTTAAACTGTGGGACAATATATGCAGCTTGGCAAATTAATTCAAAATCCATTGACTATGAGTACTCCAACAAGTCAGAGGCTTATCTGAAAAGAGTTATGGGGTTTCATTATGCAATCTTAATCCTCATCACTTACTGAAATAAAACTTCTTCAGAAAAAAAAATGTTACTCCTAACTTCAAGAAGTTATTCATACCTGTGAAAAGGACCTCAGCCTATACATCATTTGAAATGTCAGCTTCAGCCGGCTCAGTGAGAGATAGAGTATCAATCACAGTTTCTAGCATGAGAAATCTAATCAGTTCACACGAAAACATTTGATGAAATGCTAAGATTTACTCCTCCAAACCCATGTTGTTTTCAGAGCATATAGCATCATCAAGTTCTATTGTTATTAGCAATACTTACATCTGTAGCTAACTACATTTCTGCACATGCTTTTGAAATCAAATGGGTGCCTTCCACGTATATTTGTACTGAGTAAATTCCTGTTTATTGTAATTACAAACGGTAGAACACTGTCGAAGTATTAGAGGGTATTGTTTAGTTGCTGGGGTATCAGAGGAATGAGTCAGAGGAGAGTCCGCCTCATCCTGGACAGATGACATATGCTTTTTGTTTAAAATGTGACTCATCGTACATTATCTCTACAGCGTCAGGATTCATGAACTGTCAGTCAGTCCTCTGTCTGGGACATGGCTTTTTGATCTAGACACATTACCTAAGTCACAAGCTTGCATCTAAGTTGTTGCTTTCTCTGGTCTTTCTATCAGGTAGCCGATGTTACAATGCTTCAGAATTACTGTTTTGCTCAAGGTTAATGGAGTAGCTTGAAGATAATATTGTCAGTTTTAAGGATATCTGACAGATATATGTCAACATCCAGGGAAACATTGCAATGTGTTTCTACTTGACCTATCAAATGGCCACTGTAATTCCCACTGCATAAACTGGACTTCAGCAGATTTCTCTCCTGCTCACTAAGATGACAGAGAAATGATCTCCATATATCCGCTAGAAAGTAGGACTGGAATACTGACGTGGTTTTCTTATTTGCTTTTCTTACCACTGTAATTTTCTTTGATTTGCTCTTTTCAGTACACTGACTTCAGCAGAGTCACTGGACAATGAATTTGCACTCCTGGATTGGCTCAAAAGTGCCCAAACTGGTTTTAGTAAGGTTTTAAATTTGTATTGGTAGTCAGCCACAGCTCAGGAGGGTTAGTCTGTGAGTATTGTCCACCATTAGACAGTAGCTGGAGCATGCTCCTGAAAGTAGGATTCTTGCACTCTGTTCCTGGCTGGGATGCTGATTTGGTCTGTGAGGTGGATGAAATAATTTAACCCCAATTTATCCGTCTGAAAAATAGGCATAATAATACCTGCATCAGTGCAGTCTTGTGAAATCCTTGGACCAAGCCCCCTATATAAATGCTAATTTTACCATCCAAAGCTCAGTCAAATCTCCTTACTCTGAAATCAGGCCCTTCGGAGCAATTCTCAGCATTTTGGGTTTGGCCAGTCAGCAGTCCTTATTTCTTGTGGTATCTTGATAGTCCCACTCTCTGTACAGTCCCAAATTAGGAAGCATAGAGTTGTGTGAGCACAAAAATGAATAACCAAATTACCGGAACTTTTTCATACTTTACTGAAAGCTTGATTAGCTCAAGGTTTTGGGAAGAGGATGCAATATCATTCCTTTCATATCCACCTCTTGTAGCCCTGGCTTCCGCCCCACCTCTCCTTCCAAAACTTCCTGGGAGGCCCTGGGAGGGAAAGAGGAGAGGCCCGTGCTGCAGCCATGGGAGGCAGGGTAGGTTGGTGGTGAGGCTGCCCAGGGAGGTAGGGGTAAGCAGGAGTTTGGCCTCTGGGAAGCAGGAGCTCTGTGGCTGCTACTGCTGCCCCTTAAAGCATGGAGGATGTTGCAGCTTGTTCAGTTCCCATCACTGAGGGGCACTGGGCTCCAATTGAGCCTGGGAAGTGCCACTTCCCCGCTCAGCGTCGAGGGGAGCTGGGCACAGCAGCTGCACTGGTAATGCCTCACATGGGTCTTACCCTGGGCCCCTACATACTGGGGGCAGGCAGGGGGAGGAGGCCAAGTGGAGATGGGGCTACAGTTAGGTGCCAGTGCCCATCGTCCCCCTTCTAGGGAGCTTCCAGCACTCCTGGCCGGTGCAAAGACACTGGACTGGCACGCCTACACAGGGAGGTAACCCATGCTGCATTTGACATTTGCCCTCTGCATGGCCAGTCTTTTTTATTTTGGAGAGGCTTAGCTTACCCAAGCCTCTTATAAGTGCCATCCCTGGTTGGCAGGGGATTCCAGGCCTTCCATGCACTTTGGGTTCCAGGCTGGGGTCCTACAGTTAAGGTCGGCAGCTTCCCCAACCTCACTGTTCCCCAACCTCACTGTTGTAGCCCCTTAACTACTTCCCACCATGCTTCTCATTCTCTGGCTTTCCATAGCCAGACTCCTCTCCCTTAAGCCTTCTAGAAAAACTATTTCTCGGGGGTTTCTCTCCCCTTCTTTCTTTTTACCTCAGGGAGACAGGCTGCAAGCTCCCTCCCAGCTGTCTCCTCACATGTTTGCCAGCCTCTTGGTTTGATAGGAGCCCTGTCTGATCCCTCAGGTTGCCCTCTAATTAGCACACCCTCCTCACAGCCTAAATCTCCTCTATTTTGCAGCTTAATTGATTGGACCTGCCTAGCCTAATTTAGCTCTCTAAGGCTATGTCTACACATGGAAAGTTAAGTCGACTCTGTAAAGTTGACTTAACAAGGTCGACTTTAAGTCGACTTAACAGAGTGGCTACACTTCAAGTCGACTTAAGTCAACCTTGTTAAGTCGACTTAACAGTAGACATAGCCGTCCACACAGGCTTTAAGTCGCCTTAATAAGGCTGACTTAGCGCTATTCCCCATCCACACTGGCTTTAAGTCGACTTAAGAACTCGACTTAAAGCTTAAGTCGACCTTCAGAGGTGGTGTTACTAAGTCGACTTAAGCTGTTATTAGCTTATGTCGACTTAATAAAAGCCCAGTGTGGATGCGGCTTTGTGTAGGTCGACTTAAGCGTCCTTAAGTGTAGACACACTCTAAGACTATGTCTACACTTGAAAATTTAGGTCGACTTAGCATGTCTACACTTAAATTTGAAGTCGACTTTGGGGGGAACTTACAAAGTCGACCTAGAGCGTCCACACTGGATGCCTAGGTCGACTTCTAGGGGCTAGGGGGACCTAGGGCAGGTCCACGGGGCAGAGGGGGCACCCCTTGCCCAGTGTCAGGGGGCTCAGACTTTGCCCCATTGTACATGGGTACAATGGGGCAAAGGGGACAGGGACCCTGGCAGGGCATAGGGGCAAGGTGGGCAGGGCTCTGCCCTGCCCTTTGTGGGGGCACGCCAGGCTCCCCTTGTGCCCCCCCCCAGCAGGGAGGGCAGTGGTGGAGTCCTGGAGTAGCCCTAAGTCCATTTAGGGCTACTCCAGGTCTACACTGGCCTAAGTCAACTTTAAAAAGTCAACTTTAGGCCTAAGTCGAACTAAAATGAGATTTTATAAAGTTGACTTAATTTTCCTTAAGTCGACTTTATTTTCCTTAAGTTGACTTAAGCAACTTGCTTAAGTCGACTTAAGGAAAGTGTAGTGTAGACGCAGGGTAAATTAAGTCGACTTAAGCAAGCTTAAGTCGACTTACTTTACAAGTGTAGACGCACCCTAAGAGCTGTGTGTGGAACAAGCAGGTAGACACAGAGCATTTTCTGAATATCAGACCCTATTCAGATATTTCAAGCTGGGCTCCCAAAAACATGAGGCACCTGAAATCAATAGTCATTTCTGTAAACATAGGGCTAGAATTCTAGAGTTGTTCGGCAGTGGTATGTGATACATATTTTACAGTGAGGCCATATAGCATACTACACATAAGGAAACAAACCCTAAGTGTATTCTAATAAAAGAAAACCCTTTGATGTTCATAGCTCTTCATAGTTTATTCTCTAGCTCAGATCAATCAAAACTCAGGGATTAGACAGCATGGACCTAAATGTAACATTGCTTTGCAATTTTGATTGTGGTATTGGAATTCGCTTAAACATTTTAAAGATGTTTCTCTGGCTGCTTTGTCCTTGTCAGCATGATGCCTCTAACATCCTCTACTGTGTTCACGTGCTGACAGTCACAATATTTTGCTGTGGTTTGATTGATGTGGCTCTTGCTGGGATGAAACCATTCGTGGGTGTTTCAATAGCTTCCTAACCTCAGTTTTACAATCCACATCAGCTGTGAGAGCTAAACACATTTCTAATAAGAATCACAAATGAAAGGGTGAGGTGCATATCCTGAACCTTACATTTGCGGTTAGTTGCCTAGGTCTGAGCCCTGTTCCTCTCACCAAACCAAGCATCTCTTTATCAGGCTGCATAGCTGCTTGAGGCTACTGTTAGTGTAACCATGTTATTCCTGAGCGCTCTGCAGTGGACAGTAATTCGCAAATGCTAGTGGATCTGTACAAACCAACAGTCCATCCTTCTTCTGCCTCCATGTAGCCTGTGATGAGAGAATTGGGCCTCACGCCAGCTTCCCCCATTTTCCCACCCTGTCCCAATTCCCTGAGGGCTTATATTCAGGTTGCTTTTCTAAGATGTCTGGGAGCTGAAACTCTCCAGCTAACCTTAGTCTGTTAGCTCTTAACCGTCATTAGGGAGTTTCCTGACATTCTGAATTTTCATTAACTGACATCTTTCTCTGAGTAAGTGAATATAATAAAATACTTTCACTGGCCAGAGGACTTTTCTGATCTTACTCTGTCCACCCTAACTTGAATAATGTCTTAACTCTGAAAGTCCTTTTATAGATATAGATATAGATATATATAAATTCTGGTTGCCTCAGAGACTTTTCTTTTCTTTTCTGAAAGCTTTCTACTCAGCCCTTTCTCACTTCCTAGGTTAAATCCTAATAAGCGCTTGCAGTATTTTAGGGTTTGTTTAGTTTTGTTTTAAATCAATATAAACAAACAATAAAATAAAAACATCCTACAAGATGGTTCATGATTCAGGCCACCAAGCCCTGTATCAATGTACAGTGGAGCACAAAAGGTTAAAAATTTCAGCAGAACATGATGAGGCAGGTAGAGATTAAATATTTGCTGAAAACTAGTATACTGTTGGAAATGGATGAAGTAAATAGGAGGATATATGTATATATATACACCCCCACAATACAACCTGTTTAATTTACTGTAGTAATCTGACCTCATCCTGTGATGACACTTACTTCACTGCATTTATCTCTCCTCCCTATACTTTTTTTCCATTTTCAAGTGTCGGACAACGCAGGATCTCTGCCACAAAAGGTCATGCTATAAATAAATGTGTTAGTCTTTAAAAGTGCCACAAGACTCCTTGTTTGTTTTTCTGGACTAGACTAACACGGCTACCCCTCTAAAACTTGTCCAAGTCCAGTGATGGTTAAGGGCTGTGAAGTGGAATGGGGCATCCTCAGGGAAGGAAACCTTAGCAAAATAAATATTATTCCTCCATCTAACCCCCTCTTTTAAGAAAGAACCTTTCAGAGATACTTATTCATTTCACCTGCTCAGCTTCCCATTGGGACACCAGATTATATCCCAGGTCTTGGTGATCAGCTCTTTCTACTTCCAGTGTGTGACAGAATTAAATATTGCTGTGATGCAGCTGCGTTAAATCAGAAGAAACTTTACAGTAGCGGTAGGGTCTCCGTGCATTCCCTATTACTTTTGGTTGGAAAGGCAGCAACCAACTGTGTCTGTAAGCACTGAGAAACGTGCCCTATCTTTAATAATGACATATATAGATAGGTAAGGCCACGCATTTTTCAAGTTCTGCTGCTCTCTTCTCTATGAGGTTGAGATAATGGAAGTACTCGTATTTTGCTAGAAATACCATATGGTTAGGAATTAAGACTGTACGCCTTGTCTGTACTTCTTTGCCTGGGTCAGTGAACATTACACAAATCATTGTTTGCAGTCTTGTTACATTAGTGCTACAATAAGCGGAATGGATACATAAAGAGAATTTTGCTTTTAAGGGTGGAACACTTTTATTTTCTACAGCAAAACTGAAAAGCAAAGGTTACTAGAGTTTTTACTCCCTGAAAGATGGAGCTAAAGATAAACAAGTTTTTGACAATAGAGGGGGTGGATGTGAAAGGCTGTGGATTATATCACAGAGCTACAAACAAATAATCAAACTCAGCTTCACTGAAACAATCACTCTTCTGATCCAACCCACTTTCCTACAGATCAAATACTATTTATCCATAAAAAGTCTCTCTCTTCCCCCTATTTCTGTCACACACAGACACAAATACACACACATGCACACATAGATGTCCATATGCATACATTGGAGTCAGTCTAGATTTAACCACTGTGAGAGAGAGAAGAATTTGGCATCTATACTTTTAAGGTTTGTTATGGGATGAATGGTATGTAGAGATGTGACTCAAAGAAGTTGAATATTAATATTCTCTAGAAATATGGAATATTAATATTCTCTAGAATGCTCAGTTCACATTACCTCATCCATAGAAGGGCCCTGCACACCTAGACTATGTCTTTCCTGTTCAGTGTATATTGGCAACAGAGGTCTTGGGAACCCTTTTGGTGTTTCCTTGGGGATTAAGAGTTGCTACATCCCTGGACATCAGCTCCATCTATCCAATCATTAATCTCCAGATGTGCTCTTCCTCTGGGTTGTATCTTTACTACTGGGTCTGTGTCAAGTGTGACCGACCATCAGGATTTTCACTATTATTTTTATTTGAAAGCAGTGCAGGTGTTTGTGGAACAGTAGCCCTGCCATCTGCATATAGAAGATCATGGCGACCAGATTTTGACTCCCATTTTAGCCTTTCTAGAGCATTTGGTGTCAGAAATGGCTGTAAATTGCCTTAACAAAGTGGCAGAGCTTTCTCTTGGCAGAGGGGGGAGCTTTTTCTGCTTTAGCATTGACAAAGCCAGCTCTATAGCACTGCTTCTCTTCAGGTGTATCTGAGGCCAGATCGCTGCTGCACCCCCAGAATCCATGGTTGGCAAAATGTTACCATGTGACATAGCATAGGTAGAGTAGCCCAGATGCTGCTCTAAATTAGGGATATATCAGCCTTCAGAATCAAAGACATGAAAAGATGGTGTCCAGCCATCTTAGCTCATCTGTCCACCTCAGGTGTTGAGCTAAGCAGGACTCAGCCAGACCCAAATAGTGGGGACAATATGTTGAATACATGCAATAATCGAATAGTAACTGGGTACCTCTTTGCTCATTTAAAAAAAAAAAGTCTTTCTAGTCAATGAACATACTGCAGTTACAGAAAATGCATGGGGCCATGACATGTATTAATGCACCCTGAATTAGTTTTGAGATTGTTAGTTTTGATTAAATATCTAGCATATTATTATGTCTGTGTATATCTAAAAATACATTATTGTTTCAGAGCTTAGAGGTCTAGGTGGGGACTTACTTGAGTGAATATGTAGTAGGTGAAGAAAGAATATATGGGATGAGTGCAGTAGCTATGCCCATTCCTGTTCATCTGCAGACTTACATATTTTTGAGGGAGAATTATTCTATATAAGTTGTCCTTCATTTTCTTTGCATTAGATAGATTCCACTGATATATAAGTAGACACCAGTTCTGCAAACACTTACTTAACTATAACCAGTCAGCTGTCCAATTTTATTATTATTATGACTGAGCTCTCAAACTTTCCAGACTACCGTAACTCTTTCAGGACTCTGATTTGTCTTGAATACGCCAAATTTCACCTCACTTCAAAAACTCCTGGCTCACAAAATAGAACATAAAAGTACAGAAGTGTTACAACATGCTATTACTGAAAATTCCTTACTTTCTCATTTTTACCATAAAATTATAAAATAAGTCAATTGGAATATAAATATTGTACTTACATTTCAGGATATAGAATGTAGATCAGTATAAACACTATATAAACACAAAATAAACACAGTATAAAAAAAGTCATTTGTATGAAATTTTAGTTTGTACTGTCTTTGCTAGTGCTTTTTATATAGCCTGTTGTAAAACTAGGCTAATATCTAGGGCTATGTCTACACTGAGAAATTTAGGTCGACTTTACCAAGTCAACTTTACTAAGTCGACTTTAAGTCGACCTTATTAAGTCGACTTAGAGAATCCACACAGGACTCTTAAGTTGACTTAAATCTGGCCTTACTAAGTCGACTTAGAGAGTCTACACTAGACTCTCTAAGTCGACTAGTTAGGTCCAAGGGTAGGGAGGCTCCTTTGGAGCCTCGGCTATGGGGGCTCATCCTGGGGAGAGCCAGCCCTGCACGGGGCTGGCTCTCCCCAAAACAACAAGCCCCAGAGCGGTCCAGGGGAGAAGGGAGCGTGGAACTCCCTTCTGGCCCAAACCGCTGGGCTCCCTTCTCTCCGGGACCCCAGTGGTCCCGATGGTCCTGGCTAGAAGGGAGCCCTGCGGCTCTTTTCTGCCCGGTACCTGAGCGGTCCCGGCAAAAATGGAGCTGCAGCTTATAAATAAATAAGGCAAATAAAATCAGGCCTGATTATTTGTATGCAATCCCACTTTTTTCTGTGTGGCACTCCAGGCATGTGTTCACCTGGGCATAGTTTATGGTTATGCTTTTCAAAACACACTCCTCCCTTTTTGGGGGACTGTCATAATCATTTTACAATGGAGCGTGTAAAGAAAGAAATAATTCAAATTCTATAATGCTGCCAGACAAAGAGATTGTAACGGACCTTTTAACTTAGGGCAGAAAGGATGGGTTCTACGAAGCCTGGTGTCTTGCAAAATGCTGAATATCTTCTTTTATTAATGGTGAAGCTAAAAGAAAAAGGGTTTTATTTTATTTTATTTGAGTCTGACATATACGGCACCCAGTGAGTTCTCTGAAGCTTTCTTTTTATTATGTTTAGAATAAAGTAATTAAACATTTAAGTGCTTTCTCAGGCATAAGGCGGCCTGGCAGAATGTGCAGTCTGCTCCTTCGAACAGCTGTTTGGAATGAGTTCAAGTGTCTGAGTCCCACTCTTGATAAACAGGTGTCCACATCACAGCTATTTCGCACCCTTGTTGACTGTGTGGAGGAAGAGGTCAAGGATTGACAGACCTCATCCTCTACCTTTCTAGTGTGCCAGTGCTTGTCACTGTGGTATATGGTAAATCGCCACCCAAAGGGGCTTTCTCCATCATTTGAGGCACATTGTGGGGGAACCTTATTAGTACTACCCAGGGAGCTCCAGTCTTCAGGACTACCAGTTGGAATCTAGCACTACCCATGTATACACCCCAATAGCCAACTCAATTCAATAGGAATTTAAAATGAATACATAAGAACAAAGAAACATTCTGCTGACCCCATGAGAAATGACCCCCATCTTCAAAAAACAGGCACAGGAGAGGAGGTGCTGGGTGAGCAATCAGATGGTGCATGCAAAAGGCTTCAAAGGAATTAATTAAAGTTAACATATCTTTAAAAAAAACCCCTGAGCAGTTGGAAGAGAACTGCCTCTTTGATCCGCTTTACTAAGACATCATGATCTGTTGCAGACCTTGGAGCACCAGTAGCATCAGAAGGGAGTGAGAGAAATGAGATTAGGAAAAGTTTACTGGGGGAGACAGTGAATTTACCTCAAGAGGTGGCTGGTTTAAATTATATGAACATTGCAGGTGGGTTTTGCAATAATAATAAATTACTGGTGCTTGCAATTCTCTGCTCCTGGAATGATGAGGTACCTGCTGAATCACAACCATGCTCATTCAGAGCAAAAGGACATAGTCCATCGTGCAAGGGGCAAGTAAACCTCATAGCTCCACTGTTGTTGAAATGCCATGCCTGTCTCTGCAATGTTTCCTGAGGACAGTCTCTTCCGGTAATAGTGTTGTTCCCTCTATTACATTCACGGCCGGCGTGGCTACAGTATGCTGCAGCAGTGTGCATCATCTCCTATTGTCTACAAACCAAATGTTTGAAACCCAGCCCTTCTGGGTTGCAGTGAAAGAAGTAGGCTAGGTAAAGGGTAGGCTGCCACCTCTGAGAGGTCAGTGAGGTCTGAGGCAGAGCCACGTTGTGCAGTGAACGTCAGCAAGCCCCATGAGATGAATGCTTTGGGTATTTGTGATATGGAACCGCATTCAGCCACTCTACCCACCAGTAAACAAAACTGTGGCACCGTGAGGTGAATGATTATTCTTCTGAGGTGTGAGTCATCATTTCTATGCCCTTTCACATCTTTCATTGGGAGTAAATGTTACAAATGGTGTGGAGGCAGGGGGACAAAGGATATTAAGAGGATCCAATAGGTCCACTGTAGAGTTACAAGAATCCCTGACCTTTTAGCCTTAGAAAGTGAATTAACGGCAGGTGAATGGTCAGAGGCTGACAGCCCTTGGAATTTAGCTGCAGCGTGTTGGAGGCGGAAGGCTGCAGTGCGAGTTTACTATCACGGCCTTGCCAAAGTAGTTCAGCACTGATCTGGAGAGGACATTGCCCTTTCTTCTGAGGATGCCTGTTAGGAGGAGAAAAGTGAGATGGTCTACCAAATGGGGAACTCACGCAAACCAACCCCTAGACCAGGGAAAAATCCACAGGGCCTAATAGATCTTTTTCAGCCCTGGTTTCTGTACCTTGATTTTCTCTCAGCTGGAGCATGTTTGCTGGGACCATCTTAGGGAACTAGGAGATGTGACCTGTCTTGTATTGGCAAGAATCCAAGGGCAGATGGTAGGGAGGCCTGAGATAGGGGCAGAACATATAGGATAACCAGGCTGGACCAGGTCTTTGGTCTGGCTGCCCTAGGAGAAGACCTATCTGCCAACTGCACTGCAGGGGTTGACTGTGCAGGGGGCAGAACAAAGGATTTTATGTCTGGGCCATGAACTTGTTGCTAAAGGAGCTGGTTGGTGTCCTTGCTTTTGCTGAACCGCTTAATGACTCATTTTGCTCACCACTTTTGTGATTCCAACTTTGACAGGTTGAGGTGAAGGCAGCTAGTGCTGGTAACTTGCCAGCAAGATGATACTTATGGGGAAAGTTGGCAGCTAAGGGGAATGGTTCTAGCAACTAGCTTAGGAGGAAAAGAGTAAGGAGGTGTGGTGTTTGAACTCTGAAAATGGGTAGTGATGGGAGGGTCTTTGCCCAGAGGTGAGGTAGGGAGCGGGGCTCAGCTTCCAAGAGGTGGGTATAAATGAAATGATATATAGTAAAAGGATAGCAGTTTAAACTCGGGTGGGGCAGATCTGTGTGGCTGACATTTATAAGCCTGCAGCGTTTTCGGCATTAAACCTTAAATGAAAGCATTTTACCTCCATTGGGGGCTTTGTGGACTAACTGCAGGAACACAGAGGTCCCGTGCCGCCCATGTCACTCAAGTGGACTATGTGTGTTCCTGCTCAGGGGGACAAATGGACTGATCTCTGTGGTCTCTACCACATACCATCTACTGCTCCAACTGAATGGACAGCTTTATTAATGCACCCGAGTTAGAATAGCCTGGAAAATCTCTGGCACGCCTGTTCCCCACTGCATCTCCAGGGGAGACCAGTGGCAAGTCCCAGATCCTCGTCTGATGTAAATCAGCACAGCTTCATTCACTGCAATGGAGATATGCCAGTTGGTTACCTGTGGGGGCTGGCCCTTCAAGCTCAACAAGCAGTAGCACTTGTCACTTTTAATCTTCTTACAAGCTTGTTGCTCCAGCTTCTTGCATTTGCCAGTGAACAAGCCCATCAATACTACAGCGGTGAGTTCATCAGGCAGAAGAAAAAGAAAGAAAGACAAACTCTCTTAAGTGCTCACTGGGAAGTCTATTGATTTTGCAGGCTTATAATGGCTCCATTCTTTACTGATTGAAACCTCTGCCCAAGGCCTAAAATAGCTTCTTACATGCTCAAGTTAACTGAAAATGAGCTGTGCTTTTATTAACTGGTCAGTCAGCTCATTCAGGTTTTTAAAGTCACTTTTGTACCAGTGCCAAATGTTTGCATGCTTCCTGGCTTAGCAGGTGAGGTCTGATCCTCTAAATCAGTGCTTATGAGAGTGGTCCTATGGCTTGGCTGGCTTGGCTGGCTCTGATCCCAGCACTCCAGATCTCAGACTGGCCTGAGCAGACAATTTATCCCATTCTTTTGGCTACATACATTCATCCATTCTTCTCCTCAGTTCAGGTTCCTGCCAGCCACCTCCTTCCGCACTGGGGATCCTCCCTCCTTTTCCTCTCACTGCTAAAAATTGTTAGCACTCTGGGCATCCTCAGCTGTTTCCTCTCCTCATACTCCACCAAATTTTTGAACTATGACATGCAAATGGGCCATGGATTCCATGGAATTTAATTAGATGGAAGTCATTAAAGACAAGGGGAAAACACTTAGGAAAGAAAAATCAAATGCATAGCTGGCTAGGTAAGAGTACTGCTGAAAAGGATCTGGGAGTTATAGTGTATCACAAATGAAATATGAGTCAACAGTGTGATTAACTGTCAGACTCCACTCACACTCGTGAGACCTGTGTCCAGTTCCAAATGCCACATTTTAAGAAGGATGTGGACAAATTGGAGAGAGCCCCAGAGGAGACCAACAAAAATGATAAAAAAAGTTCTGAAAACCTGATCCTTAGAAGAAAGGTTGCAAAAACTGGGCATGTTTCATCTTGAGAAAAGAAGACTGAGGGGAACCTAATTACAGTCTTCAAATATGTTAAAGGTTGCCATAAAAAAGAGGGTGATCAATTATTCTCTGTGTCCACTGAAGAAAGGACAAGAAATAGTGGGCTTAATGTTCAGCAAACGATATTTAGATTAGACATTAGGAAAAGCCTTCTAACTCTCAGGGTAATTAGGCTCTGGAAGGGGCTTCCAATGGAGATTATAGGGGTTTTTAAGAACAGGTTGTACAAATACCTGCCAGGGCAGTCCAGGTTTATTTGATCCTGCCACAACAGAAGGGGCTGGGCTAGATGATCTTGCAGGGTCTGCAGTTCTGTCATTCTGTGGTGCTAAGTGCAAGAGATGTCAGCAACAAGGGGACAATGTTACACTCTCTGAGAGAACCAGGCTTGACATTTTTGTGCATGTATAATCTCTCAGCTGCAGCTTTGCGTTCCTACAGCTGGTGGTGGCAAGTGTTGCTTGATTATTATTTATTGCATTGCATTGCCTAGAAGAGAACGGAGAACCGTGGTGTGTATATGGGAGCAGTATGGCCTGATCAAAAGTCAGCTGAAATTTGTTCACTCAAACAGCCCCTAGATGTGTCAGTAAAACTGTAAGGCTATGTCTACACTTAAAAAGTTAAGTCGACTTAACTTTTCAAGTGTAGACAGAGCCTTGGCTCCCCGCTGAGAAGGGAGCCACGGCTCCTTTCTCGCCGGGACCCGCGCAGGTCCGGGTAAGAAGGGAGCGCAGGCTGGGGCTCCCTTTTTGCCAGGACCTGCGTGGGTCCGGGCAAGAAGGGAACTGCCGGTGCTCCTCCTTGGAGGTTCCCTTGTCCGTGGAGCGCCAGAGAAGACAGCTGCCAGCGCTCCACGGGCAGGGGATCCCCAGAGGTTCCCCTGTCTGTGGAGTGCCGGTGGCTGTCTTCTCCAGCGCTCCACGGACAGGGGATCCCCAGAGGTTCCCCTGTCCATGGACTGCCGACAGCTGTCTTCTCTGGCGTGCCACGGACAGGGGATCCTCGGAGGTTCCCGGGACGGGGTTGCCCCGGGGAAGAGAGCCGCCAGCTGGGGCTCCCTTGTCCCTGAGCCGCGGGTCCCTTCCCCCAGCCCTAGGTCGACTTCAGGAATTAAGTCAACCTAGGGCATCCACACCAATGTTAGGTCGACTTAATAAGGTCGACTTTGACCTTAAGTCAACCTAACCGGTGGTAAAATTCCAAAGGGGTAGCCGTGTTAGTCTATTGTAGAAAGACAACAGAGTCTTGTGGCACTTTTAACGACTAACAGATTTATTATTAAGTCAACTTAAGAATGTTCTTGAGTTGACTTAATGAAAGTCCGGTGTGGACATGGAGTAATTTAGATCGACTTAAGCATTCTTAAGTCAACCTAAATTGCTAGTGTAGACATAGCCTAAGTGTGTGTATGTGAGAGAGAAATCTGCTATAATTAATACACTTGGGCTATGTACACACTACCATTTTTAACGCGCAATAATCCTCTTCCGCATTAATTCTCCCGTGGCTGTTGTTGCGCGAGATCGCGTACACACTATGCTTGCTCTAACGGAACAAAGCCCCCCCCCTTCTGAGCGCAGTCCTCCAGGAAAGCGAAGGGGATTGTGGGTACGTATCCCAGAGTCCCCAGTATCATCTCCCGTGGTGCATTCCGCTACTGACGCTACCCAGCGGTTGCCAATAGCAACGAGCGCGAATTTCAAATTGAAGCAACCTTCTTCTCGGCACTGCCTTTTCAGAATCGACATGGATTCAGCTGTGATCTTGAATGCTGCCTTCAGCATTGTGAACACAGCCCAGATTCTGTTGCGGTTTGCCTTTGGCTATGATTCGGAGCATGACACGGATGACTCGGTCTCGGATGATGACAGCATTGAAAACCAAACGGACATTCTGATCAGTTTCGCGGACCAGCAACACAGCCTGAACCGCCGTGTTTGGTCCCGGCAGACGAGCACAGACTGGTGGGAACGAATCGTCCTTCAGCTGTGGGATGATGATCAGTGGCAACAGAACTTTAGAATGCGGAAAGCCACATTTATGGAGCTATGCCAGGAGCTTGCCCCTGCCCTTCGATGCAAGGACACGAGGATGAGACCCGCCATGACCGTGGAGAAGCGTGTGGCTCTCGCACTTTGGAAACTGGCGACTCCAGACTGCTACCGCTCGGTCGCAAACCAGTTTGGGGTTGGACGCTCGACCGTTGGAGTGGCACTGTCACAAGTATGCAGAGCCATCAACCGTATTCTGCTCAGGAGGATGGTGACCCCGGGAAACGTGAGGGAGATCATCGCAGGATTTAATGAGTTGGGCTTCCCGAACTGTGGGGGTGCAATAGATGGGACTCACATCCCTATTCTCGCTCCCGACCACCTTGCCTCTGAATACATCAACAGGAAAGGATACTTTTCGATGGTTCTACAGGCACTGGTGGACCACCGTGGTCGCTTTATGGACATTAATGCTGGCTGGTCTGGAAAGGTGCACGATGCACGCATCTTTAGAAACTCTGGACTATTCAGAAGGCTACATGCTGGCACATTTTTTCCAGACGAGAAAATAATTGTGGGCGGTGTAGAGATGCCAGTGGTGATACTTGGGGACCCCGCCTACCCACTGATGCCATGGCTCATGAAGCCGTACACCGGGAAGTTGGATCCTGACAAGGAGCGTTTCAATTACCGGTTAAGTAGATGCAGAATGGTTGTGGAGTGTGCCTTTGGCCGTTTAAAAGCGCGCTGGAGAGCGCTGTATGGCAGGCTAGATCTCCACGAGGACAGGATCCCATTAGTTATTTCGGCTTGCTGTGTTCTTCACAATATATGTGAAAGCCGGGGGGAGAGATTCAGGAACTCTTGGACCACTGAGGCACAACGTCTGGAAAATGCCTACCAGCAACCAGACACGAGGGGTATCCGGGGGGCGCAGCTAAGGGCAGTTCGCATAAGGGATGCGTTAAAAACCCATTTTAGTACTGTTGGTTAAAATTGTACCTTTGAATATAGTTACTAACCATTTCCTATATGTTTCAACTGTTAAAAATTAAGCTTTAGAAATTTTGTGTTTTTCCCCTGTAAACATTCATTGAATCAAAAACCGTTAATGTTAAATTAATGAAACAAATAAAGAAAGTCTGATTAAGTTTAACAAGGATTCAACTTTATTTAATTAACATTGATCAAAACTCGGGTTTGAGGGGAGTAGGGACTAAAGGTGGGTGTAGGTGCGGGACTCAACTACATATGTTGGGGGAGGGGTTCTGTTAGGGTTACACCATGGATGTCCATGGTGGTCTAAAAACTGTCTGGGGGGGGAATGTGGCGTGGATGCACTGAAAGGCATATGAGGCTGATGATGGGGGGTGCGAGCCTGTAGCAGACCGACCATGGTCTTGAGGAGGTTGGTCTGCTCCTGCATGATGCCTATCAGGGCATCCTTCTGCTGCTCTCTCCTCGCACTGCTCTGTCTCCTGTCCTGCCTGCACTGCCTCCTCCATTGCCTTGTCTCCCTCGCAGAAGCCTCATGGAACTGCATGAGCTCCTGGAAGACGTCTTCCTTGCTCCTGCGAGGCCTCCGCCTTATCCTCCTCAGACGCTCAGCTGCAGCTGTAGACTGTCCACCGAAGGTCATTCCTGTTCAGATATGAAAAATGTAGAATGCCGCTATTGTTCTCGCCACGGTCAGGAGCAAATGATGTTGTTCTCCCCACACATTCCTTCAATACACAAGAGGGGACCTATGGGGGGGCGGTAACAGATTTCCCAAAGCTTGGTACGGGTTGCAGAGCTAGTACAACGGAGAGTTGACTATTGCCACACCAAGTTCTGATCCCGTGCCCGAGATGGCTGAAATAGAGGCAGATCTCACACTGCTTAGAGTGCCTCTGCAAGCGAGAATGCATCTCCTTCATGTTGCCGACTTCAAGCCGGGACCTTACGCTGCAGGACTGTGCGCAGCAATGTTGCCCGCAGGAGTGCTTGCGAGTCTGAAAGGAAGAGTGTCCCTGAATGGTGGAGTGCAAAGGAATGCTCTACCATGTAATCTCAAGAGAAGACTCTGGAAATATTTGGATGACGCGTTCAGTGAGTTGAAAGGGAACGACTACTTGGAAATCGAGGCATACATCGATGACCTTTTTAAGTAATGCTAGTAACACCTTTACAGTTCTGTAAGGAACAGAACTGAGGACACCGAAAACAAAAACCCCTTGCAAAAAAACCATGTCTACGCTGAGCTGTAGCACCTAGAATAGAGGACATTGCGAACGGGACTTACCAGAGCTGCCTTCTGATGATTCCTGGGTAGGCGTGGAGAAGGAATCAGTGGAGCTTGTTTCTGGCTGGGTGGAAAATAACTCCTGGCTCCCCGGGTCAGTGGCTCCGTTCTCTCCGTCCTCGTAGTCTTCTTCTTCTGATTCCTCGTCCACAATTGCCTCGTCGCCTTCTGCTTCCTTCTCTGTTTGGGGTGCAGTCTCCGAGGTGTCTACCGTGCAGTTCGGGGTGGTTGTGGGATCGCCGCCCAGGATCGCCTCCAGCTCCTTATAGTACTTGCACGTTGCTGGCGCGGAGCCAGAGCGCCGGTTAGCCTCTCTGGCTCTGTGAAATGTTATCCGCAGCTCCTTCACCTTTGCCCGGCACTGCAGGGTGTCTCGCTCGTACCCCTTTTCGGTCATGGCTTTGGATATTTGACCGAAAATGTCAAAATTCCTCCGGCTGCCACGTAACTGTGACTGCACGGCGGACTCTCCCCAGATGCCGATCAAGTCCATCACCTCTGCTGCTGTCCAGGCTGGAGCTCGTTTGCTGCGGCGCGACGACATTGCGAGCGAAGCACACAGAGGCAGCAGCACCGAACAGCGAGGCAGAAGGGAGAGTGGTGAATTCAAAAATTCGCGGGACAGAGGAGGAGGTCGGGAAAAATGACGTCACGACGATAGAGTACAGGCGGAAGTGCAGAAGGGATGGAATTTGAATTGTGGGCCATTTCCGTTATATTCACATTGCGCGATAAGCATACACACACTGGCAATCGCGCAACAACTATTCCGCGTTAGCAGCAACCACGCTCGTTTAGGTGGTTTACATTTTGCGCAAAAAGAAGGGACTTAACGCGGAATAACTGTAAGTTGTGTGTGTACGCTCTGTTTGTTATTGCGCATTAAAGGGCTTTATCGCGCAATAACTTTGTAGTGTGTACAAGGCCTTGGTTTCTTTGCCTGTTTGAGCTGGCGTCAGCACATGAACTGTAAGCCCATTGCCCAGTGGGAGTGGAGCTAGAGATGCTATTGACAAGCTATCACTATTTTTTCTTAAGAAAAAAAAATAAAGAATCTATTTCTTTAGTTGCTGCTGCTTCACAGCTCAGTAAAACAAACCCCATCTAGTTAGTATTTAGAAGGCGATCTGAAAGCTGGCAGGTCCCATATATATGAGAGTGACTGATTCTCACATGCTCTGGCTGTTCCTAAATGAGGTGCATTTTATGGTGCTTCACTCAGAGCTGGGCTATTATGATGACCTGTCTGATCTTGCCGCACAAGCCTCTGCTACATTCAGGTTTGCATGCCAATTAATTATCACAGCAAGGCAGCTGGAGGGCCCACCTTATGACATCAGGGAAAACAGAACTTTTGTGTGCATGTGAGGCACAAGAAATGCAACTGGCTTTTTTTCTCCCTCCTGGAGGTTTCTCAAAAATTCTTTTTGAGGCAGTCTGTCACCTCCCCAGTTGATCTGGCTTTTTACAAACAGAGGTCAAGGAATTTGGAAAGAGCTGAGTCTGGAATCAATACATTTGTAGGCTGAGCTGATTTTGGTATGTCAAAAGATTGCCAGTGGTTTTGCGTGCGCATATGCACATGCCCACCCATGTGTGTATGTGAGAAATAAAATGGTAACTCATCCATTTAATTTGAAGATGCACCTAGTGATGTTTGCTATAGCACAAGACTCTAGCTGTGACAATAAGCCCCAGCATCATTGCTCTAAGTCTCCAGGATCCCCTTTCTTGACAAAAGTCTCTCTAAACAACAAAAGGAGCCTTTCTCCTTTCACCTTCCAACCAACAATAAAAGCAAGCTTCAAGGGGTAAGTCCACACTGGAGCCTTAGGTCGACTCAGGGACGGTTAAGTCGACCTACAGACCGCTGTGTCCACATTGGGCGCTTATTAAGTTGACTTAATAACACCACCTCTTAATGCTTAAGTCGACTTTATTAAGTCACCTTAAGCCAGTGTAGAGGGGAGTACTCTTAAGTCGACCTAATTGGCCTCCAGGCCCTGGTGCAATGTGGGGCAGCTTCCCATAATGCACCACTCCTTCGTTGACCTAGCACCTGCCAGTGTGGACACAGGCAGTCAACTGGAGTTTTCAGTGTGGATTCTCTAAGTTGACTTAACAAGGTCGACTTTAAGTCGATTTAAAGCTGACCTTGTTAAATCGACTTAACAAAGCCTCCAGTATAAACGTACCCAAGGAGCCTTGTCTTCTTCTTAGCCTGCTTTTCCTTCAGGCAATACTCAAGGCAAATCAAACAACCAGGCTAGTGCCAGCTTGCAATCTCCAGGCACACCTGAGATTGCTGGTCTGGCCTACACTGGGCTCACCCTAGGATCTAACTCAACCACTTAGCTACCACATGGCAACACCACACCTTTAATCCCTAGACAGGACAAGGCCTACTGCCAAACAGATACAGCCTCACCACTGTAGGCTGTTTGGTGCTGTCTCTGCGATTTGTCAGCACGGACTGGCCAGTCCTGTCACAGAAACCTATTATTCACCCTGTCCTGTTCTAGGGTTCCCCATGCACTGCTTCCTTTCCTCTGATGCAGACGGCTTGCCTTCACTCTGTCAGTTGGTAGATAGTGTCGGCTGAGTCAGGGTTGCCAACCCTTTAGGATGGTCCTGGAGTCACTAGGAATGAAAGATTAGTCTTTAACAAAAGTTATGTCATGTGATGAAACCTCCAGGAATACATCCTACCAAAATTGGCAACCCTAGGTAGGGTGAGACCAAACAACACCGAAAAAAACACTCCAAATACACCAAGCGATTTGAGCAGCAATAGGTGAGTTGTTGAAAATCAGCAGCTACATCCACATGGCACTCACAAGAGCCAGTGTCACTCGAACTTCAGTCCTCCCCCCGCCCACAGCAGGTAGCTGCAATTTAAGGCCTCATTTGCCTCAAGCTAGAGATTTGGGATAGGGCAACAAGCTAACAATACAATGAAGACAAGACCAAAGGAATAAAAACTGCTGGCTAACTGGGGTCCCTTCTTCTCCTGACCCTGTTTTTGTTGTTCTTGAGCTCTGTAATGACTCGGCATTGACTGGGTCTGGATGCCAAAGGCTGAGAACCAACTGGAAGGGGGCACAGTTCTGGAAAATCAACGTAAGGAGCCATATGATAACATAAGCCATATTTCACACTTCCAGCAAGCTTGTGACAAGGGGGTGGAACTGGATGGTTCTGTGCAATCTGCCATTACCTCCTCACATCTCCACCCTGGCAATGTGTTTCAGAACTAGCACACAGAGACTCGGTCTAGACAAGTAACAGGTTGCTATGGGGAAGGTGAGAGATTGAGAGGGGAGTGTTGGCATGATGTGAGGGGAGAGGAGGTGGAACATGGAAAGTCCCTGAGTGTATAAATCCATAGAAGGAAAAGCTTGGAGACCCCTGGGCTGGAACTTTTTCTGCCATCACAATGTGAGTGATTTTGGCATTTTCTTGCAGAATCAGTTAGGGTATGTCTGTATTGCATTGTAAGCCTGTGTTCAGACTCAGGTTTGAGCCCAATCCCCTCCTGACCATTCACATACTAATCTTCTGACTTGGTTGAGCAAGCACTCAGAGACAGCAGTTTATGTAATCATTTATCTATGAACAGAATTGCAAATTTCAGGAACCCAAATCAAGCAACTGCCTCTTGAGTAGTGAATTTTCTCTTGTGCAGTAAAAATGAGATTTACAAAAAGTGCTCCTGGCAAAGACACTTAACATTAATACTTAACACACACACTCTATTGTAATGTATAATGCAAATGAACTGTGTAGAACTTAAGGAATTTGAATTGGGGCTGCCATGGGAGGATGTATGTTTTAGCTCATTGACTATCCTGGCAAACAAGTCCATTGTCATTAAGTAATTAACCAAGAAACAATGTGCTATTTACAGCAGAAATACTTTTGACCGCTTTTCCTGCTTGGTGTAATTGTTTGAAGTCCATGGAGTTACTTCTGATTCTCACCAGGATAAGATACAGGGGAATCAATCCTAAAGTGTTTTAAAAAATGAATGAAGGTGACAGTGCTGATATCACTGTCAGACTACTGCTTGGGTAACCAAATGCTGCCAGCCTTTCTGCCCATGGTTTCATTTGGCTATGGGATTCTTTAATTGCCATCCTAAGTTATTGCTGTGCACTGTTAAACAACGGATGCACTTCACCCTAGAAGTGGCTGCATTTAAGTGTTGGAGGAAGTGATTCCTGTATATGAAATCTGTAAACTCTTAGGGATCCATCAAGAAGAAAGATATTCTAAACATCTTAAAATATTAGTTGCTATCTCAACCCAAGATACTGCTGTTCACTTGAATCTGATGTGGTAGCAATAATGTGAACAGTATGAGTTCTGACTCTGTTATCTGCCTTGTGCTTAGCTTTCCTCCCAGTATTTATCTGTAAGAAAGAGCCTGTCTAAAGCATGAAAACATTATTTCTGCTGCTGCTAGTGCTAAGTGAAAGGTGCATGTTTCTCTCTCAAGAATGCTGTGGAGATATGCAGCCACGCAGTGAGGGAAAAGAATATGTGCCATGGTACAATGTTGCATTGAATGCTACCTCCTCCAAGAAAGCTTATGGAACACCATCTCACTGAAGCAGCTGTTGATGTTCTGACTTCTAGGCTGGCTCATTATCTAGGTAGCAAAACTAATCTGATTTTTGTTCATTTCTGTGCCGCTGTTACATTTTTTCCCTAAATCAAAGCCTTAATTTATCGGATCTTGAAACATTCATTAATGGAATGTATTGATAACAATACCTTAGTACATTTTTATTTACACGGTGAGGCCAAGGGGTTCACATTCATCTTGAGAAAATTAGTTATTGCTGTGTCTTTTGTGACCTTGGAGACGAGAGATCTAAAGCACTGAGTGTATAATTGTAATACCAATTTCTTCCATAGCAGTTTTCACCAATAGATCTCAAAGTGTTTCATAACCTTTAACACAGTTATATGCATAACACCCCTGTGACATAGGGCAATGTCATTATCCCCATTGTACAGATTGGTTTCTGAGGCACACAGAGGCTAAGTGGCTTGTCCAATGTCATGCAGGAAGTCCATGACAGAGCAGGGAATTGATTCCAGTTCTCCCACATACAAAGTCCTAACCATTGGGCCATGCTTCCTCGCTGAAGGAAGTGGAGGAGGGTGCGGAAGCCCAAGATTAAATCTTTAGCTTGACATGTAGAGTGACGGTGAGTTGAGACAAGCTTAGCACAGCTTCTAATGCGTCAACCAGAGAGAGGTTCCTTCGCTTATATTTGGTCCTAGAGCTAGTCAGAACATTTTTTCTTTCTCACTCTCTCCATGGTTGTAAGTTGCTGGGAAGTGAAACTATCATCTACTAACCACCAAAAGGGACATGATTCAAATTCCATCATGTAATGTGCAGGACACATATAAACAAGGAGTCTGGTTGCTGGATGAGGACTGCTGATTGAGCTCAATCTGTACCAACGTCTAGCCACTGTTTACACACATTTATTACTGAGCAGGCTGGAAAATGCAAATTGCATCCACTGAAATAACATATACTCTGCTAACTGTTGGTCTCACTGGCCTTGCATTATCTGTTTCCCGTCCCAGCTGCAGACCTGGAGTCAGATCTTCAGCAAGGGTAAGGTAGCATAGCTCCTTTGACTCTCTCATTTGCACCAGCTGAGTGTCTGGCCCCTGGTTTGCAATTGTATCTTTGGATGTGTTGTGCACTAAAGCACATACCTCTAGCTGGATATTTGTTCGCTAGGTCCTCAGCGCAAACACGGACAGGTTAAATGCCCGAATGGCAGTAAACAGGGAAGCAGAGACAGCTCATTCACATATGCAGTTATTCAACCACCAGATGTCCTTGCTCTGCCTCTCTGGCCTACAATGGGACATGACAAAGTGCTCGATATCTCTGCTTGTTGGGTTGAGTGTTAGGCAGAGTTAGGGCTTGCTGAGCGGCAACAGTAAATCTCTGTGTCTCTCAGTGGGGAGTGCTGACCCAGGTCAAATGCTGTTCAGGTGCCTCACCATGGAAATACATCAGAAAATTGGTTTGGTTGGGAACAGATTCTGAAATCGGTTCTGAAGAGGCAGAGATCCCATTTGCCTCCCTTCTCTTGCTTGTCTGAACTAGCTGGTGACTGACACCACCATTGGTGGTGTTTTTCATATCCTCCCCTGAACCGAAATGATGTCTGGAGAGCTTCTTTCCCAAAGGGTGCATCTACACTTACAAATTAAGTCGACTTAAGGAGGCTTAAGTCGACTTAATTTACTCCACATCTACACTGGCCTTTCCTTAATTCGACTTAAGCTGCTCCTTAAGTTGAATTAAGGAAAAGTTAGTTCGAATTAGTAACACCTCATTTTAATTCGAACTAGTGCTTAAGTCGACTTTATTAAGCCAGTAGAGACTTGGAGTAGTGCCTAGGTGGACTTTTTAAAGTCAACTTAAAACGTTAAATCAATGTAATAAGGTCGAAAAGGGGGCATGTCTACACTTGAAAAGTTAAGTCCACTTCTGTTAAGTCAACTTAATAAGGTCCACTTTAAGTCGACTTAACAGAAGTGGTCTTAACTTTTCAAGTGTAGACATAGACAAAGAGAATGGGGTGGTGGGGTCTGTTCTTGCCCTTGTGACTTTATGCTGCCAAACAAGTGTTCTCTGTTATTGACTAATGTTTGCTGGCAAGGGCATGAGTGACAGCCTGACTGCTTGCCCCCCCTCTGCCCTTGGAGTCTCAGACCACCTTATGTTCTTTCTTCCTGGGACACCCTCGCCAAGGGAAACAGGAGGCAAAGCACCACTTGCTGAGCTTCTCATTAGCGAGATTATTCTGCTCCCCTGGAGAATTTCTCCTTGTTAAAAGTATTTCTCCTGAACTCTCCTGGGAATGAGCACTCCCCTCGCCCCCCAGAGGAGTGCATGGGAGCTGGGGCTGCCCTTGTAGACATGTGGAAATCAAAAATTGCCTCACTCAAGGCTGCCATTGTCCACCTTTTCTCGGAACCAAAAGAGCCCCAACTCTGCCAGTGACTTCTCAGCAGCAATGCACTTTCTCATTATACCTCGCTGTGATGCAAGCTGAGGGCAATCAGGGTTTTACCGCAGGAGGCTCTGTGCAGAAATGGGATCCAATTGCCATTCTGATTCTCTTATGCATACATGACATTTCCCTTAAGAATAGACTGGAGCCAGCCTCTAGCTGGGCCAACAGTGAGGGCAGTCTTCTCTCTTAGTGCTGATTTGCAAATCGGTCCTTTAGCCCAGCCTTGCTCTTCTTTTTCTGCCTTCACTTTTTTCCGTCAGAGAAGCCACTGGAATACAACAAGGAGGGAGAATTGACTTGTCCAGAAGTGTTTGCTCTGAAGAAAGGGCTGGGATTCAAACCGTAATATTAAAACTTTGTTTCCCTTGATCGATTTTGTCCTAGGAACTCAAATCACTTTGCACTCATTAAGCCTCACAACATCCCCAAGCAGTGTTATCCTCCTGATTTTGCAGATGGGAAAAATGAGGCAAGGGAAGCTTTAACTGTCCCTCTCAAAGCCACACAGCAGGCCAATGACAGGTCTAAACCTGGCTATTCCCAGCTCTCTCACTGACTCAGTGTGGATTCTTGGGCAAGCTCCTTAACTTCTGGGCCTTTGCTTTCCCATCAGAAAGATGGGGGCTGGGATACTCGCCTCTGATGTGGTGGCAAGGTCTGTATCAGACTGCAAACTCCATCTTGTTTTGTGCACAGCATTTTGTTTCAAGGACTCTGCTTTGTATTGCAACCTTCATTTTGGAATGTGACTTTCAAGTTGTATTGCAGCCTCCAGTGTGGATTAGAGCATCCGCTTTGTGGTAGGGGCTTGATGCCTTGCTGAACAGCTGTCTGAGAAGCCAACACAGAGCAATCTAGGACCATCAGCTCTGATTGCCTCTTAGCTATAGGCTCATCCATAAGAATTGAAACCTGGCTGAGGGACAGGGCTGAGGTTCCTCGGGGACATGGCCCAGTGGAATCAGTGATTCTGTTTAAGGGGGAAAGCCCTCTGTGTAGTGGGTGCAGGGGAGAACAGGTCACTGTCACATGCAAAGAGACTAGGGTGAGGCAGGCAGGAAGCTGACCATCCCAGGACCCATAGGATGGAGAGACCAGACTGGTGAGTGTGCATTCAGGATTTTGCTTTTTTCTCATGGAGCTGCACTTTTGTTAAGAGTAAAGTGCCTGTGGTTAAGATATTCCTTTCCTAGCCTTCTCTCCCTTGTTTTCCGGCAACATTATCCCTGACAATTGTCCTTGTTACCTGAGTAGCTCAGAGCTCCACAGTGAGGTGGAACTCTGAGAAATGGGTGTGAGCAATTGGGAACTTGAAGGGGCTGGAACATGGTTTCAGGGTCTAAAGTGGCTGGGTTGCAAGGCCCTTCTGCACAAGAAGGGTGTCAGCCATGGGAACTACCCCTGGGAGTGCATCTTAGTGACCCAGGGCTTGAAACAGAGATCGGTCACTACTCAGATCCAGGGGACATAGAAGTACATGGGATCCAGCAGTTGGGTTCACTCATGACACACTAGTGTCTGTCCAGAGAAGTGGACTGGACCAAAGTGTGATGCTACCTGCCTACTTCCTGAAGGTGTTCAGAGGATGAATGTCTTTTAAGCTTCATAGATTGTAAGGCTAGTATGAGCCATTATGTCTGACTTCCTGCATACATAGACTAGAAAACCTCTCCCAGTAAACTCATCTAGCCATAACTTCTGTTCAAGCTACAGCACATTCGTTAGAAAGACAGTCTAGATTGAAAGATGCCGAATGGTGGAAAACCTACCACTCCCTTTAGTAAGCTGCCCAATGGTTAGTTTCCCTCACTGTTTAAAAATCACACCTTATTTCTAGTCTGAATTTGTCTGGCTTCCGCTTCCAACTGTTGGATCTCTTTTGCTAGATGAAAGAGCTGTCTGCTATCAAACAGAAATATCTTCTGCATGGAGGTACCTATAGACTATGATCAAGTCACTTCTTAACCACATGTCTTTGTTAAACTAAATGGATTGATCTTAACTCTCCCAGTATAAAGTAAACATACTGAGCGTATGCCTTATCTGAGAGAAAGGAGAGAGGTGATTAAGAGATGTAAAACTGCAAACACAAAGCGATTCTCCCTACCCTGTTCTCAGTATCCCTCTGCCAAGTGGCTATCATACACTACCAGATCAGGATTCTGCATTCCTTCACAAAGGTGATGGCTTTTAGAGCCTCTTTGCACTCATTTTTCAGAGGTATCAAGGATAACACAAGGTGCCAGGCACTGGAGAAGAAGGCCTAGGATGTTGCTTTTCTCCTGCACTGGACTGTGTATCCTGTGTGCACCAGCTAATATTGCAGTCTTGATGCCTCAGAAACATTGAGGTTTCATGCCGTGCCAGCCTATTTAAAAATCCCATGCCAGCTGTGTTCCAGGATTTCCTGGTCACCCATGTTGTGATGAAAGTGACAGCATCTTTTTCAACGTGAAGAATCCCATACTCTTTTAGTCTCCCACGGACAAAGCAAATGTATCTGTACTGGAAGCTGGCTGCATCTCCCTCACCTTATGCTTTTAGTGCATATAGAGCAGGATTTGGGGGGGGGGGTTAGGGGGGAGGATAGTAGCAGTCGAAATGGAGGGATATGTGTGGTGGATTGGGCTGGTCTCTTTGGGAGAAGAATGTTCTGTGTTGGGCTGGTATGTGCCTATGAGGATGAGAAAGGTTGCAGTGTCGGTGGGAGGAAGTACTGAAGTGTTTGAGAGTTGGTACGGGGGAGGGACTGGGAGCTGGGAAAGCAGAAGGAGGGATCTGTTATGTACAAAGGATGGATGCAGGGTGTAGGTAGTAGATCTGGGCGTGCATAGAGTGCAGTAGGAGATGGTAGGTGCTGTTTGTTGGAAGATAGGCATGGTAGATGGGTTGTGCAGAGTTCTTGGGCTGGGCAAAGAGCAGGTTGGGATGTGTTTGTGGGAAAATCAACATGTGTGGGTCTGAGTTGTACATGGCAGGGTAAACTGAGGGTGTGGGATGTGAAGCTTAAGGGGGGGGGGTTATTAAGTTGTTATGACCTCCTGATGTATCTCTAAATCTGTTGCTTAGAACCTGAAACAACTCAGCAACAGTCAGTCTGTGACAGCAGCTGCTAGGGAACAATCAGCCCCACTTCTCGGCACATGCAGGGCTCTGACGCACTTCACTTTTGGAATCTCTTTTGGGGGAGAGAAGAGCTATTCACTGTACAACCCATTCTGAGAAGCAGGAGTCACTGGAACATATGTGCTGGAGAATGCTTAGGGGTTTCAGATGAAGATAAATAACTCGCTGCTGACAAATAGCAAGTATTCAAAGCATCTGTTACTTTTCTACCATCAACAGTAAATCAAAATCCTTATGCTCCAAAATCAAACAAGGCTCTTCTTTTCTGTGGAGCTTAGAGGCACTGATGAAAGTCTGTAGAGAATTACAGATCATACCTGTTTTGATTGGGGAAAATGCAAAATATGGTTTTTCTAACCAATGCTTTTGAAAGAAGGCCTAAAGGGCCTCTTTGTTTTTAATTAAGGACTTCTGCTTCTTGTTCAGTGCCTTTGCACATGCTTGCTTTTATGGTCAGAGCTCTGCAGAACGTTAGTCCCATGTCAATTTTCTCAAGAAACGAGTTGCATAGTTACTGCACTATCTGGTGGCCAATCCTGAGGACATACACAATGGGCTGCAGATTGCACCGAGCTGAAAGGTATGAACTAGCCTGGTAGGTGGGAGGAAGCAGTATATGTGTGGTATATCTTGATTTTAGTAAAGCTTTTTGCACAGCCCCACCTGATAGTTTTAGGGAAATGTGTTCTAGATGAAATTACTATAAGGTGGGTGCACAAATGCAAATGGTTGAAAGACCATCCTCAGAGAGTAGTTACCAATGGCTCACTGTCAAACTGGGAGGCCATATGTAGTGGGGCCACACAAGGATCAGTCCTGGGTCTGATAATATTCAGTATTTTCATTAATAGAGTGAAGATAATGGAGTTGAGACCATGCTTATAAAATTTGCAGATACCAAACTGGAAGGGGTTGCAATCACTTTGCAGGACAGGATTACAACTCAAAATCACTGACAAATTAGATCATTGGTTCAAAAGAATAAGATGAAATTCAGTAAAGACAAATGCAAAGTACTTCAATAGGAAGGAAAAAACAAATGCACACATACCAAATGGGGAATAACTGACTAAATGCTAGTACTGCTGAAAAGGATCAGAAGGTTTTTGTGGGTCTCAAATTGAATATTAGTTGATAACAAGGCTAGTGTAATTCATAGGAGGTAATTGTCCCACTCTACTCAGCACTGTGAAGGCTTCAGCTGGGCTCTGGTGTCCAAATGAGGATGCCATACTTTAGGAAAGAAGTGGAGAAATTGAAGCGAGTCCAGAAGAGAGCAATAAAAATGGTAAAAGCTTTACAACAGTGGTTCTCAATTGGGGTTAGTTAGAGGCCTTCCATGGGGTACATCAACTCATATTGAGATATGCCTAGTTTTACAACAAGTTGCATTAAAAAACACTTGGAAAGTCAGTACAAACTAAAATTTCATATAGACAGTGATTTGTTTATATTTCTCTGTATGCTATACATTGAAATGTAAGTATAATGTTTATATTCCAATTGATGTCTTTCATAATTTTACAGTAAAAGTGAGAAAGTCAGCAATTTTTCAGTAATAGTGTGCTGTGACATTTTTGCATTTTTATGTCTGATTTTGTAAGGGAGTAGCTTGTAAATGAGGTGAAACTTGGGGATACATAAGACAAATCAGATTTCTGAAAGGAGTAAAGTAGTCTGGAAAGGCTGAGAGCCCCGGGTTAGAAAATATGACATATAAGGAAAGGTGGAAAATGGTGAGCATATTTAGTCTTGAGAAAAGAAGACTGAGGGGGGACCTAATAACAGTCATGTTACGGGGTGTAATAAAGATGACGGTGATCATCTGTTCCCCATGTCTGCCTGAAGGTCAATTCTACATTTATATCAGCAATATGAAGAAAAAGAAGAAGTCCACTGAAGGTAGTACAGGAAGTCATGCATTTAGCCTGCAGCAGGGGAGATTTCTGTTAGCTATCAGGAGAGACTTTCTATCACCAGGGCCGTCCTTGGCGTGGGGAGCAAGTGGGGCGACTGCCCCAAGCTCCGCGGGGCCTGCACCGCTGCCCCTCCACTGCTGCGCTGCCTGCTTCCCCCGTCCCACAAGCTGAAGGCAAGGGGTGTGAGTGCAGTAGCCCAGCCCCTGGGCTGGCCCACCCCGCCCCACCCCTCCAGCATGGGGGCAGGCCCCCTCCCCTCAGGGACAGCCCTGTCTATCACTAAGGATAGTTAAGGTCTGGAATAGGTTTCCAGTGGAGGTTGTGCAGTCTCTCTCATTTGTGATTTTTAAGACAAGGTTGGACAAACAGCCCCCAGGGATGATAAGGTTCACTGTATCCTGCCTCCATACAGTGGGTTGGACTTGATGACTTCTCAAGGTTCCTACCAGCCCTATATTTTGCTGAGTCTATGATTCTGACTGTGTCTAATCGTTATAATTTTTTTTTTTTGCTTCCCGTGCATGAATTGCATTGTGTCTTACGTGAATTTGGGAATGGATTCCACAGCCTTATGCACATATGTTTGCATCTCCATGCGTATGAGTGGATGTCTCAGTGGAAGTATGTGTAATAGTGTTTATGTGGACAGATGGTGGGCCTTCTTTCTACCAGTCAGTGTGTATTATAGTCTTCTAAAGCCCAGAAAAATAAAATTAAAATCCCTGGTGAAAGCAAAGAGTCTAATGCAGCTGAAATTATTTTGAAGCCCAACTGAGGATGGCAGAGGGCAGAGCACCGTTTGGGCTGCTCCTGGACCAGTAGGAAGCTTGCCAAGAATGATGTTTGCTGGATGCTTTGAAAGACTAATAACTGCAATTTCCAAGTCTTTGCCCCATTGTCTATGGTGATTGTTTTCGCCATGGCGGTATGAAACGAGTGACTTAGATTTTATACATTTCCTATATTCATGGGCCTTGCCGTCAAAGATGACACCTGTCAATCATTCTGGCAGCTCCACTGGGAGTTGCTACAATAGTGAATTACACATATCATTTTGTCTCTGCAGCTTAAGGCCAGGACTTCCCATTGCCCAAAGAGAGAGTCTGCTATAAAGGGAACTGACTTATCTGTGGTTGTGAAACATGCTTCATGCCATTCTCAAAGGTTCCCAGTGCAAAATCCTACAGGATAGGAGCTGGAGGAAAAGGGGATTCTTCTCCTTTCATCTGGACCTAGAAGAAGGGCAGAGGTTGTGACACAACTCATTATCAGTCTCATTACTTACAAAGTGTTTGGGTAGTATTAAAGGCTCTCGAGAAAGCTCTTTTATAACGAATGTGCCTAACAAAGCAGAATTAAAAGAGGATGTCCCTTTCCCATGGAGGTACTGTTCCCTGGCCAGGACGATCACAAAGCATTTTACCCTGCTCTCAGCACAGTGGATGAGTTATAAATCAGCAGCATTGAGGTAACATCGCTGGTCCTAGCTAAGACCTGTACTGGGGCAACAGGAGAGTGAAATCTTCTAGCACACGCACAGAGCCTCTGAGAGATATGGCTCAAAGAACAGCTGCTCACATCCCCTCCAGTCTTCTGATATTTCTAAACTCCGTCACCTACACAAATACAATTATTTGGCCACACTTTCAATTCCATTGTACATCTCTCCCATAATTACCTTTCAGTTACATGGTCACTGAGTCCATCTTACTGGTAAATACCCTGAAGCGGTAAAGGATTTTCAGTCTGACTGATTATTAGGTAATTACACTTTGTATTTCCTGTGAGACCTATGCTGCTGTATCAGAGGAAGAAATATCCCTGTATTTATCCAGTAATGATATGGTTCATGCCCTGTCACTATCAGAGACCATTTACTACATAGTTAACATGTAATTGAATGAGCCGCTCTTTCCATAGTGTTAAAAAAGGACTTAGATGATGCTATTGTATTGCAGATTAAAGTATTACCAACTTTATTTATTTACGTGACAGAGAGAGACTTTCAAAGAGTTGCACAGCTTTTAACCCAGCACTCCTGAATAACTGTAAAATACTAAGCTGCTGAACAGACTTTCAGTACCAAACCATAGCGAATGCAGCCCCGGTGCTCATGATCAGTTTCAAGTATGCATAACCCAGCCCTTCTGAGCAAATACTGCAGTAGCATCGAAGCTTGTGTGCAACCTACCATTCTCAAACAAACCCTATAATAACAGATCTGTCCTCAGGAGTAACCTTACAGCAAGAACCTAGTCTCATTTACAAACATCCAACCCATAATAACCCAGGTTGTGCCTATATCTGAACTAGTATCAGGACCCTACAATAATAAGGAATTCTTTTTAGTGTCAAGCTAACACGGGATTAAGATAAACAACAGTAATTAAAATGATTAAATGATTAAAGAAATCATTGGATGAACATAATACCTTAGATATTATCCTTCCAGTGTCAAATAAAATATTAATTTAATAAAACAAAATAAAAATTATACCAGCACCACTAACACTTAACACTTCAGTATCTCTCTCCCTGTGTAGCACACCATACAGTTAACAACCCGTAGCTTGTTCAAGTCTCATATTTTTTCTGTACATAGAGAAGAAAAGGCAGAAGGAAAACTTATTTACTATCTCTCCCCATGTCTCCACAGTGGGAGTTATCATTTCCTAGTAACTCCCGTAGACTTGAGGGTGACACTTTTCACCCATATTTATTTCCCTGCTGATGCTTATCTGATGTATTCTTTCATCTATAACAGGGAGAAGAACACAAATATCTGAGCAGCTTATTAGTAAAAGAGGCTTCAACATAGTATGTTCAAATGATATAGATCCATAACATAAAATGCTTGCTACAAATTGCTGGGAAAGAGGGTGTGTGCCTTTCTCTTCCTCAAGCTGATTGCCTACACGCTTCCAGTTACTAATGCAAACAAAGTTCTTTCTAGTGCTATTTGCATGTCAGTGTTTTTAGACAATGATGACAGTGTTCATTAAACATGGAAGCAGTTATGCTTCTTTCCAGAGAGCGAGCGGTGAAAGCAACTAGAGAAATTGCAGGCCTCCAGCTCAGGTACAACAGTTAGCTGCATTTGAAGAAACTTGACCTCATGAAGTTGAGTAAAGTTAAACTTGGGATTTATATATATATATATATATATATATATATATATATCTATATATATAACACCTTGTTAATAGAGATGGCGCTCTATCTTTGTGGTTGTGTGGGAAAGGGGTAAGGTTTTGATTTTTTTTTTTAAAATTGTAAACCGTTTATTTTCCTTGAAATATTTGTGAGATTCCATTGTAAAACCCAAACACCGGAGGGGGGGGGGGGGAGCGGAGGGAGGGCTTTCAATGAAAACTCAGTAAATGCAAAGAAATATGAACATTTTCAACACAAAAATATGTTTCTATGAAATGCCATTTTTCATCAGAAATAAAAGCCCCCCATGAATGAAAAATTTCAGCCAGCTCTCCTGATTAATGACGATAGCCCTGTCTGTTGTCTATCATTACCCATGAGTGAAACCCTTCCACTAAAGCTTGATCATCCAAGATGAAAGATTGTAGGTAGGTGAGGGTGGAAATGTGGAGGAAGATACTGACTTAATTATTATGGCAAACAAAATATTGTTAGTATATCATGATAAAATTGTAAAATAAAACAAACAAACATACAAGGAACAACCAACCAAGCAACATCCAGAGCTAAGCTTTTGATCAATTTATGAAGTGAAGCATAGGATAAATAACCTATTGTGTTTTCATTGCCAGGGTCACTGCAGATAGTCTTGTTCATATACAGTTCCAGTGTATTGCTTTTAATTTCTCCAAGCTATTTGCCTTATGAATCTCGTTTGGGAGAGTTCCAGAGGTAATATGACCTAGTAGATAGAATAACAGCAGGGACGCAGGAGTTTTTTATTATATTCCTAGCTCTGCCGCTGATCTCCTGGTTGACCTTGTGCAAACCACCTCATTGCTATGTGCCTCAGTTTTCCCATCTGGAGGGAAATTTTAAGCACTTTGAGATCTGTACATGAAAACAATTGTATTAGAGCAAAATATTACTATTTATTATTATGTGCAGAAAGATATTGCCTTTCACATGTTTCCCAAGTGTGCTCTTTTCATGGGAGTCCTTGATTGGTCACTTGATTAATTCTTTTATACCTCTTCCATCTCTCAACTGACTTTTTTCCTTACTGAACTAATGGCTTGAGTCAAAGCCTATCAAAATTAATGGAAAGACTTTGAGGGTATGTCTACACTTGCAGTTTAGGTCGACTTAAGGACGCTTAAGTTGACCTAAATTACTCCACGTCCACCCCAGACTTTCATTAAGTCGACTTAAGGGCGTCCTTAAGTCGACTAAAGGACTACGGGTGGTTAGGTCAACTTAACAGCTAAGTTGATTCATTAAGTCGACCTAAAACCAGTGTGGACGCCCTAGGTTGACTTAATTCCCTAAGTCAACCAAGGGCTGGGGACAAGGGAATCAAGGCTTGCGGGGAGCCACAACGGGAGAAGGGAGCCAGGGCTGCCTTGTCCCCAGACCGTGTGGGTCCCAGCAAGAAGGGAGCCGGGGCTCTCTTCTTGCTGGGAAGCTGCAGCTTCCCAGGGAGAAATGAGCTGCATGGGGCTCCCCAGCCAGGGCGACTGGAACCCCGGCCGGACAGTCGGGGGATTTCCTCGCTGCTGGAGTCCCTGCTGGGGCAGCGGGGGATTCCCTTGCTGCTGGAGCCCCAATGGGGGATTCCCTCCCCGCTGGAGCCCTGGCTGGGGAGCCCACATGGCTCCCTTCTCCCTGGGAGCCGTGTGGGGCTCCCTTGTCCCCGGGGGAGCCGCAGCTCCCCTTATCCCCAGAAGCCACGTGGGGCTCCCCTTATCCCCAGAAGCCACGGCTCCATGGACCTAGCCAGTAGACGTAAGAGTCTATTGTAGACTATCTAAGTCGACTTAACAAGGTCGACTTTACAAAGTTGACTTAGCTTTTGTAGTGTAGACATACTCCTAATGACTTCACCAGGCTTTGGATCATTCCCTAAGTATTCTGTAGAGGTTTGCATAAACCATGTTGATCACAGTTTATAGCTTGAAATTTAGGAAGGTGTCAGCTGGCATGGCATTTTTTAGTGGAAAATTCTGTTTTGGTGAGGTTCATGTCAGGACGATGTATGAGACTTAATTACTAAAACTAGTGGGAAAATGTGCAGCAGAAATGGGGAAGAATCCTAATTTTGCTATTTTGGCAGAACAGAAAAACATTTGACATTTCACAATTATTTATTTATTTATTTATTTTTTGTCATTTTCAATAGAAAATAAAAATCCCCCCGGATAGTTAAAATCTATCATTCACTGTGAGAATAAACCTGTTTGCTTAGGAAATGTCAAATGTGCATTTGAGGCAACCTGTGTAAATGTGCCTTTTGCTCTAGTGTTGTCCATTCATTCTTTGCTGTGCACAGCTCTGCTTGCTGAGGAAAATTTCCAAATTTTGACCTTGACTGAGTTGGGTAAAGCTCACAAAAAAATCTTCAGTTTTCATGCGAAAAAACTTGCAAAGTCAATATTGATCGTGCCACATGGCTCTTCTTAATGCCTGAAGCTAACGTACATAAAACTGTTTCACAGAGTGAAACAGTTTAATCCAGTCTGAAGTGCCTTGCTGCAAATATCTGAGCTGCTCATGCAACAGTGCTGTCTGATGAATGAAGGTTTAGAACCCAGCTGGCTGGAGGCTACAGGACAATGTACAGAGAAGTATCTTGCCGTTTCCAGCTCAGCTGTTGGGGCTTTGCCCATGGGATTCAAACTGACAGTCTTTGCTAAAAGAAGACGTAAATGAAGGAACCTGTTTAAAGATAATATCCCTGCGCAGGAGTTCCCCAGAGAAGGAAATTCATGGCTTCTTACTATGCAAGGCTAGAATGACACATTTGAACAGTATTCCGTTATTACTATTTCTGGTAGGATTAGAAATATACTGATAACAACAAGACTTGTTGTTATTAACCTGATCTAGAGGGGAAGTACTGTCTTTTAGTTAAGGGCCTGGACTAAGAGTCAGAGCTGGGTTCAAGTTCTGACTGCCACATTTTCCCTTGGGAAAGCTATTGGCTATTGTCTCTGTCTTGTCTGTTTAGTCTTTGAGCAGTTCACAGCAGGGATGTCTTACTAAGTATATGTACAGCGCCCAGCACAATGGAATCTTGATATTGGCTGGGCTCTTGATGCCACTGGGAAACAAACACTAATAATAGTAAGAATGGAAAGATTTTTTTTAAGTGCACCTTGAGTCAAAACTCTCCTTGCTAATCACAAATGGATCTGGAAAAGACTGACGTACTGAGATGTCTATTATGGATTCAGGTCCTCATTTACTTTTTTCATTTATCATTCAAATGGAAGGTGAATTTCGTGGTGTCCTTAGTTACAATCCAGCCACATATGAGCTAGCTGTGCCTCACCTTAGCTCATAGCAGCTTAAGCAGCATTTGGAAAATGTGATTTTTACGTTGAAGAGAACATCCTGGTGAAATCCTGGCAAACTCCCATTGACCTCAGTGGGGCCAGGATTTCTCTCCTGTCATGTTATCAGTTTGTTAATGGCCGTTCCTTACTAATGACAATAGTTTTGAGGCAGCTGTACTAAATTTAGGAATTTCTGGACTTTATTTTATTTCATCATTCTGACTGATGCCCTATATTTCAATCAGACTCTCCATTCCCTCCAAAACCCAAGACTATAACCCTTATGCCCTGACTTCCAATCCTCTGCTCCGGCCACTAAAATAACCTCCCCCAGAGCTGAGAATGTAAGCCAAGAATCCTGATTCCATCCATGCTGTTCTAACTGGTAAGTCCCATTTTACCTGCCCTGCTTTGCCACGCACATTAACATTCAGTTTGTCAGAAGGGAGTTGAAATAATTTGCCTTAACTCCAGATTCATTTCTTCATGTAGGTTCTTTTCTAGTGAACACATCTGATGTGAAGTAAAATAAGATTAACCCATTGGCACTGAACTAACTGATTAGCCAGAGCCACTTATGGTACATGGCACAGAAAATTAGCAAGCATCCCTCTTTGGACTGAGTGTGAGATGTTACTCTTTCGACTGGCATGAGCAATAGATTTGTAAAAGTCAAGTGAGAGGCAAGCTAAGAAGATTAACTAATAAATATGACAACAATAAGCCCCCTTTTCAATTATTTTCCCTCTTTTGTTCCAGGAGTTTAATTTTGAGGGCATTCAGTTTTCTTATTATTTTACATTATAGTCTCACAGCTGTAAACATTAAGAATGAACATTTTAGTTTTTTCACTGAAGAATGAAGGGTTGCTTTATTTTATCAGCTATTGCTTTTTACATTCCATATTCCTTTCCTCCTCTCAGATCCTATAGCTAGATTTAAAACATTTATTTTGTCCTCCTTGGGCTTTTCTCTCGCATGCACACCATGTCCACTGTGGCTGTGCAGAAATGCCCCAATCTCTTATATTAGGTCCTGTATTTGAATTCCTTTTCCTTTACATGGTACCATATCCTACTTTGAGGATAGTGGGGAAAAGATGCTGCATTCAGCAAATAAGTGTAAGTATACCTTCCCTATTAGCCCCTCCTCCTTCTAGAAGTAAATACAAGTGCTAGTCAGCTCTGTTGAATGTTTATTTCTTTGTAGGGTGTTTTTGACACCTGGTTTGCATTAGTTGTGTATTTTATGAAATGGTAGATACACGACTTTGATCCACTGTACCACTAAGCTATCGTAGTCGAGAGCAATTCCATGCATACCTACGGCAACACAACCTTGTGTGTGATCAGGATGTGGGGCAGGAAGAGGATAGATCAGAGGGCAAATGGGGAAGAGGAAAGATCCTCTTGTAGGTTTAAGTTTGTCAAACTCAGAATCAAAACTGTAAGTGATGGGTGCTTCCATCCCCTGAGAATCAAACTGCAGCATTTCCACTGTCCTGTTGTATTGATCTGGTTATCCTGACCAAGATTCCAGCTTAGGTAATTAAAATGTCTCTTGAAATTCACTTAGCCATCTATGCAGAGCTGTACATGAGGGGGAAAGGATCCTTCCTGATACCTGTGCTCATCACCTTGCACCCCAAATATAAGACTTGATTTCCAAGTGCCCTAACTAGAGCAGAGTGAATAGGATTATCTGTTCTCTGTTCACTGACAGTTCTGAAAAAGCAGGAAAAACAATTACTTTAGGTGACCCAAAAATATATTTTTTGAGATTTTTTGTAAATCTAAAAAGATAAAAAAAGCCCCAAACCTTAGTTTTGTGTCAGACAAAAAGTTTCATTTTGTTTTTGACCACTTTAAATTATTTGTGTGCACCTTTTATAAAGTTAAATGAAATTATGAAATAAAAATTCATTTTGATCTGAAAAATTTAAATGTTTTGATTGTTTTCCCATAGAACTAAAAGCAATTTGGTGAAACAGACACAAATTTATAGAACATTTTGGTGTCACGAGATCTGCATTGTTCACTGAAAAATGTTGGGCTGAAAAACTTCACCTAGCTCTAATCCTAGCACACCTGGCAACTCATCCTGTTCTACTGATCTAAAATTACTCAGCACTTCTTTATATCTCTGCTCTCTGTGCCTCTTGCTCAGATAGTTGCAGATCCTCTGTGGTGCTGGGCCACCTGCAATTTACTCTGCATGCATTTCTCATGTTATATAAATTTAAATGAGTCATGAAGTTCTCCTTTGTTTCCTCCACAGAACTTTGTTTCCTCTACTTCCCGAACTTGTATCGGGCTGCGTTGCCAGAGCTCCTGGCCTTTCGGAGATATCCAGAACTAACCTGTTCTAGTATATTTTTAGAAGTCCTTCCTTTTTTAAAATCTTTTTGCAGCAGTGTCCCACTGGGAGCAGGTCCAGGGTTTTTTTGTATTATAGTTAGATTGATTGTGCTTTACTGCTGCTAGGGTTTGTATTGCTGTTGACCTTGGGACGTGCGTGCCATATGTGCTTCAGATGACAATTTCCCTCTTTAGTGTGGGGAGCCAGTCCATTTGCTCATCTTATCTGCAATACCACATTCTCTATTGTGCACCTATTCTGGGCAGGGTTGGTATGGGCAACCCCCTTGCACCTGCCAGTCCCTCTCATTCTGTAGCTAGTGGGGTCTCATTGTGCACTCCGCCTTCAGTCCATTGGCACAAAAGTGTTACTTGCCATTTATTGGGCAAGGTTGCTGTAGAAGCCCACCACCTTCCCTAGGGCCTGATTCAAATACATTGAGCGGAAAGGCTCTCAGTAGCTGCAGAGGCCTTTGGTGCAGACAGGAGTGTTCAGTGCGCCTGGTGTCACAAGGACATGCAATTACTGCTGGTCTTTCTGGAGCCCCCTCGTCCCATTGCAAGAGGTTGAAGAGTGAAACCTCCATCATAAAGAGAAAGTTGGAGACAGAGCAATAAATGAGCCATTGCAAGAGCTTGGCTCGAAAGGTTCTCTCATGAAGCAGATAATCTTTCTGGTTAGGAGGTGCTGGCAGCAATTCCAGGGGAAGCAATGAAACAGTCTCCACTCACAATGGACCAAATGTCTTCCCCATTGATACCATCTGCCAAGAGATACAAGGCTCCAGATGGCAAGTTTTCATTTCGAGCTGCCCCGTATACCTGCAGTATCTCTCCGAGCACAACTGACCTTCACTCAGTGAGGAGAGAGATTTTATTTCATTCCTACAGACACAAAACTGGAGTCCCTATGCATATATGTGAGTCAAAACCTACTGCGATGTTTGAACAGTCAGCATGGCAGCCTTGCGATCTGAAGACCACCTCTGTTAGTTCCCCGTCCTTTACCTCCTCTGCCCTTGCCTGATGGAGCCAGTACTTCTGGTTCCTTGGGCTTTGTTTTATGTGTCCCTTTATCTTTTATTGTTTTTAATCAAGTGGAAGTTGGCAGCGTAAACACAGTGGCTGCTATTTCACTTAATGACATTGCCCACTAGGATACTTTTCAGAAATCCCTCCACCACCCCATGGGAAGGCAATTGCTATTTAGTTGCTGTTCTTGTTTTTTCCTACTTTCAAAGTAACATAGCAATTTCCCCAAACTTTCTGTTCTCTGTGGAGATTTTAATGAAACGCTGAGATAACCATCTTCCTCCTGCGGCCTGGCTGCATTAAAGCCCCAGTTGATTCAGGAGGCATTGAGACTGGTCAGATGGTTGCTCTTCTTTAGAAGCTCTTGATTGGAAGCATTTAACCTGGCACAGATGAGGCTTTGCTGTTTCCTCTTCACTCCCCACCCCACTCTCACTGGAAGAGTAAATTAGACCTGATGACTTGATATGGCTTCTGCCTCTGTCACTCAGTAGGGCTAACTGATCGGTAAAAACAAGGCATGGGCATGGTAAAAGCACAGGAAGCCAGCTCTTGCAATGAGGGAGGCTTGTCCGATGGCTGAGGCTGGGGATCTAGCAGTCAGAACTCCTGACTCCCATTCACAGCTCTGCTGCTGAATGACTGCATTGTCTTGGCTTTATTTCATAGCTGTTGAACACCTGCAGATCCTACTGAATTCAATGGTGGGAATAGAGAAGCGCTCCATGACGGAAAGTAATGTCAATGGCTATGTCCACGCTGGCAAGTTAGTTCGAATTAAGGAAGCTTAATTCGAACTAACTAAAGCCACGGCTACACTAGCCTTTAATTAGTTCGAATTAAGGGCTTCCTTAATTCGAACTAATAACTTCGAATAGGGTATTAGAAGTAAGGGTTAATTCGAACTGACTAGTGACTTCTGCTGTAAAAGTCATCTTTCCATCATTGGAAACTAATTATTTGATGAAAGTCACTTGTGCATCACTCTTTGGAACTATTGAGCCTCTCGCTGGAGCTGATGGACAGCCATTTTCCATAAGCAGAACCTTGGCATAGTTTGCTTGAAACTCTGAAACCTAACTGGGAGGAAATGAAGGAAATGGGTCATTTGCAAAATTGAGCTTAGAGGGGGAAAATGCCCTTGTTTTACCTCTGTATACTCCATTTCTTATCCAAATGACATTGCTGGCGCCTCACCTGCAGCTGTGGCTGTAAGATGAGGCAATTCACAGCCTGATTAAGAAGGGGAAATAATGCTTAGAAATCTGAAATACATACATGCTTGCGCATTGTCGTCCCCCCCCCAGATTTTAAGATATTAGACTGAGACAACTCCCGTAGGTCACTGAGTAGCTGCAGTCAGACAATAATGATTTTCAGCTGTTTCTGATTAGACTAATGACATCAAGGAGGCAGGCCTTGTGTCCGATCGCCAATCTCCCAAGCTGCTGGACCCACTGGCATGTGATTCATTTTATGATCAAGGAAGGGAAAGGTGCCTGCTTTCTTAGTCTGGTGGTTAGAGCGAGGAAGCATTGTTAGCAAATCCAACCATTCTTAATCACTGTGGTTACCCTTAGTTTTGTTTATGACTGTGGCAGTCTTTGTTGCTAAAAGGGTTCTGTGCATCTAGCTTTCCTGCCTCCAGCCAAAAGTATCTCTAGCCAATCTAGATGTGCATTGGAAGAAACCATGAGGTGTAACATATCTGCTAGTCAGCCAGTGGCCAAGGAGTGGGTTGATAAGGGAGGAACCATGCTCTAGTGGTTAGCGCATAGGAGTGGGAATCTAGGAATGTTGATTCTTTTCCAGACTCTGAGACTTTATTCCTTTGTGACCATGAAGAAGTAATTTCACTTTTTTGTGCCTCCGTAAAATGTACTCGCACCTCATTAGTGCTGTCTGCCCAGTCCCTCCCCTCCTCTTCCCATTCCTGTGTTGGTTTCCTGTCCCTTTCTAACTCATTCAGAAATACCACTCCTACTTCAAGTTCTCCTCGTCAGTCTTTCACTCTCCTGCCCCAAAGATGCCGAAGGAGTGCTGGTAAATTCCGAGTGTGTGTGCTTCTCTCTGTGTTCCAGCCTCCTCTTTGCTTTTATTGTTTTTAACACAGCAAGTCTCAGCTGGTGGTTGAAATCCTGACATCTGATATTTCTGCAAATGACAAGACTGGAGCAATGTGGAAAGCAAGCTGCTAATCCCTGAGTGCTTTCAAAAGGTCAGCACCATGGTTGGTTTCTGACTCCTCCACTTCTCAGTCCCTGTTGAGTGTCTCACAGCATTAACACTTTGAATAGATTGAAGCTTCTCTGGCTGTGTTCTGTCACAGGAGACACCCTGAAGTCAGTAATGGAGAGGAAACCAGAGCCCACCATTTCGGTCACCTCTATAAGTGGTTTCTCAACTGAGACCCTCTGCTGGACAATGGGAACTGCAGTGGGTCACTGGTGTAAAGTGACTGCTATGGATAACAGGGCTGTGAGGCACGCCCCACACCTACCTGCTCCTGAAGAGAGCTGTAACCAAAGGGAGAAAGGGACTGGTACCAAAACAGAGATGACAGAATTGTCCAAGAGATTCTTGCATGCTGAAAGGAAGGAGAGGGCCCTTGCAGGCAGAGGTGCTGTCCTGAATGGCTGGGAGGAGAAGAGGGTGCGTGTTGGTCATACCACAAGCAGGCACTGATGGCTGGTGAGGCATGGGGAGAAGGTTTCTATAGGAGCATCTCACGTTTCTTCTTTTCTCTTTCCCCCAGTAGAAGGCTTAGCAGGGCCACCAAGCTCTCCAGGTCCTGGATTGGCAGCAGGGCTGAGCAGAGGCAAGCCCAGAAAGGTTCTCCCCTCTAAATGGCTAACAGGCCACTGGGGCTTCTCAAGCACGGAGGGCCCTTGCAGCATGAGATGGGATGTTGAATGTGTAACTGAGGTGACACCTCTCAGCCAAGCACAAGCTGAGAGTACTTCTTGCTGGTGCCTGCAGTCCAGGCAGCCCTGCACTGACTCAGTTGTTGTGGATGCTGAGTGTGGCTAGTTCAGAGCCACTAGAGCAAGCTGAGCATGTCTTACTGAGCCATCTGGGCATGATTTCAAGGGGGAAGGCGTGGGGGCCCAGGCTGAGCATGATTTGAGGAGATGGCATGTAGGGAATAGGTGGTGCAGATTTTCAGCACCTCTGGTGATTCATTTTGTTCATCTTTATTATCAGAACCGGACAACCTCCATGGAATTAAAGAATTTGTGAGCCCCATGAAATGTCTTTGTTTTTAATTCACAAAATGAGTCTCCATTCATGCACTCTTTCTCTGTAATTCAAACACATTCCCTTCCATCCCACCCTCCTCAGGGGGAGATAATAAAAAATACTGATTCCAGGGGCTGAGATTAACCCTTCTCTTTTTACTTCAGAGAGATCTAGATATGTATATAGATAACTATGTCTCCTTGAAGCAAGATACAGATATATATAGGTTAATGTAATTTTAATTTTAATATAAATGTGTTTTCTGGCCATAACACTGTTACATTGTGTTTTGCACTTTTAAAGAAAGAATGGCTTGAGGTAGAGGGATTATCAAATTACACATCAGTCTGCAGGATTTGATTTTATTACAAACCACAACAATACAGCCATGGGGGGGGGGGAGCCTATTGATTGATTTATAACTTGCTTATCCATCTGTCCCCAGCCATTATTCCATGTATAATTTTTTATTATATGCATGACAACCAATTCTCAGCTGCATTAAGACACCATGTGCAATCACGGAGGAGAACAAAGAACCACTAAATATGTTGGAATAGTAATGCCTGACAGTGAAAGTTTGATGGAAACTAGAGGTGGCTTGTAGGCACTGAAACAGCCGTGGCAGCTTAAAATCTGAAAATGGAATTTAATTGTTTACTTGTTCTTATAAGGGCTGTTGATCAGTAACAACTGAGAGGCAGAGAGGACAACTGGGGTCTGTTGCTAGTTGTATTATCGTCCTTGGACAAGTCACTTCCTATCTGTGTGTCTGTTCCCCACTCGTGCTTTGTCTTTGTAGACTCTAAAGTCTTGAGGCCCTGAATAGACTCGTGTTATATGTATGTCCATCACCTAGCACAATAAAGACCATGTTTTTGGGGGCCCGGGCACTAATATAATAATAATGAAACAGTTGAACCAATAGCACAGCCTAACCACCTTTCTCCGCATTCATAAGGATGGCCTAGGGATAATCCAGTCCTGCTGTACCCACTGGGGGATGGGTTACTCTGACATACCCTAGGGACTTTAAGCTTTTCTGAGGTTCTCTTGGGAATATGTCTTCAGTGTGTGAATGGACATTTCCCCATGACACAGCTGACACAGCCATTGCGTCGGCTCCAGTTATCAGAGTAGACTGAGAGTAAGGCACAAGTGTGTGGTGTAGTGAGCCTAGAGAGCCCTTCCTCTCCATCAGCCCCCATGGTGAAGATTGTGAATCTGGGTGAGGAGTGTGGTGTCTTGTTTTAATTTTGATGTCTGTCTCCCGTCCCTCCTCCCTGGCTCTCTGGCAGTATGGGTGTTTCCTTATAGCTGGGAGTCCCTTTGCCATGGAAAGTGCTTCACCTGAATAAACTTCCCTCCGACATCATCTGAACCTGCATCTGCAGCGTATGTTCTTCTGGTGGCTTGGCAGCCAGATGTGTTAATGGACACCAAGTTCCTCCCTCCAGTCCCAGGCTTTCTGTGTGCAATTGCTTTGCTTTTACCCAGATCTTCCCAAGCGATGCTGCTGTGATGACTGCCAGTGCATTAACTCCAAACTACATAAGAAGTTTCTCCTAGTCTACACTGCAGGGGAATTTTGGCATCAGTCAAAGGGAGATACACAAGTTACTTAAAATAACTTACGTATCTCCCATCAACTGCCTAAAGCCTTCTTACTGCAGTGTCTTCAGTGTACTGAGTTGACGGGAATGCTCTCCCGTTGACTCAGTGCTATGCTGCTTGAAGGTGGTCTTCAGAGATCAACTTCCTGTTCGATCAGATGGCAGCGAATTTGCCGCTGTCAGTGAAGACAAACCCTGTATTTCCTTCACTTCCGTGTGGCTGGATTTTTAGTATCTCTGCTTCTAAATGTGAAGCTTAGAACCAAAGAAGGGGAAGCATTAGCCTGCTGTCCTTTATGCTGAGTGGACTAGGCATCTTCAGAACTAAGAGGTAGATCTGCGAAGGCTGAATTGAAGCTCTTCTCTAAGAATCCCAGGGGGAAATAGAGCTTCTGATTTTCCCAGGGAACAGGAAAGGGATATATATGTTTTCAGATCCAGGGGTCATATTCTCTGTGGCATTTCTCAGTAATCGGGGGCAGGGATGGGCAGGGGCAAAGGTGGTTTTAAGTATGTAGTCCCGGACACCCTTATCTACACAAGGCTCCCTACAAATGCCGGCCTGCAGAGCGCTCTGGCCCCTTCCCTTTACACTCCTTCCATTGCACATCTCCTGTGCCAGGGGCTTTTGGGAGGATGGCTGCCTGGGAGCTGGGGGAATTCCCACAGGGGCTACTCTATCACCTACATGCCACTGGTGGGTCATAAAAGAACTGCAGTGGGACCCCAGTACATCAACTTCAGTCTCCTTTACCAAATATATAATCAGCTGGTTGAATTTTTTCCATCAAAAACATTTTTTGTACATAGAGTGGCTTATTGTCCCAAGCAGAGACGTTTATGGAACATTTTTGTTTAGATTGAATTCTTTTTGGTCCTTCAATGAAAGAAAATAACCCTGAACGTTTTGAGAGGATTTCTGTGTCTCCTCCTTTCTCTCTGTTGCCCCGTTTATCAGAGCAAATTTAACAAATTTAATGAAGAAAAGCAATCAAAACCCAAGAAACCTAATTCTTCACTCTGAGTTTTGGTTTCTCATAAAAATCTGTAAAATTCAGGAAATTAAAAAGCCCTACAATTAAAAAAAAGTCATGCAAAAAACCCACTAATTGTTCCTGAGCTCCTATACCAGTAATGTTTGAAAGTCAGTCCTGCAATTGAGAGCTGAGTATCAAATGAAGAAGATAGATCTCGGGGCTACCGGCAGCTCGATGGGATCAGAGTCCACATCACAAAATTGTCACCAGAACAGACCAAGTACAGTGCAGGTGTATTGACGAGGAGCAGTATGAGAGAGCTGGTGGTGCAGTTCTAGGAGATCTGGACAGAACCAGAAGATTCCAGGAGCTGCTCCTGTCAAACTGGCATTTTCTACCAGCATTGGAGTCCATTGGTAGGAATGTAGAAGCCCCAGTGTCCAGGTGTTTGTAGAAGGTATGGAAAGGTTGAGGAGCAAAGAGACAAATGCAGCCCAGGAAAATTAATTAAAAGCTGGGGCTGGTGTCCACTTCCCCTCCCCCCAATAGATCAAAGTTGCTTTCAGCACATTGGCATGAGGGATGAAATTTGATTCAGAGGAAGCCTTGGTGCTGTTCTTCATCGTCACTGAGGGCTGCACTGTTTGCCAGATGATTGCTCACTCGGCTTTTATACTCACTCTTTTTCCCTTCTGCTCCTGTGACATCTTTGGGTTCAGCCCAAGCCAGTGAGAAGCTGTGTCAATGCCTGCCTTGCAACCCTGGCTACGGTTAATGCCTGCAGACAAGTGTGCCGCTCTCTGAGCGTCTCTGTGGTATGCAGTCCTGGATCAGCACTCTGACCACAGCAGCCTGCCTATGACACAACAGCTCCTCCCTGGTCTCCTTGTTTACTGTTTGCACGATGACCCGAGCAATCCCAAACTTCTCATGGGATTTTCTCCCACGAAAGCTCATGAGATAAATACATTTGTTAGTCTTCAAAAGTGCCACTACACTCCTAGTTTGATCTCCCAGACTGTCTGCCCTGAAATGTACTGCTAAAGGCTGGGGACCGATCAGCTAAGTAGCAGCACTGTAGAAAAGGACCTGCGGGTTATGGTGAACTGGAAGCTGGATATGAGTCAACAGTGTGCTCTTGTTGCCAAAAAGGCCAATGGCATATTTGGCTGCATCAGTAGGAGTGTTGCCAGCAGATCGAGGGATGTGACTATTCCCCTCTATTCGGCACTGGTGAGGCCACATCTGGAATACCGTGTCCAGTTTTGGGCTCCCCACTACAGAAAGGATGTGGACAAATTAGAAAGAAAATGATTAGGGGGCTGGGGCACATGACTTACGAGGAGAGACTGAAGGAAGTAGGCTTATTTAGTCTGCAGAAGAGAAGACTGAGGGAGGATTTGATAGCAACCTTCAGCTACTTGAAGGGGTGCTCCAAAGAGGAGGAAGCTAGGCTGTTCTCGGTAGTAACAGAGGACAGAACAAGGAGCAGTGGTTTCAGGTTGCAGGTGGGGAGATCGAGGTTGGATATTAGGAAAAACTTTCTCACTAGGAGAGTGGTGAAGCATTGGAATGGGTTCGCTAGAGAGGTGGTGGAATCTCTGTCTTTGGAGATATTTAAGGTCTGGTTAGACAATACCCTGGCTGGATGATTTAGTGGAAGTGGTCCTGCTTTTAGCAGGGGGTTGGACTAGATGACCTCATGAGGTCCCTTCCAACCCTATGATTCTATGAAATGGCCAGCCCTCTCCTGGATCATTCAGAGGCACAATCAAGTGTGTGGTTCCTTTCTTTAAAGAGACTGAGTACCAAACCTTGTTGCTTTAACTGGAATTAATATTCATTTCAAGTCAAACAAATCACTGGCTTGATTTATCATAAAATAAAACAGGTTTATTTAATCAAAAAGAGAGGTTTTAAGTGGGTTCAAATACAAAGAATAAATATAAAATGATTTCAAGGAAATAAATAAAGTATGCTTTGTAGTAGCTAAGTCTTAACAAGCTCCAGACTTGGTTCGAGATAGATTTCATATCTTTTTCTTTTCAGCTATCGCTGATTTTCTGTCAGTCAGGAATCAGGACCTTCCACAGAACTACAACGTACTGGTTTCCCTTGTCTTCTTAGGCGAAATATCTTTGACTAAGCAGGCTTCTCGCCATATATTCAGTTCCCAGAGATTTCAACTCACTTCGTTGAAAGATCCATCTTTCTCAGCTTGTAAAAGTTCTGAACACTTGTATCTGTCCACTGATGGAGACCAGCATAGCTCTCATCCCAAGCTTACTGTTTTGTCCCTAGACTCAGGATGACAGCAGGCTGTACTTCCCTTCCTGTGAACATCCCACTCACTCCTGATGGGGCTTCCATTGTTTTTAGTCACATCTTGCTTAATTTGAGACAGGTAGACAGTTGCTTCTTCCTTTGTTTGGTCACAGACTTTAAAGCATAGCCGTGAAAATCCATAATTCTCTTATAGTTTTATTACAGACATTTCACAAAGATAGTAAGGACCCGTGTGTCATTAGTTTTCATAAAAAAATCTTACTTGATACATTTGTATAATTCAGTAATGTTCTTTACAATCGGTTGATTCCATTTTTTATTTTGGGGGGTTCAAATGCCCTGTCTTGATAGACCAGCAGACATCTGAAATGTATTCTTTGATAAAGATCCTTTTCTCCTTCTGGAAGAGATGCCAGTTGGTTTGGTAAAGACTTCATACTGGTTCCTCCCCTGACGTGATAGTTGAGTTGTTACCTCCTCCCCTTGTTAGCTTGATGGCTTTGTTTACCTTTTATGTAAATGGACATTTATTATTTCTTCCTGACAGCCAGGCTGGTCAATAAGCAAATACCTGTTCCTTTGTTTGGGGTAGGGTGGTCTTATGCGTTGCTTGCCAAACACATTTTAGGAACATAAATTTAGCTCCTATCCATAACTCTTCATACACACTCCATACACACATCATTTTACTGATCAGTGAGTTAGTAGTATTCCAGTGATTTATCAGGCCACTTTTTGGGTGTATAGCATGATAAAAATGCGTGAAGGGTAGTGAGTATGTCAAGCCAGGCAAGAGTTGCTAACTCAACCAACAGTGGCCCTCTGTGTCACAGCTTCTTTCCCAGTGCCTGGTCCTAGCAGGGCATTTGCCAGAGTTGGCTGCATGCTATGGCTCTAAGCTGTACTTCTGCTCACTGTCTTAACTAACAAACCAACTTTCGGGTTGGGGCTAGTATACAGTCCATTGCAAGCTATCATCCCCCACACACTTGGCAGTGAAAGTGCTGGCGAGTCAGGCTTGTTAAAGGTGACCTTGGCTTTATTATATTAAACTGTTAGAGCTCATATTTCTGAGTGTTTGATTTATACTTGGAATGCATCTTGGCAAAGAAGACTGCACCACTTCTTAAAAAAGATGTCACCTCCCACTGATGTTTTCTACATGCTGTGAGCAGCTTTGGTATTTTATCCCTTCACTGCAATGTTGAATAAAGGCCCACATCTTCCATTAGGCTGTCAGATGGAAAATGAGCAGTGAGAAATAAATAATGATAACAAATAGTGCACGTGGAGCACAGGTGCTCAGATGAGCAAAGCATATATGTGGAGGCAGACAGATAGACAGAACCTGGAGGGCCAGATCCTCAGCGTTGCTCTATTCAAGTTAACGTCTCTATCTCTGAGTCTTTAGTGCACATGGTAATCTTGAGTCTCCAGGCTGAAACAGTGGAAAAGAGAACCATGTGTCTATCAGAGTGGCCTTTGAGGCTTTGGCGGTTTAGAGTAGTGAGCTAAGTGAGTAATCTCATTGACCTCCTGGGTAAGAATTAATTAGTGTGAATAAGTGTTGCCGAATATTAAAGGAAAGAAGTTACATTGCAGCTGTTCTCTGTTATGACATCTCTCTTCCTTGGTGAGGAAAGAAGGACGTTTTCCCTCTCTGCTCAGAAGTTAACATATGTCACAATACACTTCAGCTGACAGGTGTTGTTACATTGCCGCAGCCATTCCGTGTTTCTTTCACTCCTTTTCAGATTGGAAACAAATTTCAGTGACATTTCTGGAAAATTAGCAGTAACTTTGAACATGTGCAGGCAACAACTCTGAGTGAAGCTGAAAGCCAGCAACACATGGTAACATCTCCAGACACTTGTCTCTATGCCTGACTTCTCTAGGGGGTATATCAGTGCCATCATCCAAGGGGTCTCAGCCTGTCAGTTACCTTCTCAAGCATGGGCGCATCTCTTGGCTTGTGTGTGTAAGGTCTGTCCCTTCCAGGCTGAGCTGTCAGCCCTTGCAGGGTGAAGATACCAGCGATGTCACACTGGTAGTAATGAGAGTCATAAATCCTGATGAGACAGAGTGATAAACAGGGAAAAGTGGGAGGGAGTGAATTTCAAGGGGAACCAAGGTTTTGTATTTGATAAAAGAATAAAGCAGTAAATACAGGGCTAAACTGTAACTTGAATTATACAGAATAGGAAGGGATGAGAGCCCCTTTTCCATGCCTGCAAGGGCTGCCCTGACCTTGGGTCCAAGCAGGCAGGAATTAATGGAGCTCTGTACTTACATATTCCCTCCCTAAAGCCGGGGAGTAGAGAATGGCTGAACAGGAGCAAGAAACAGGCAGAGCCTAGGCTGCATCTGATACACAGCCAGCATGGGTGTGGGGAGAAAGTAAAGCACCCTTTATGGACACTCTATTCTGGAACAAAAGTCACTTTATTCTGGAATAATTAATGGTTTCACATAAGTGGCTAGTCTGGCATACCTATTCTGCAATGACCATTCCCATCAATTTTCACGTGTAGACGAGACCATACCAAGGAGTTGCCCTCCTCTCAGTCTCCTTCACTATATGTTTGAAACTCAGACTACAGGAAATTTTGCATCAGAGCATCTGATCAGACAAATAGAGGATGCCCTGAGCATAGATCCTAAAGTGGGGTAAATAGTAGCAAGCCATTGACTTCATCATCAGCGGATCTGCTCCTTGGTGCTAGATCTTCTTTCTGGATGTGGTATTTACCCTTCGAAAGGAGGTTGGGAATCCATTGTGGCCTTTTCTTGAAATGAAGTAATTTCTTTCAACACAAGCAAACAATCAAATCAGTGGAACATATATAAACACACACACATTCTGCTTGCAGTGCCACACTGACATTTATGTATTATGAGAATCTTGCACCACATAATATTCAGTGGATCTGTAACATCTGTTGGTGAAAGACAGCATCCTTGGGCCGCAGCCAGAAACATCATTTCATTACAGAATTGCAACTATAGCACACAGAAAGACACAACCCTACAGTACACTGAGATGCTTTTGTTTTCAAACTACTCATTAGGAAAGATACATGAGCCAAAATTATGCCCCATGTAAGGTGAATTAGCAGAAAATGAGCCCATCTGACCTTCTAAGTCATAGCACTTAGTTCTTTAATTACTATCTATGGTTAATCCCACTCTCTCTACAAACTGTACCAAAGTTTCCTTTTTTCCTCCAGAGGATATGTGTCTTTATGTTTCTTCAGCTCTTCGTACCTATTCAGGCTGACAAGGAACATGGTTGAAGGGATAGAAAATGAGAAGCCTGGTTTAAAGATTATTTTATATAATGCAAGGCAGAAAATTAAGTTGCCACTGTCTGATGGCTGGTCGCTGGCCCTGAGTGAAATGATTTGGGAGGATGAGTGAGCCCTGCTTCCATTTTTAGGGGTTAGGGCCCAGCAACCAGTGCAGCAGTGGGCACTCAGAGATAGCCTCGTGGGCAGTCTCAGTAGATAGACTGCAATCTGCCTGATAATGGGGCTGTGTTCTTGCTCTGCCTGGCTTGGCAAAGGCTGAGGTATAATGCGTGGGGAGGTTGGTGTTTCCCGGGTCCTTGGACTAACAGGCTTTTGGGAGGGCTTTGATTGTCCCAGGCTGTCAGTTCAGCACTTTTCAGATCAACCAACCTCGCTGAGAAAGGTTATTAAAAATTGTAATTTATGCAAAATACTTCAGGCCAGAATGTGATACTCTGATGTCGAGTAGCGGCTCCTGCTGTGACTTCAGTAGGGCCATTTCCTAAGGAATGTCCTTTCCACAGCAATAAAGGTATCCCAATCTGGCCCTAAAGGACTGCGAGGAATGGAAAGAGGCACTGGTGGGAGCTGGGAGAGAATTAATATCCCATGTTATCCAGCTAAAAGCTGATAGAGGAAGGCGAATTTGAAGAGGGGTGATATCACTGGACAGAGTGGGATTACAGGGGGAGGCTTATTTCCCTGTACATTCTCAGGTTAGTAGGTTTTACTCTGGAAGGCCGAAGCACTTGGTGGTGCATGGAAATTTCATGCAGATTCCCTGTCTGCCAGAATCACAAACTGTCATGCCCCCAAATTGGTGGCAGGGAGCACCCCTACACCTGCCTGTGATGTAGGTCATACCAGAGCAGGACTTCAGAGTACGAGTGGGAAGGAATTGTAACCTGACTCAGATAAACTCTTCCATTTCCAATGCCTTATAAAACCCCACCCTGTGCGTGTCTGAATGTCGTGCTGTGGCACTGTGCCATGCCGGAGTAGGCACGCAGTGCCACTCTGAAGGGAAGGGGAGAAAGTAATGAGGGTCTGAGGTGCAATGGGTACACGGGAGAGTCAGTAACAATCTCTCTGGCTTCTGGAGCAGCGTGAGGGAGATATGGGTTTTGGAGAAGCAATAGTAAGAATCTTGAAAGCTTGTGTGGAGGAAACTGAGGTGGAGGCAGTGGGAGTTTTTTTTTTTCTTTGTGAGTCTGTTAGTAAAGATGGGGAGTCAGCAGAGCCAGGAGCCCTTGGAGTCTTAAGGAACAACTAGGGAAGAGGCAGCAGCTGGAGGGCTGTATGGGCCTTTGCTAGCAAGGTGACTGGTGGAAGGAGCAATGGGAACCCACTGTGCTTGCCTGGGGGAGGTGGCCAGTGCCGACTTAGGCCCAAGCACCCAGGCATGCTGGGAGTTACAGAGCCGTCTGGGGTCCCCAGTCTGTACACCCTTCTCAGGCTTTGCATTCTTGTGTCATCTTCACAAATCCCAGGTAGAACTGTAGCCCTGTTGCTTGCTCTCCATCTGCTTCACAGAGCTTGGAGGTTGTGACTTCAGCAGAGCTTGAAGTTTTACCAATTGATTCAGTTTGGGTCTTTGCTCATTATTATCCTGGATTCTTTTTGTTTCCTGTCTCCACTCTCTTTTGATTTTTCTTCACAGGTCTGGCAGTCCATCAGATAATCACAATCACAGTGTCCCTCATCATGGTCATAGCTGCTCTGATAACAACTCTTGTCTTAAAAAATTGGTAAGGACCACGGTAAATCTGTTTGGCGTGTGTGCTTGTTGCTGGAGCTGGAGTGTGTGGAAGGGTAGACTGGGAATGGGGGTGGGACAGGAATAATTATTCTTTTTGAATGGCAAAGAATTAAAAATTAGTAGATGCTCAGGTATCATGGGCGTGAGCCCTAGAGAACTGCAGGGAAATGAAAAATAATCTTTGTTTAGACTGAGATTTTCAAAGAAGAGCCCTCAACTTTCTTTGAAGTCGAAGTCTTAGTATTTAGAATTTGGTACCATGCCCACCTGATCATGTTTGCAAAGCAAGAATGGAAAAGAAAACAGCAATTGCCATCACATGGGCACAAGGAAAAACATCCGCACCATGAACATATCAGCTAGTTACCATGGTGACCGAAAGAGAGATGGCTTTCTCTGACTACTGCTAGTCAAGGCATTCAGACCCCTAGCGTCTTATCTCAAAATGCCAGGTTACACAATTGCATCTCTTTTTAAGGCCCCCACATCTGGGATTTTGCATATTGCTTAAAGCTAAGGGTTTCAGCTTCATTTGATAATATCCTTTGGACTTTCCACTGGCACAGTATAGTATTGCATTCACTTAGCTTAGGTGCTACAAAAAGTCTCAAAAATGGCATCTTCTGGTGAGGTCAAAATAATTGACTCTACTGCTCTGGGTTTCCCCAGAAGGGCAATGAGCCCTGCCCTGAATAGAATGACTTTATTGCTGACTATTGCTTGTGCATGGAATTACTGTCTTAACCTAAGCAATTCCTTCAAACACAAAACTGGCTCAGCATATAATAATTATATTTTCTGACCTTTTCTACAGCTCTAGGGATCGAATGCATCTTCTGAGTCTCTTGAATGCATCCAGTTTCACATTCGCCACATCCCCATGAGTGCTCATGAACTCCTCTAGCTTAATTTGCTCTCATTTATTCTTTAACGTCAGCTATGCATATAGTAAAATAGGTTAGCTCTTAGCTTCAGGCAATCCTGTCTTTACCTATTTTCCCAAAGAAATTGTCCTACTTTGAGGTCAGTTTTGCTGGATGTAATAATGCTTTTGCACCTGTGGGTAGTCTGAAAAAGTGCAGCGTAACTCTGTTTCTCTCCTACACAGTTCTGAGGCCTCTCATCTACTGCAGTTTTTCCCCCCTAGCAAATATATTCTCTAATAGCTTCAAAGCTTAGCTGTCATGTAGTGTAATTTCCCCCATGTGATCCCAATATTCTCCTCAAGTGATTGGATAAAAGAAGATATTGACACTAGAAATACATTGAAATGTTGGATAGCCTGGAATCCCCTTATTAAAAAGGATTGAGAAGGCTCATTTGATGTCTCATGTATTAAGAATATACACAGCTTCTCCACCAAAATGTTTTTTAACACAAATCATAATTGGATATTGTTAGTCACAGAAAAATTGTGCATCTCTTACAAAAATGAAATGGCTTAAAATATTTGTAACTCTCTTAGAGGAAGTATTTTTTTCAGCCCAGTAGCAAGACATATACTTCCATATGCCATTAAAATATATATTATATGGCAAGAATTTCTCAAGTCACTAGGGATTTTGGGCACCTCTGTTTTTAGATGCCCAGCTTGAGACCTCTTGAAGAGAAAAGAGCAGAGCACTCATGCTCTGAAAATCAGCACACATTTAAGTGTGTGCGCCCTCCCATCCCTATTCAGCTAAGCATATAAGCATGAAATTGAGTCCCATTGAAGTCAGTGGGGCTTAAGCATATGCTTAAAGTCAAGCATATATATATATATATATTGCCTTTGCTGAATGGGGGCTGTAATGAGTGATGGGAGCTCCAGACTCTAGAGAAGAGAGAGGGGGAGGAAAGGAGGAACCTGGATTAGGTTTAGTTTACAAGAACAGAAAATTTAAACTCAGAGGGTGGGAAAACAGCCACAATTATTCTGAATGATTCCAGCACATTCAGACCAGGAGACCAGCTTTGATAGATTTGGCTCGTTCAAATAATTATCCACTTATTTTTCAGACTTCTTGGAGCTATGGAATTGGACAGAAACAGGCTCTTCTGGGAGAATTCCATTCAGCTAGTTGGGCTGGGTATGCCATAAAGACACATGGCATCTTGGCATTTCAATTCTGACATTAAGGCCTCATCCAGAATCCACTGACACCAGTGGAAGTCTTTTAATTGACTTCAGTGGTCTTTGGATGCGGTCACTAATCCTGCCCATTTTGGGGGTTTGGCTGAAATTTTGGTGATGGTCCTGGATAGCTCTTATTTCAACAAACCATTTCATCCGTCTCTATTTGGACCATATGCTGGTCTTTTCAGAAAACATGGTAGAATGAATGAAAGGTTGTCAACATGAAATATGGCTCCAACTTTGTAATACTGTTGATAGCCACCAGAGGGAACGAATATTCTTAATATCTACGAGGCATCTTTAGTATGGAGTGGCCTTTTATAGGTCAATATGGTAGCATGTGCAGCTTGCATTATCATTATACATCTCTGCTCACCTTTTGAATTATGGAGAAAATTCACATACTAAAAGGGACTGATATTTCTTAGAGCTGAACAACTACTGGAAAAGAGTTTGAGGGAATATTTATTCAAATTTATAACTAATTTGCTTTGTACATACTTATGCCTCTCTTCTGTCTACTTTCTGCAAGTCAGCTTTCCTGACATGGATACTCACAGAAAGGACATTTCAGAGTTTCATGTACAAGGATTTCCAGAAAGCAAATTTAAAATTCACAAGGGAACTGCTTATTAGACCTAACCAACTCTTTTGGATTTCTACAGATGAAAAAATTAATCGAAATTTCACATTTTAACGGCAAAGCAGAGAACAAGGAGGAGAATCCATAATTTTTTTGCCCTTTTATTTTACCAGTTTTTTTTAATTAACTCAAAAACTCACTGATATTTCAGAGAACAGAAAACCAGGAAAACAGGTTCAACACATGTTTTTGTGGGTTTTTTTCTTTAGTTTCTGACCCACTAGAGTGTTACATACTCATCAAAACAGAAAACTGAAGCAATACTACATGATTTATGTGCCCAATTTCAACTAATTAGCACAGATCAAATAGAAAGGTTGGAAAGAGCTGCTTGTGAACAGTCCAGTATGGTGGGAAAACTTCCAAAACAAAAAAAATTGGATAATTTCAAATTACAAATAAAATATCAGGAAATCTTCCTCTCAGAGGCTATGTCTACACAGGAAAAGTTAAGTTGACTTTATAAAGTTGACTTAATAAGATCGACTTTAAGTCGACTTAAAGTGGACCTTATTAAGTTGACTTAACAGAAATGGACTTAACTTTTCAAGTGTAGATGTGGCCCCTTTTCGACCTTATTAAGTCGAGTTAACATTTTAAGTCGACTTAAAAAGGTCCACCTAGGTACTACTCTGCGTCTCCACTGGCTTAAGTCGACTTAATAAAGTCAACTTAAGTGCTAGTTCGAATTAAAACTAGGTGTTATTAATTCGAACTAACTTTTCTTAATTCGACTTAAGGAGCAGCTTAAGTCGAATTAAGGAAAGCCCAGTGTAGACGCGGAGTAAATTAAGTTGACTTAAGGCTCCTTAAGTCGACTTAATTTATAAGTGTAGATGCACCCAGAGATATTGTGCAAGAGGAAAAATTGTCCAAGTTCCCGTGGGACTGTGATCTATTTATCCAGCTCTAATATTTTTCAGATTGTATTATGAGTCCTTGTATATACCAAGGAAATAAGGGGGGAAATGTGGTGGAGCCATGAGAGTGGTAGATAGGGAGATAAAATATGTAGATTGTTTACCTCTTGGTGTCAAAGGCTGACTATGTGACTTTGGGCAAGTCATGTAACCACTCTGTGACTCAGCTTTCAGGTGTATAACATGAGGTTAGTAGCTTATACGCTTTCTAAACACTTCTGAGAAGAACGATGGGTCTGTGCAGTACAAAGTTTATATTATCGGTGCAAATTCCCATGTGTGGAACAGTGTCCATTTCTGTTTGAGCAATCAATGCAAACTGTACAGAGCATCATTATGGGCATTAGTGATGGACATCTGGTGCCAATCTCATCACTGGTGTGAGTGGTTGTAACTTTATTAGCCAGCTGGGAATTTGGTTTATAGTTATTGGGTGTGATTTTCAAAAGCTTCTAACAGATAAAGGTATCTAACTCCTCGTGACTTTCATTGAGGGTTGATTACCTAATTTCCTCCAGCACTTTTGAAATTCTCACTTGATGCTTAGGGCCAGCATTTTCAGGCCTGCATGGAAAAAGTCTTGGTCTTAATACATCCGTATTATTAAATAAATGTGGCCTGATTTGCAGCAGTGCTAAGTCACCCTATGTGCCGCTGAAGTCAATGCTCAGCGGTTTTGCACATTGTCATTTCCATTCAGGATTGAGGAAATCAACTTCTAGCACCCAAGTTTGAAACTTTAGGCTTATTTAGAGTGACAAAAGAATAGCCAGACAGCATCAGACCAAAGTCCATGTAGTCCAGTATCCTGTCTCCACCAGTAGCCAGTAGCTGTCCGGTGCTTTAAATAAATGCTCATAATGGACAATTATGAAATAATATGCTTTTGAGGGGAAGTTTCTTATTCACCTGCATCAGCTTGCATGTTTTCTTCTGATCTGAAACAGAAAGGTTTATAATCTTTCCAAAATAAAAATAATATTCTATCAAATGTGTTTGTGCCTATTCCCATTATCATACAAATGCCGACACTTAATTTCTCTCTTGGTGTAAATCTATTGAAGTGTAGTTATGGCAGCAGAGAATTTGGCCCTTAATCTTCTTCTGAGTTCAACTGAGTTCTTGGCCTCAATTCTCTCTTGTAGCAATATCATCATGGGGGTCATTTTCAGACTATCATAGGCACTGCTCATGACAAGTCTGAAAACGACCCCCAGTCCTTTTTAAATTTTAGAAATTTTCTAACAATCCTGGGTTTTTTGGGGGGAACTAGAAATACTAGTAGAGCAACTATTCTTGGCTAGACTAGTGTGGGGGACAGATCAGGGATAAAATCATGATCCCACATTAGGTAGGATAGTTAAAAAGATGGTGACAAGAGAAGCCCCTCCAGTGACTGTGCCTATGGAAATTACTGAAACTAGCATGAAGGAGCCTAATTTTTCAGTATTTCTAACTCAGCCAAGACCAAGAAAGGCTGTAAATCTCACAAGAAAACCTCTTTTTATAGAAAGGGAGAACAAAGGAGTTGACATAAGCACCTCAGTGCTTATATTGAACCTTTGATCCTCGAGGTTAGCCTAACCCTAGATGTAAGTAGCTATTATCAGTTTTAAGAATCCCCCTTCCCACTTTTCCACTTTCTCCTGACTTTGTTACTTGTAATAATAAATGGCTGTACATCTTTCTTTCTTTTGTTTTCTTTATCCTCACACACCTTAAGGTGCACAGACCATCCACCAGTTTCCTCCATTTATTTTAATTTTGTGCTGTCCTTTTCAAGTTTCTGAGCATCATGCTGATGAATTTGGCTTCTTTCTCTATTGTTCTGGATAACATTTCTCTAGGTCACCATCTTTATATTGTGTACATATGGTTCTCCAAATTGTCTAGGCCATACAATGTCAGTGCAGCAGGTGCCCTATTTTGGGTCTGTATATTTCTTGAAGTACAGCATGGTTTCAGAAAGGGGAATAGCATTCCGTGTCAAACCCATGAGCTGCAGTGGTTGGAAGTTTCTGAAATCCAGAACCTCCTATGAAGACTAATGCACCAATGAGTTGTCGGGCATCATTACACTGGGCTTCAGCATCAATGATTGAACCATTTTCAGTGTAACTGGAAAGGTTTTCTGAGTCCCAGTGCTTCTCTCACAAACCAATTTCCTGCCATTATTTGCCACAATAACTTCAAAGAGGGGTTAACTTGATTGTTCTCATTTAAAATCTTCATGCAAAGAAATTTCTAACTTCCTGCAAATACGGATGCATCACTTATCTCATTAAATCTTCTGTGAATAAAAGGCTCACATTTAAAATTTAAATTTAAGTATAAAAAATAAAATAAATAAAGGGAATTGATTGCTTGATTATGGCTGATCTTTCCAAAGTGCCTGTGAATTATAATCTAATATTAAATGATGTATAATTAGTGGTAGATAATGTCAGTTCCTCTCTCAAGGGTCACAGTTGTATTTTGGGTTGCGTTTTTTTCTTCTTTTTTTCTTTCTTTTTTCTTTTTTCAAATTTAACACCCAGTTGTGTACAAAGTGGAAACACGCGGCGGAACAGCCACCAACGCAAAATCAATCAGCAGGAAGAGAGTTGCCAGAACCTGACGGACTTCACCCCAGCCCGTGTACCTAGTAACCTGGACATATTCACAGCCTACAATGAAACACTACAGTGCTCCCACGAATGCGTCAGGGCACCAATGCCAGTGTATACAGAGGAGATGTTACACTCACCTGCTGATTATAAAACAACGTTCAATGGAAACAGGTAAGAGGGCATTGCGCAGTCTCTTACCTGACAGTCTCTCATGCACATTTACATTTTGGGGGTTCAAATTTATTTTGGGGTTAAAAAGATCTCCTTAAGCTATTATACTCAAATTATTATTTTGATAAGTAGCGGAAATTCCAATTAATAATTGATATTGACAAAATCCAGTAGTGAAGGAAATTGGCACAGCTGGATTCCAGTGGTTCTTTAACCCATGACGTGCATTTTCCTTCCCATATTTAACTAGTCAGTTAGATATGTTTCCTCGCTGTGAATCTGGTTTGGTTAGCACCAGGAACTTCTAAGTCTTCAAAAGAAGGACAAATGATTGCTCATGGCCTATGTGATCCAGAGCAATAGGACATTGATTCCTTTAAAATGGCAATTTTAAGTACTTCTGTTGTCCTTGCAATGCCAACTAAGTTCACCTGGAACACACCTTGTTAAGCTATGCTGTTGTGTAGTACCATACATTTTTCAACTCCTGTCTCCAACTTCCAGCAAGGAAATTTACCTCAAATCTATCTTCCAGAATTTCTATGCTGCTTTCTTAAGTGGCATCTGGCAAGATGTTCATATTTAAATGAGGATGTGATTAACACAAGAAAATGCTGCATAAATCCATTTTGTCTGGCATGAAATAACGATACATTAATAAGGGGGCATAAGCGTTGTAGACAGAATATGGAATTAAAGATTTGAGCCATCCTTCCATATGTCTATTGTCTGTGTGGAAAGTGAGGCTGATTGGAGAACTTGGTAAGTTATCTTCACCCACAAAGAAATACTAAGAATGTTAGGCTTATAGTAAAGAGCTAATTGCATGGGGCGCTGGGTGTGTTGCTAGTTTTGTGTGTGTTTTTAGGAGGAGGGTTTTCACTATTGATTGGTGCAGAGATTTTCCAGAATTGCTCCGCACAGTAAATGTACATTTGCTGTCAAAGCTAGAAAACAATTTATTGGAAGTGAAAAAAATAATAATTCCCCCTCCCAAAACCTTTTTCAAATGTATAACCATGATGGACTCTATCAGGTACTTATTATGAAGTCCTTTATCCTGAGTGCATGAAGAGCAGAAATCTAAAAGAAAACAATTATAATAAACATTTAAATAATATCTTTGTGTGTGTGTGCGTGGAATTTTGCTAGCTGTTATATTCTGGGATTTCCTCCGATCTTGGGAGGCAGAGAATTCGCAAGGGTTTTCAAACCATTTCATTGAGTGTATGTATATGTTAATTCTCACATGAACCCCAGCCACCAATGCTGGGATACAAAGGGGGATATTTTTGTTGTTTTCCTGTCCTGTCTATGCATGGTGCTAATCACTCTCAGTGTCTATTGTTTGCACTGCTATTAATGCCATCCATTGGTATATGAGCATTGGTTGGAAAGGGTTCATTGCTTTTTTGTCTTAAGGTAATGCTTTGTTGGAATATATTGGCCTCCACACTTTTCTCTGAAGCCAGATTCAGTCTGAGCAGTCACTTTAGATGTAACTAATAAAGGGAAAGTCATATGTTCTCCCAGCAATAAACCAGCTGTCCACCTTATGTACTGCATTTTTCCAGGTGACCAATCTCTGTGTGTCATTCCAGTATCAGAACGATAATCATGCACTGCAGCTGGGAAGAACAGAAAAGTAGTGCAGGAGAAAAGGAGAGAGAAAAGAAATACTTTAAAAACGTGGAGATACTGTGACTCATCTTTGGACTATCAAAGACTCTGCTGATTTGCATCCCTAATTGGCTTAAGAGTTATTTTATTTCAGTATTTTCCATTTCCAGTGAAAACACATGATATTAAAATTCATCTTCTTTGTACAGCCCTCAATTTCCAAGGCCAATAAGCCCATTCAAAGCATTATTTTAGACAATTTTTTCCTCTTTAAAAAAAGAAAAGAAAAGAAACGCTAATTTTGGCAGCAGGCCTGACTAGGCTTGCTTGTTGTGTGTTACGTACCAGCACGCGCAAGCCCATTTTTCTGCTCGCTGCAGACCCTCTTCTTCTGATCGGCATCTAATTCCTGTGGCCTTTGTGTCTGAGAAATGGTTTGAAATCTCCTGCTGACTGGCCGAAGTCTGTTTTACTTCCTGGGGGCAGGGCAGACGCCATGTGTCTATTTCCTGGTACGTACCACTCTTACAAATTCTTTTCCAACCACCCCACCTCACGTAATTATGAACATTTCTGTGCATAGTGAGGCCTCCTTCTCCATTGTTCCCCTGTGTGATGCTTACCAGCTAGCTGATTCATTTTTAAATATTAGACTTAACCTGGGGCCCTGTGCAGGAGATGGCAAATGTCTTGTAAGATAAACGGGGGAGTTGGTACCCAAATGGCTTTTCCGTTATGGTGAATTAGAGGTGTATTCAAAATGAAGCCCCAGACCCAGACACCCCTAGATTTCATGGAATGATGATCTCTCACTCCTTAGAGGGCCTGACCAAACGCCCTAATGAGAGCACCCTTAAACTTCGGAGGAAGGTCACCTCTAGGTCCAGGCTTTGATATCCATGTGGAAACACTTCTAGAACTGAATTCTTTCAACAGGTGTTGTGAATATCCATGCTATTAAATAGCCTCCCTTTGTGAGAACTTTGGTTGCATAAGGGAAGTCCAGAGGCAGCATATATTCTATGCATAGGCCATTGATAACCTAGAGCTCATCTGTCTGGGATTTTGGAATGAGCAATCTTTTCATGCTTCCATTGCAATGGTAGTGACAATACTTTTTCTACACTGCAGGAAACCATATCTGCCATCACTTAGTCTGTAGAATCTGAGTTCAGAGCTTGGAGCCTGATGCACCCAAACTAGTATAAAAACATTTTTTTGCAGAACTCTCCCTCTCTCTTGTTTTGTTTTGTTTTTTTTTCCTAGCTGGTGCCATTTCCTCTTCCTTTTCTTTCTTTTGAAGGTGGCATTGCAGATAGCAGTGGAGGAAAAGCAATTAGGATTAACTATGTGGCATTTTCCTGTAGGACAGCAGTGCCGGTTTGAGCCATGTGCTCAGGCAAATTAATTGGTCAGTTCCAAATCCCTGCTGTAATGAATCACATATTCACTCTAAATGAAATTTCCAAGCTTCCCTAACTGTGACTTTCTTGAAAGAACCTTTTTAACACGTTGCTCAGTTTTGGAGCACAGAAATTTAATTAGATTAGAATGGAAAGGAAAAAAAAGCTAATAGTCTCTGCTGTGGCTTGGTGTAGGTTTGCCTGGACGGGCAAGGTGAAATGTGCACCAGTTTAAGTACATTGATTAGGATGGGGTATACCAGACAGAAAATATTTTATCAGGATTCTCCTCTCAGTTTTTCTCTTTGTCTGCAATGCTATAATTGTCATGCTGAATAAAGCTGCAAATGACACTCCATTTGTAGCTGAAAATGAACATGGTGACCCAGAAGCAGGGTTGTGGCTGGAGGAGTTCCATTTTTGTTGTGGTAAAATCTCTGTACCAATCAGAGCCATATGGATGCAGGGCTTTTCCATTACATTAGAAAGACAATATGATAAACACGCTACTCCTTGTAAGCTATCACCGCCCACATCCTCCCCATGATGTGATTGGGCCAGTAGTGGAAACCATGTGCAGAAATCCTTTGCCAGGGAGCGCAGGAGGTAAACCTGAACAGGCCAAGCCCCAGTTTCACCAACAAGGGGCATGGGAGTCAAATTATAAAGCTCTGAGTCCCAACTCATTAATCTTCGTACAGAATGCATCAGTGTCCCAAACAGTTTTTTCCAAAGCAGGTGTTGGCTTATACTGCAGAATGTTTCTGGAGATGCACAGAGAACACTAGGGACTGCAGTTGGATTAACCAGGATGAGTTTGACCCACCCCCAAAGGTCAGATTTCTCTGTTTTAAAACCCAGAACAGGAGTTTAGTTCTGTGTCCCTAAATTTTCCAGCCCTTCAAATTTAGTAGAAGATAGAGTCTACAGTTCTGGACTCTGAGCTTTGTTGAAACATTTCAATAGTGTCATGGCAATTTAATCCTAAATGGGATTCTAACCCATGTGTAGCCCCATTAGCCTCTGTAGTGCTACTCTCAGACTTAAGGGTCTGGGACTGGGAACTTAGCTGGACCAAACAATAACCTAAGGTTCATATGTCACTACCTAAGAGAAAGTTTTCTTAGAATAAGTTGCTTGATTGGCTATGCTGAGATATTTAAGTTGGGAATTATTACTTGTCATTATTATTCCACTATGCTGTCACTGGACAGAACCTTCAGAGTGCTCTGAGGAACAGTGAATTTGAGACTTTTTCCCACCTCCTATTTCTAGGATTGTATGTGGTGGAAAATGTATTTAGAAGTTGTTGCTGACTTCAATCTGCAGCCATCTGCTGCAGGTGTGAACATGTTGGCTGGATTTGACAGTACCAGGAGAAGCAGCCTGAAGCTGACTGAGTCAGCTTCAACCAGCTGCATCTCAGAAGAGTTGGAAATACTTGCTAGAGAGAGACAAATCGCTTACAGGAGCTAGATCCTGCATTCCTTTTTCCAAACCTCTTAAACCACTTTCACTGAGACTTTGGGATGTGGGCCAACTGTACCATGATCCATGTGACCGGGGGGCATTATTCGACTTCCAGTGGTGAAAGTCTCCCTGAATCATACTTTTATTTATGGAATAATATGAATGATATCAGACTGAACATTTCTAGCACCTTTCCTTGGAGTTGCTCCAAGCACTTTACAAGTGTTAATTAATTACACCTCACAGCACTCTTGGTTGGTAGGTAGCAATTACTATTATTATTATCACAATTCAGAGATTTGGAAACTGAGGCACAGAGAGGGCATGTGGCTAGAGAGAGAGATGGTGGTGACAGAGACAGGAAGAGAACACGTGGCTGGGTCTACAACGAGCTTTTGTCAATTAGCTGAAATCAGGTGAAACATCTAGTTCAGACTGAAAGTTGAAAACCAGATTCTGAATACCCAAAACACCACCATCAGTGAAAAAATAGTGAGCAACTCAGAGGCTGAACTAGGTTCTCATAAAACATAAGATGAATGTGAGTGAATTAGGACAGTGAATGATAATTGTGATCTATTCACAAGGGATTCGCAAACCAAAAATTGTGATATTTGATGAATAGTTCACCTAGTTCCAGTTACAAACCTGCAACGCAGGAGAAATTTGTGACCCTCTGAGGTTTGCTAATTTAGGAGGAATCTCTGAAGAACCTAGAACAGATTACAGTTTTCAGTGGAAGTCTTGAAATGATGGAGGTTACATGGATTTGACTGGAACCAGACACAATTTGGCTGATGTAGTTAAATTTACTGTGATGTTTGGGCTTTGTTCAACGCTGTAAATCAGAGAGAGTGTCTCAGAGATAGAAACTGAATGATTTTACACAAAATCTTGAGAATCAAACTTTGGTGTTTCACGTGATTCCTCTCCTGAATCCTGGCCTCCTGCTTTGTTTGACTAAACAGCATGGAATGAGCTCATATAAAATTCTATAAGGCTCATCAGTTGCTGACCTAGTTTGTATATAAAGGCTTTCCAGAATGCAATATACATATGACATACAGATTGCAGTGCATTAATTAAATAGCATTTATACAGAGTTATGTAAATATTAAGCATCATTATTATATAAATGACTATTTTGGATTCTAAAATGTTAGGATTATAGTGTGTTGATGATATAGTGGGTTGATGCTTTAGTGGTGCTTCAGCTTTCATACAGAATAGGTAGAAGTCACAGCACTTTACGGTAATTCTCTGCTTTGAAAAGTGCAGCCTGCTGCTGTAATGCCCTCATTCTGCCTAACAAAAGCAATTTTTGTATTAATATTAACAGATAATGAGTCATCATAAAATATGCAGGCTTGTCTTATGAGGAATAATAGCATTGTGTATACAGACCTGCTACAAGAGACTTAATATTCCAAAGAGTCTAGTTAATTAAGACTTCAGTGCTTTACATGGGTGAAAGCTAATATTTCTATAGACATCTTCCAGCAAGAGAACTGAACAGATTCCATTAAAAAACTCAAATCAGCTACAGGCCACCTATTTCTGCTGATTTCAGATAAAGAAATGGGGAAGGGGCAAAGGATAAATTGGGCTCCTATCTTCCTAAGGACAAGTTCTTGATAGTCTTTGTCTTTTTCTTCTAGGAAATATTTTTCACTTGGGTGACCAGGGAGCAGAGAAACATATACCAAAACAAATGTATTGTGCCAACAATGTGCTGTTCCACTCCAATCCTGCAAGGTGCAGAGCACTCTGGCTATGTTGAACACAACAGCACTGTTCACGTGCTTAAAGTTAAACATATGCTTAAATGCTTTGCTGGACTGTGGCAAGAGGTTCAGCACCTTGTACGTTTAAGCTTATACTGACCAACGACATCAGCCAGTGGCTTATGATCTTAAACTAAAAAGTGAGCAAGTTTAAATTACAAGCACATAAAAAAACCAGTAGAAAATCATCATCTTTCTGTTAGAGTCATAGCACTTTCAGGCTATGTCTACACTTAGGGATTTAGGTCGACTTAAATAAGTTGACTTTAATAAGTCGACTTTAAGTCAACCTTATTAAGTCGACTTGGAGAGTCCACACAGGACTCCTAAGTCCACTTAAAGTGGGCCTTACTAACTCGACTTAGAGAGTCTATACTAGACTCTCCAAGTCAATTAGTTAGGTCGAGGGAGAGCCAGCCCCATACGGGACTGGCCCTCCCTGAGGCAGCAAGCCCCAGAGCGGTCCGGGGGAGAAGAGAGCGTAGAGCTCTCTTCTGCCCCAGACCACTCGGCTCCCTTCTGGTCGGGACTGCTCAGGTCCCGGGCAGAAGGGAGCCCTTCTAGCTGGGACCGAGTGGTCCCAGGGAGAAGGAAGCCAGCGGCTCCCCTCAGCCTGGGACCCCCATGGGTCCTGTCAAAAAGGGAGCTGCCGCTTTTTTCTTGCTGGGACCTGCGGGGGTCCTGCTAGAAGGGAGCGTGGGCTCCTTTCTGCCGGGACTACAGAGGTCCCAGCAAGAACGGAGCCCTGCAGCTCCCTTCTGGCTTGGACTGTGCTCCAGCTCCCGGGAAGCCCCCGGAGGCTTCCCGCCAGCTGGAGCGCCACCATGCCGGCAATTATTAAAGTCGACTTAGAAACTAGTTTGAATTATAACGAGGTGTTATTAATTCGAACTAGTTTTTCCTTAATTCAACTTAAGGAGCAGCTTAAGTCGAATTAAGGAAAGCCCAGTGTAGACGTGGAGTAAATTAATTTATAAGTGTATACGCACCCCCAGAGTCCCCAGGAGAGGTCATTGAAATACCATCAGGGGTGTTATCCCCACTGCATGACAAATCTGTTCCTAACACTGGGGTTAGAGAGCTAACTCATTCTGCTCCAGAAACTTTTGTCAATACAGCATTATCAGTGATAAGTGGTGAAATTTTGACACCAGCAAAAACACTAGTGTAAACATTGTTATGTCAGTAAAAATGCTTTTGCTGGTGTAGCTTATTTTGCTTAGGGAACTGGTATGAGCTATGCCAACTAAAGCACTAGGTTTGACACAGTTATACTAATGTAAGAAAAGATTGGCCCTACTGTGTCAGACCAATGGGCCATATAGCCCAGTATCCTGTCTTCCCATAGGGCTGTTCTCAGATACTTCAGAGGGAATGAACAGACTAGGGTAATTTATTGAGTGACCAGTCCTCTATCATCCATTCCTAGCTTCTGGCACTCAGGCTATGTCTACATTGGCAATTTAAGTCGACTTGAGGAGGCTTAAGTTGACTTAAATTAAGCCACGTCCACACTAGGCTTTCATTGTCAACTTAAGAAATTCCTTAAGTCAACTTAATGAAAGCTTAAGTCGACTTTATAACTACCACTCATGAGGTCGACCTACCCCTGCTTTAGACCTAAGCCCAGTGTGGATGCACAAGTCTACTTTGTTAAGTCGACCTAAGGGCAGTTAGGTCGACTTAACAAAGTGGACTAAGTCAACTTAAAGTGTTGCCACTTGTTAAATCAACTTTAATAAGGTCGATTTTAAGTCGACTTAAAGTCAACCTTATTCAAGTCGACTTAACAAAAGTCGACTTAACTTTTCTAGTGTAGACATAGCCTCAGAGTTTTAGGCACAGCCAGAGCATGGAATTGAGTCCTTGACCGTCTTGGCTAAATGCCCTTTATTGACCTATCTTCCATGAATTTATCTAATTCACATATGAACCCAGTTATATTTTTGGCTTTCACAACATCCCATGGTATCAAGTTCTATAGATTGACTGTTGAGTGAAGAAGTATTTTCTTGTTTGTATCTTCCCTGTTTGTCTTAATACTTGTACTGTACAGAATGGCAACAGTATCTTCCCTGTTTGTCTTAATACTACTCACTATTAATTTCATTGGGTGATCTCTGGTTCTTATGTTATGTGCATGAGTAAATAATACTTCCTTATTCATTTTTGCCAAACCATTCATGATTTTATAGACCTCTGTCATATCCCACCTTACCTGTCTGTTTTCTAAGATGAACAGTCTCAGTCATTATAACTTCTCAAATGGAAGTTGTTCGTTACCACTAATTATTTGTGTTGCCTTTCTCTGTACTTTTCCCAATTCTAATGTACCTTTTTGAGAGGGAGTGACCATAACTGCATGTAGTATTCAAGGTGTGGGTGAACTATGGATTTATATAGTGCCACTATGGTATATACGGTCTTATCTGACCCTTTGCTATCTATTCACAACATGCTGTAAGCTTTTTTGACTCCTAATGCACATTGAGCAGGTATGGTCAGAGAGCTATTAGTGATGATTCTAAAAGCTCTTCAATGAGTGGTAAAAACTAATTTCGTCCTCATCATTTTGTATGGATAGTTGGAATTATGTTTTACAATGTGCATTACTTTGTATTCATAGACACTGAATTTCATTTGCCATTCTGTTGCCCAATCGCCCAATTTTGTGAGATCGCTTTGTAACTTTTCTCAATCAGCTTTGGACTTCACTATCTTGAGTAAATTTGTATCATCTACAAACTTTCCCATCTCACTGTTTTCTACTTTTCCCAGATCATTTATGAATATATTCAATAGCACTGGTCCTAGTATAGATCGCTGAGATCTTTCCACTGTGTTATAAAAGTGCTTTTTTAGGTATAGTTTATTTTGCTCAGGGAACTAGTATAGGTGGTACTGGAAAAAGCCCTGTTTTGTTAGTATAAGCTGCATTTACACTAGGAGAGTTTACTGGTATAGCTTATAATAGTATAGCTATACATTAAACCTTTCCTAGTGTGGGCAAGGCCTTGCCTTGCAGAACTGGGATGTGTCAACCTAATCTGAAGCGTATTGAAATCAGTGGCAGTATTTCCATTAAGTTCAATCATCCTCAGGGCTTGATGGACATACATGTAGCTATGAGGGATGGAGGATCAGCAGATATCTATGGCTATGTCTACACTTGTAAATTTAAGTCGACTTTAGCTAAGTCGACTTAACTAAGTCGACTTTAAATCAACTTAGTTAAGTCGACTTAGCATGTCCACACTTAAATTTAAAGTTGACTTAGGGGGGAACTTACAAAGTCGACCTAGAGCATCCACACTGGACGCCTAGGTCGACTTCTAGGGGCTAGGGGGACCTTGGCCAGGTCCACGGTGCCAGGGGGGGTGCAAGCTTAGGTCGACTTAATTTACTCCACGTCTACACTGGGCTTTCCTTAATTCAACTTAAGCTGCTCCTTAAGTCGAATTAAGGAAAAAACTAGTTCGAATTAATAACACCTAGTTATAATTCGAACTAGTGTCTAAGTCAACTTTATTAAGTCGACTTAGCCAGTGTAGATGTTCTAAGTCGACTTGGTCGACTTAGGGCAGGGGAGACAAAGGAGCCCTGCATGGCCCCCTGGCAGAAGGGAGCCACTGTGGCTCCCTTGTCCCCTGGGGAGCCCCTGCTCCCTTCTCCCCAGACCCACGGCTTCCCTGCCAGGGGAGCCATGGTCCTGGGGAGAAGGGCTCCCCAGCCAGGGTTCCAGCGGGAGGGGATCCTCCGCTGGAACCCTGGCTGGAGAGCCCGGGAGGCGGGCGGCTGGTTCTGGCGAGAGCCAGCTGGCGCATGGCTGGCTCTGCCGGGACCGAGAAGCCGCTCGCGGTTTGTCCCAGCAGAGCGAGCCATGGGCCAGCTGGCTCTGCCGGAACGAGCCCCAAGCGGCTTCTCAGTCCCGGCAGAGCCAGCTGGCCCATGGCTGGCTCTACCGGGGCGAGCCGCCCACCGCTTCTCAGTCCTGGTGGAGCCAGCCGTGCGCTGGCTGGCTTTCACCGGGGCAAGCCGCCAGCGGCTTCCTGGTCTGGGGAGAGCCAGCCCTGTAAGGCTGGCTCTCCCTCCACCTATCAAGTCGACTTAGAGAGTCTAGTGTAGACTCTCTAAGTCAACTTAATAAGGTCGACTTAAAGTTGACTTTAGAAAGTCGACTTAAGAAAGTCGACCTAACTTTGTGAGTGTAGACATAGCCTATGGGTGCATCCACACTGGCAACTTAGGTCGACTTAAGGAGGCTCAAGTCGACCTAAACAAAGCCACATCCATACTGGGCTTTTATTAAGTTGACTTAAGCATTTCCTTAAGTCAATTTAAGGTAAGCTTAAGTCGACTTAATAACACCTCATTTTAGGTCGATTTAAGCCTTAAGTTGACTCCTTACGTCAACTTAAAGCCAGTGTGGATGGGGATTAGCGCCTAAATCGACCTTATTAAGTGACTTAAAGCGTTAAGTCGATTTAATAAGGTCAACAAGGGGCTATGTCTGCAGTAAAAAGGTTGTCGACTTTGTTAAGTCGACTTAATAAGGTCGACTTAAAGATGACCTTATTAAGCTGATTTAACAAAGTTGACTTCACTTTTCAAGTGTAGATATAGCCTTAGTTAGTGATGATGTGGCAGAAAGCACAACCTGCTGGAGCCATCCTGGGTCTGTGGATGTGACTCTTCACAAACAAGCAACTGCAGGAACTGTTTTTCTTTGACCCAAACTCCACTACAGTTGCAGGCATCCTTTTGTTGCATTTGAATGACATCAATAAGATATTAACATTAGTGGGAAGAGATGACTATCATCCCTCTCCCTCTTTTGATATAAACAAAGAGAAGAGAAGCAAACAAGTATCTTACTACTCTGTAAATACTTAACACAATTGTAATGAGCCACATTTTTGCCCTTGGTTATAACTGTCATGTGTTTGCCCTGTTGTAACAGAGGGCAGAAATTGTACCGCAGTGTGTGTTTAGCTTGAGATGCTTGTTTCATAAAGGTTGAACCAAAGAAAGACTAATCTTGTGCTAAAGGTACTGGACAGGCACTCTAGAAACAGGGGTTCAAGTCTAATTTCTCTCACAGCTGCCTTGTGTGATCTTACCAAAGCCTCTTTGCCTCAGTTCCTCCATATTAAAGGTGCATGATGACGATGATGCAGCCTTTGTCTGTCTTGTCTGTTTCGGAGGTAAGCTCTTTGGCTATGTCTACACTTGTTAATTTAAGTTGACTTTCTTAAGTCAATTTAGCGCGTCTACACTGTATATTTAGGTCGACTTAAAGTCGACCTTGTTAAATCCACCTAGAGCGTCTACACTAGACGCCTAAGTCAGGGGCTAGGTCGACCTAGGAGTGGTGCATTGTGAGCAGTGTGGCATGTGGCACCCGAGAAGTGCTCCTCCTCCCCCGGCCACTCCCATAAAAGAGGAAGTGAGCTCAGCACCTTCCCCATTGTGCCTGGCAACATGGAGGCTGAGCAGGTCATGGACCAGACTCATCTCCTGTGCTTTGCCAGGCAGCTGCGTGACACCTGCCAGCTCTTGCTAAGGCTGCTTGTGCTTTGGAGCAGGCTTCGCTGGCAAGCCGCCTGCATGGAGGCATACAACAGCCTGCCCCACACCTTGCTGTCCCACTCACCAAAGTGCGCTCTGCACTCACCAAAGTGCGCTCTGTGCCTCGTTGCCTCTGGGCATGTGCAGCCAGCAGTGATTGGTGGGAGCGGATCGTCCTGGCGACCTGGGATGATAACCTGTGGCTGCAGAATTTTAGGATGAGCAAACGGACCTTCCTCAAGCTGGTCCATGAGCCCACCCCGGTTCTGCAGTGAATGGACACCTGGCTTCGACCCGCCCTGCCTGTAGACAAGTGAGTGGCCGTTGCCGTGTGGAAGCTGGCAACCCCGGACTCCTACCACTCCGTGGGCCAGCAGTTCGGCATCGGGAAGGCCACTGTGGGGACCGCCATCATGCAGGTCTGCAGGGCAATCAACCACGTCCTGCTAGCCCGCCTCATCACCCCGGGCAACCTGCACAAACTCCTTGATGGACTTGGCTTCCCCAACTGTGGGGGCATTGTGGACGCTACCCACATAGCCATCCGAGCCGCAGAACACTGTGCCAGGGACTATGTCAATCACAAGGGGTACTACTCTGTGGTCCTGCAGGCCCTGGTGGACCACCACACTATCTTCCAAAACATCTGCGTGGGCTGGCTGGGGAAAGCGCACGGATCCTGCTCAACTCTGCCCTGTACAGGCGCATGCAGGCGGGCACCTTCCTCATCGTGGGAGATGCCACCTACCCCTTGCTCCCCTGGCTAATGAAGCCATATACGGGTTGCATGGATGAAAGGAGGAACCTCTTCAATCAGAGGCTCAACTGGTGCCGCAGCGTTGTCGAGCGTGCCTGCGGATGCCTGAAGACTCGCTGGAGGGCCCTCTTGACCCGCCTGCAGCTCAGCGAGAGCAACCTGCCGGAGGTTGTCAGCGCAAACTGCTGCCTGCGCAACCTCTGCGAGCTGCGGGGGGAAAGGGTACCCTGCATCTGGGAGGCCGAGACCGTGTGGCTCGCTGCACAGTATGAGCAGCCTGATGACACCCTGCCCCGGACTGAGCGGGTCCAGCGGCGAGCACGGCTCATCTGGGATGCGCTGAGGGCCCATTTTGACGGTGAGGACCGCTGAGGGATGTGCCTGCTCCCAGGTCCCGTCACCACCACCACCCACCCATGCCCAACGCCCCACCCCCACGTACCCATCTCCCCCCTGTTCCCACATGAATAAACACCACGACACACTATATCATAGTGTTCAGGGTTTTTATTCAGAGGGGAAATGGGGGTTGGGAGCTGTAGGGGTTGGGAGGTTTGGGGGGAGTGAAGAGGGTCAGGGGGAGTGAGGGGGTTGGGGAGTTGGGAGGAATGAGGGGGGTCGGGGGGAGTGAAGAGGGTCAGGGGGAGGGAGGAGGGTCGGGGGGAGGGGCCGGTTCTAGTGGCCTCCAGAAGGTGGGTCCCTGGCCTGCTGACGTCCGCCCCGGGTCCTGGCCCGCTGGCGAGGAGTGCTGCTTCTGGGGCGCATGGCAGGGCCCTGAGGGAACAGGCGGTCCTCCAGGCGCTCCAGGGACTGGGTCTGCTGCTCGATGAGGTCGAGCATTCGCTTGAGCAGCCTCTGCTCGACCCTCCAGGGGCCATCGTCCTGCTTCTGCCGCGCCGCCAGGCATGCCTCGGTCTGCTCACTGACGTGGACCAGGTCCTCGAGGAGCTCGTCCTGTGAGCGACACACCCTCCTTCTCCTCCTGATTGGGCCTGTTGGGGCGCCGGGAGTGCCACATGTCAAGGGCACAGGGGCTGCTGGGGAGAAGCAAAGAAGAGGGTCCCTCCCATTAGCTGGTGCGGTGTGCAGCCTGAGAGGAGCTGCTGTCCCCTGACCATCCCCCTGCTTCCTTCGGGACAGGGACCCCTTGGTACACGCCGGTGTGCTGTGCTGCCCAGGTTGGGTGCAGTGCCCATGGTGGTGAGCAGCAGGCAGCCCTGCCTTGGGGGTCTCTCCTGAGGCCACGTGCCAGCGGTGTTGGGCGCATGCTCTCTGGCCTTGGTGCTCCTGCCTACAGTCCCCCCCCACCCCAAATCCAGACATGCCACTGCACCACTCGCTTCTGGGTTCCCCCCCCCACACCTGCCACACAGCCTCCAGCCCCTCTGCCCCTGTGGGAGTGCCTTCCCCCCACCCTGCCTGTCCCTGTGCCATGCCCCCTGCAGTCCCTGTCCTACAGGCATGCCCAGGGAGGGAGGGAGAGAGGAGGGAGCACTCACAAGCAGGTGCAGCAGGTGTCCGCGGCGCTGTCCCCTTGCCTGGGTCTTCTGGGGCAGGGGGAACCTGTTCCTCTCCCTCCTGCTGTGAGGCTGGGTCTGCCGTCGGGGCAGGGATGAGCTCCAGGCTGGCAGCTGGCTCCAGGGCTGACGAGGTGCCCTCCTGCTCCTGCTGGCCACTGGTCTCCTCTTCCTCCAGCATCCCAGTCTCAGCCCCCCCAGCCCTCCTCCTGTTCGTTGTTGAGGGAGAGCGGCTCGGTGGAGTCGATCATGTGGGCTTGGAGGCTGCCACTCTCCTACCTCAGGAAGGCACGCAGCTGCTTGTAATAGTGGCAGCTGGTGGTGGGGACTGACCCTGTCCAGAGCGTCGCCTCTCGGGCCTTCTGGTAGCCCTGCCGCAGGTCCTTGATTTTGACCCGGACCTGCTGGGTATCCCATGTGTGGCCCTTGGCAGGCAGGGCCTCGGAGATGGAGGTATATACCTCCCTGTTCTGATGGTTGTCCTGCAGCCTGGAAGCGACTGCTTCATCTCCCCAAATGGCCAGCAGGCCCAGGATTTCCTGGTGGCTCCTGGATGGGGCCTGCTTGCAGCACTGGCTGCTCTGCTCTGCCATGCTTGCAGAGGCAGGTCTGGTCAGGTCTGAGGTGTAGGGAGGGCAGGGCTGTATCCTGCTCTGTGGTTGGCCAGGGCAGGCTCTTCCTGTGCTAGGAACTCTGGGAGGGAGGTCAGGGAGAGGGGGTGGGGGGTCTGGCGGGCATGTAGGTTGACTTAGGGCAACTCTGTGTCCACACTGGCTTAAGTCAACTTAATAAAGTCGACTTAAGCGCTAGTTCGAATTAAAACAAGGTGTTATTAATTCGAACTAACTTTTCCTTAATTCGACTTAAGGAGTAGATTAAGTCGACTTAAGGAAAGCCCAGTGTAGACGCGGAGTAAATTAAGTCAACTTAAGCCTCCTTAAATCAACTTAATTTCTAAGCGTAGACGCACCCATCCGGAGTAGGGACTGTCTCTTACAATGAATTTGTTTAGCATCCAGCACAGTGGGGCCCTCTACATGCTACAATAATTAGTAAGAAGGAAGGTGTTAGAGGACTCTCTCCTTTCCATTCACTCATCTTTGAGAGTAATCATTATGGAAGAGGAAATGCCATTTTGATTTAATAAGAAAGTTATTGTCTCTTAGATAATTATCAATTAATTGTGAATTCTAATTAAGGTTTAATAACTAAATGAGATAGATATCGCTTACATGGCAGTTAAGCCTCTACAAATATATTTTAATCATGATGTATTTATGTAACATACAATCTTGTCGTCTTAAATCTAAATTAAATGCATATTTGAAGCATTTAAAGTGTTATGAAAATTTCACTCATGTATATGTGCTCAATACACTTCATAAGAACATTAGACCTGCCTTCCTGGGTCAGACCAATGGGCCATCTCTTATCTCTGACAGTGGTCAGTGCCAGGTGCTTCAGAGGGAGTGAACAGAACATGGTGTGTTTGCATACATATGGATTCTCAGTTATATGCAAAAATTACACATGCATATGCCTCACAGCCCACATGCAGAGGTATGTGTGCCTCCTGTCTACACACATGCCTATCTACAAACAGGTGCAGTCACCCATGCATACAGACATATCTGTATATATGCATACCAAACCCCAGAACTATACTCAAATCATATAATCAGACATAGACATACATAAAATAACATACGTTCATGCCAACACATGTACAAAAAAAACCCCACATGCATGCAGCACATACATGCACATCTCTAATCACAAACATGCTGTCATTATTGAAAGCAACAATTACTATATAGGACTGCGTCTACACTTGTAAATTAAGTCGACTTAAGCTTGCTTAAGTCGACTTAATTTACCCTGCGTCTACACTACAGTTTTCTTAAGTCGACTTAAGCAGCTTGCTTAAGTCGACTTAAGGAAAATAAAGTCGTCTTAATGAAAATTAAGTCAACTTTATTAAACCTCCTTTTAATTCGACTTAAGGCTTAATTCGACTTTCTAAAGTCAAATTAAGCCAGTGTAGACGTGGGGTAGCCCTAAGTCGACTTAGGGCTACCCCAGGACTACACCAATGCCCTCCCTGCCCCTATGCCCTGCCAGGGTCCCTGACCCCCTTTGCCCCATTGTACCTATGTACAATGGGGCAAAGGCTGAGCCCCCTGGCACTGGGCAAGGGGTGCCCCCCCTGCTCCCGTGGACCTGCCCTAGGTCCCTCTAGCCCCTAGAAGTCCACCTTGGTGTCCAGGGTGGACGCTCTAGGTCGACTTTGTAAGTTCCCCCCCGAAGTCGACTTTAATTTTATGTGTAGACTCACTAAGTCGACTTAATTAAAGTCGACTTAAAATTACAAGTGTAGACATAACCTAGAAGACTTAAAGAACATTATGTTGCGAGAGAGCTCTAAGAAGAGGACAAATAAATTACTTAAGAGAACTTTTAGCAGGATCTATATTATTGATGTTTAACCAATTTTCTATGGATTCTGTTAGGGCATTTAAACTTTAGAAAGGCTTGTTAGTGTTCATATTCCTCTTTGCATCTGCCAGGCCACTCAACACTGTTCTTAGTCTGAATATGAAAAGTTCTAGGATTTAAGGAAATAAATTATGTTTAGAAAACATACTGAGGAGATATAAGTGTAAAATAAGGGGCAGCGAAGCCTTTAGTCATTCACACTGTACATGAGAAGCAGCTCTATCAACACAATTTCTAGAAAGCTGTGTTCTAATGCAAAAAGCTCTCCCCTAAAACACACTCAAGTTTTAGGAGAGCTGTACAAATCTAAACTTTTCCAAAAGATGTTTAAATGGATGAACCGATCTGAAATGTTTATTTAATAACAACAGTTGTGCCATATTAATCTCATAACATAAATGTGCAATACAATTGCTTGTGATATGTGACCATTAACAAAGTTTGAGGCTCCAGGAATATACTGGGTAGAACAGGGAATCTGGGTACATACCAAGCCACAGAGAACCTAGTTATGGGTTCCTGGTTCTAGATTCAGTGCTGCCCCAGTCCCAGTATACAGTTCCCTCAGAAGTAGCTGATTATGGCTCCTGAGGCAGTATTCATCAATTGAGAACAGCCGGTGCTGTAGCATTTTGTCCAAATTCCCTCCCACCACACTTCTCAGGACAGGGATTGCAGAGATAAGTGGGGCAAAAGCTGGCTGTCAGGGAGATTCTGCTGTTTTGCAGATCACTTGGGCCACGAGAAAAGTACAAAAGGGTTGATTTGTAGTTGAGAGCTGGCTCAAAATTCTGGGAATATTTTAACAATATTATCCAAAGTATCCCAACTTCTTGATTTTGTAAAGTTGGATTGGAAAACACATATCAATGCATCCTCCTAAGACCTTCAAGTGTGTACGGCTTCTAGTGTGACTAAAAAAAATCATCAGAAAAGGTTTTTTTAAGGTGTTTGAATAGTCAGGTAATTGAGGATGTATGGTAACTCTCCTTCGAACATCAGGGTTTCCCTGGCTCCCCAGGCTCTAGGGCTATGTCTACACTTGCACTTTTAAATCGACTTTAACTAAGTCGACTTTAACTAAGTCGACATATCCTGATGAGCCATTAAGGACATAAAGAATACAACCATTGTGTCCTTAATGGCTCATCAGTTTACTCCCTGGGACCATATCACCTGGCAGATTCCTTAACATTAAGGAGACAATGGTTGTTCACACCCTCCCGTCTAAGGCATTCCTCCAGAATGACACAAGTTAAAATATGGATATAACATCAAATTCCTAACTTCTAATTGAAATGGAATTCCTAGACATAAACTATATAATCATTCCCAGCAAATTACTACCTTTCTATTGATACCAAACATGACATAGTTCCTATGGATTATAGCATTTATGAGATATCCATTGAAAATAATATCATAAATGCTTCTCTAAATCCAGACAGTGTCACACCCTGCCCACATGCCCTGCCCTTTGGGGGGCATGCCAAGCTCCCCCTGTGCCCCCCCGGCAGGGAGGGCATTGGTGTAGTCCTGGGGTAGCCCTAAGTCGACTTAGGGCTACCCCAGGGCTACACTGGCTTAATTCGAGTTTAAAAAGTCGAATTCAGCCTTAGGTCGAGTAGAAAGGTGGCTTAATAAAGTCGACTTAATTTTCATTAAGTTGACTTTATTTTGCTTAAGTCGACTTAAGCAAGCTGCTTAAATTGACTTAAGCAAAGTGTAGTGTAGACGCAGGGCAAATTAAGTCGACTTAAGCCAAGCTTAAGTCAACTTAATTTACCAGTGTAGACGCAGCCTAGGAAAACAGCAGAATCTGCCAGCCATTGGCCAACAGGCTGTGGGCAGGTCTACCCTGCCTGCCCTTTTTGGCGGCAGTCGAATTGAGATATGTAAGTTCCTTAAAATAACTTGCGTTCCACGAGTTCAAATGCCTAACTCCTGGCTTGTCCATTGTGTTCAGGCGAAGGGAGGGCATCCCTTCAACTCAGTGCTACACAATTGCCAGGGTGGTGTTCCGAGATCAAGCTTCCTGATGGGCTGAGTGAGACCCGAGCAGTTGATCAGGAAGTTCAGACTGAGGGCAGCAAATTTGCCACCATCAGTGAAGACCTGCCCATAGCTGTGCGTTGACATCAGGCTGACTTTGTGGCTGTGTATGTACAATACAGATTTTTCTGCTCAGCAAGCTTGACTAAAGGAGGAGCACAAGGTCCTCTTCCTCATATTTCCCTGCAATCCTTCCTCATATCTTTGGACTTTTCAGCTTTCCAGCCAGCCAGTGAGATATTAATGGACTCCGTTTGCTCATGCAGTAATGAGTCTAGCAGCCAGGTTACTTTGTCCTTCACAGGAGGAGCTTAGCATGAAGGAAATTGGAAAATGAGTTAATACTCTGCAGTGTATGCAGGAAAGCTACAGCAGGCAAACAAATAGAGCGGCATGCATTTTGGATGCAACAGCATTAATGGAAGCAAGAGCCCAGCATGTCATTCTGTGTTATATTCAGTGATCTGTTTTGCAGTAAGACTAAATGCCCCAGGTCGGGCAATAGAATCTATCCCTAACATAGTGCTTTAACCATGAACTATTACCATTGGGACCATTTTCATTTACATCCATAAATCTTAATTTGCAACTAAGTTTCATGAAAGATGGAAGCATCCAGCATCTTAAGAGGAAAAAAATTAATAATTATGGTTTTAATGTAGGGAAAAGAGAATAGCCAAGTGTTCATGAAAATGTGCATGATTGAGACATTACAAAAAAAGGAAAACCAAATATAGTCTTAATAAATTTACCCATTATAATTTAATCTTTATTTTTCTTTTCATCCTTAACAGGATTCCATTGGTGAACCTGTAAAAAAAAAAAAAAGGTTACCTATACCTACCATTTCTGTTTACCAGTAGGAGACTCAAACAGCAGCACTCTATGGGCCAAATATATTTTTATAAAAATGAACACACCTGTAGGTAACTGCATTTTCAAAGAGCGCATTTATTGAAGAAGAGAAAATAACGTGCAAGCAAAGAACCCTATGAAGAAAGAGAAAGTTAAGAAGAAATAAACAAAAAGGACTGAACATCTGGAGTTTGGGATATGGACTGTGATTCTGAACCTGTGCCAATAATACCATTATGTGCCATGTACTGAACTGAAAGACTTCACAAGAAGCTGAAGCTAAGTGAGTTATGTGTAGAAATATTACAGAAAACAGGGGTGGGGAATCTCTTCTGATAGAATCAGTATTTCTGGTTAATATACATATATACATATAGATATAAATATATATATATACACACACACATACACACACACAAACACAAACACTTTTTGTACTGTAGCAATTTTTGAAAATCTTAAATGTTCATTTTTTAAAAACTGTGTCATGGGTTACAAATCCGATTTCTTTAACATTCTTAGTGTGAACTAAATAAACTGATATTTTCTACTTTGGCAGCTTGCCTTTCAAACATACAGACACACACACACATACAGATATATATATTTGAAATAAATTTCCACCAGTGAACAAATTATTTTTAAGGCCCAGTAAACCATTGATTATAGAAAGATTCCCTGAAAAAATATGAAAGTCTGTTAAATTGACAGTTCTCTTATCTTGTGTAGAATTGCCAGGGTGCTAGCAAGACCCAGAAGGGATCATGTTAGACCTAAAGAAGAAATGCCTGTCCATTTATATGATCAGCTGGTTTTGACGGTTCTCAAAGGAAAGAGAATGGTCAGTCGTATTTCAGGCTGTTTAAAAACAAAAGCAGAATTAAGAAGTGTTGTGAATATAACTAAAGTATATATGCATCTGGTTCAAATTCACAAAGTGCATTCCAGTTTTTGTGAAATTAAAAAAGAAATCCCCAAATTTAAACCACACAGGAAAAGAATCAGTAGACTTTGGATGTGGCTTTTCAGATGCTTTCAGAGCTTAGCCCCAAAGTAAGTAAAAGCACCGCTATGAAATAGCAATGAGTTGGAAGAGCATTATGTGTCTGGAGGGTAAAATTAAAGCCACACTTCATTCCAAGTGAGCCAGGTTGATGCTGGTTAAATGGTGTGGCTTCTGCTGTATGTAAACCTTTCTGCCCTGGCCAAAGTTATTAGAAATTATCTCATACTATTTTGTTTGTGGTAAAATCAACAGATACAAATCCCCTCCACCCCCTTTGCATTCCCCACTCCAATCATTATAAATTGCATCTGTAAAGACAGCAGAGTGGCAACTCTCCATAGCATTTTCCAGGTTATGGTAAGACATAAGAGTCTGAGAGGCTACACTGGACAGCTGAAACTCTGCAAGCAGAGTCAGAATGCTGCACCAGTTCCTGTGTCCATTCATTAGACAAGAATGAAGATGCATCACAGAAATGAACAATTGAAACCAGCAGCAAGTGTTACTTTCAGTTTAAACCAGGAATAGGTTTTATAGTGGTGACAGGGAAAAGTAGGGAACTTTTTTTGTCTTTTGGATTAATATGTCGAGGAATATAGAAGGAACCCCTGAAAACAACTATAAGTTCATTCTATTTTATAAAGCTGTGACCCTTATTTGTATATTTATGGTGTTATATCTAGGGGTTAGCCAGGGACAAGTTTTAAACATAACTCAGTTTGTGGGAAAATGGTACACCATTAACACTGTTGTGTTTCACACACCTCAGTCTCATCATGGCAAATTATGAACCACCATATTACACAAAACCATTGCATTAATGATGGGTTTCAAAGGGGTAGCCATGTTATTCTAGTTCAACAAAACAAACAGAGTCCTGTGGCACTTTTAAAAACAAATTTATTTATCGCATGAGCTTTCGTGGGAGAAAATCGACCTGATCCTATGACCTACATTTCCCTGCATTTATTTTCCTCCCATTCTGTAAGTTCCCCATCTTCAAAGCGTCTGATGAAGTGGGATTTTGCCCCATGAAAGCTCATGTGATAAATAAATTTGTTAGTCTTTAAAAAATGCCACAGGACTCCTTGTTTGTTTTAATGATGGGTGAAATAGTGGTTTACAGCCCTTTCCTTGTTCCTTTATGGAGCTTCAGAGTACTTGCAAAGCACATTTGCAAATAATCATTTTCATTTTTAAATGCATTCACCATGGCTGTGGTTATGGGCACATGCTTCTGACTGAAGGCGTTTTGTTGCCACAAAGTGAATTTCTAAGTCAGATGCAAGTGCTCGTGGTGACTGAATTTCACATTTGTGTATTCCGATTATTCATGCCAGAAAAGCCTGCACTCTCATCCTATCAGAGGAGAAAAACAACTCTGTGTCAACCCATTGGGGAATGCCAAAAGGCAAAGGTAAATTTCAGGAGATAAATTATGATTTTGTTTACTCAGCTCCAGTCTCTTACTTTCCAATAACTGATCACATGATACTTTCAGCATCTGTTCATGAGGAGCTGTTTTTTGCTAAGGATGGTAAACTATTTGGAACATGTTGATTTGTGCATTAAAATTTGCTGTTTGAGGAACGGGTTGTGAGGATTGGCCATCATGATGTGCTGGACAGCTAGATCAAACCCAACACTAAGTTTGACTGTCACCTTTCATTATGAAGTGTGGGAAGAGCTAAAACCCACTTACAGCAGCTGATTTCTATCTAGGGACTGCTTTTACAGATTGCAAGGACTCCTGTTGCACGCACATTTTAAGGAATAAGTAGGTGATTTTTCAAGATAGACTTTAGCCAACGGTTTTCAGAAGCTCCTCATATCTCTAAGATCTGCCCCACACATACCTCAAAGAGCCCCCCTCCCCCATTTTACAAATGACTTATTTGAACTCCTAAGTCAGATAGCTACTTTTTTTTAAATAATAGCATATAAAGAATTTCAGTTGTAGCATCCATCACAAATACTTTGTGACCTGACATGTCTAAAATAACAAATTCTGCTCTCAGTGATTCTGACATAAACCTGGAATAACCAATGAAATAAAAATCAGTGGAGTTACTTTATATCTATGTAACTGAGAGCAGCTTTTCTAACCTAAAGCCCCTAACTCTTCTTTACAAACTGCTCTCTGAGCATTGGAATTAGCCAGAGCTACATCTATATTAATTCATTAGGTACTAGACTCAATTTCTCTATTACATTCAACATGTAATTATTTTAGAAAAAAGTGAAAACACTCCACATTATACCTAGGCAACTGTGCACATTGCACCTGTGAGAAATCATAACTCACACAGTCTCTTGTGTTTCTATATTATTTTCTATCCATTTTTAAGGCAACTGTGTTTTGCTAATCTGCTGCTGAGCTCTGGGAGGAAATCCTCCTTGCCCAGCCCACCGTAACATTTATGGTCCTGACTCAGGGCTCCTAGGAGACATTGGAAAGACTCCCCGTGACTCTGAGGGGCTTTGTATAATGCCTATGTTCTTTTCCTCATAAGACTCAGGCTGGTAACATATATAAGAAGCATAATATAGTTTTCTTTATGTGCACTATGTTATGGTTTTCCAAGTTCAAATTTATCTATAATTGTGCTGCTCAACATTTAATGCTCTACATGCAGCTTCAGTTTCTCACTATCCTTCACAGTTTTTTAAAACCAACTAATCAGCAAACTCATCAGCTTGGCATCTGTTCTACCACCCCTATAAATCCCCAGTGTAACCTGTTATTAACCTCTGCATTGTGTGCTGCAGCTGTACACGAGCCTTACGTTGCATAGAGCACCTGATCTGTTTTTATTCCACGACAAAACTTTTCTCCCAACCCTATGATCATTTATTGCCTTAGTGCCAGATTTTGATCCTCTTAAGTTAAGTCACACCACTTGTCTTCAGTAAGACTACTCACATAGACAGACACTGTTCGGTATGAGTTAGGGGATTGGAACTTTCCCCTTAATAATATTTTACAGGTGATGCTAGCAAAATCTTATAGAAAATACAAGTAAATTGTGCTCCTGTGTGACATTATCTGCTAACTATTTCAAACAGCTCCAAGGTGAAACAGACATGTTGGATAACATGTAGTTCCCAAGTATTCTGCTATCGTGGTCAGTGAGACTCTTTTATTGTAGCAGGGTGAAGTTTACTGATCTGTAATTCCAGGATTTCCCAGAGTGAAACATGGTATTGTTCGGGAGGGAAGGTGGCGAGACATATAGGAAATGAAATTCACTCTCTACAGAGACCAGTGCACCACTGAAATCTCCTTTATGGCCTATTAAGCAGGATTTAAGCAGTGTACAATCCATGTAATCTGGTCTCTATATAGTGGAAAAATTCACACCAAAGGACAGAAAGTCTTTCAACAGACTTCCTTTGGATACTTAATGTATGTGTATTGATTGATTTGCCTCCACTTCTCCAAAACATTATTGCTGTCAGGGGCAGATACTACAATCACAGTGGAGTATTAACCCATGGCCACATAACAGCATGATTTCTACCTCCTAAATTCAAATTCACTGAGGTTCTATGATTCTCCAGTGTGACATCCCAGATGTAACGATGAAAGCACTGCATTAAGGGGAGAGAGGGCTTTGAACATGCACTAGATTGCCTTAGGAGTCCAGAGAGCTTAATTAACAAGCATAACCAACTAGCCTGTTTTGATTAATAATTCCATTAATCAGCATTATTATTTCTTTCATTATATAGACCTCATTCGCTCGCGCACACTGGCATAAATCAGGGGTGACCCCATTGATGTCAGTGCTTTTATACCAGTAAAGCATTTTTCAGTGAAATGAGACTGAGATTCCCTCCTGCCCCTGCATGTATGCCTCAAAGTCCCAACCCTGTCTGCCAGCATATCACAATGTTACTACAATGAGGTGTAAGCAGTACTTAGCACCACCTAGTGCACTTAACATATTGTAGAGGCACTGGTCACAATTAATGATATACCCAATAAGCAACACCTTTTCTTTAAGCAAGCAGTTAAACCAAAACTTGCATGATTAATGTGATTTTGGGGTGGTTACTTTGGTGCAACCTGTTGATCCAGTATATGGGGGCTTTTGTATTTTGCCGTTGTAAACAGTGCAGCCCTCGGAAACTAGCAAAACTCGCCATCACAGAGTATTTGAATTTTCCTTCTTTGTTTTACTTATATAACGTTGACCCTCTTCCAGCTGTGAAGACTGTGTTGTATCTTTACCCATTGACCTTCTATTTATTTGTATCTGTTGGCTGCCCTGGGTAGTACTTGTCAGTATTCCAGTGTAATCCTAATGGCAATTTGACATCATAAAATATATTTCAAAACCCTTATTCCAAAATGTTTGAAGCATTGTTATGTATTTTTGCATCTATGAGTCTGAACAAGACTGCAGGAATATGCCATATTAGAGAGTAGAATGAACTCTATGTTCCATCTAAGGTAAACAGGAGGGGCCAAAAGTCCCCTGGGATAAGCATCCAATAGGAAATCCACAAGAGAAAAAACCTCAGACCTCAGGTGACTCAAGTACAATTTCAGATAGCAACTTCATGAGCCTTCCATACTGCACAGGAACAGATTTGGTCACTGTGAGACCAGAGGGTGGCAGAACAGAAAACAAAGTGACATGCACAAACTTCCCGCATTTGTAAGGACCAACAGCACTTGCACTTTATCAAAGGAATATTCGCATCCCTATGCATGCTAAACAAACCAATAAAGGGACCAGCCTGTAGAACCGCCAGCGGGAGAGAGAATTCCTAACTGCAGATACAGAGATTCGCCATGCAGAATTCTAATGTCCTGGCCTTCCATATGGTCAACTAAAAAAACAACAGATTGTGTTTCATTCATTCGTGGTAGCCAATGAAATCTAAAAAAAACCCCAACAACAAATATAGAACTGTACAGTTGTGTGAAATAGGTGCTTACGTTTCCTGTTGCAGAGAACACGTTCGCCTAACACTCTGTATCTGATGATAGGAGTCATTAGGTGCAGTCTTCTGTTTAGACTGACTTTATGCCAAACAGGCAGATTTTGCCATGGGAATCTGACAGAAGTGGTATGCCTTCATCTTTCAATGTATCTGCTTTGTAGGGGGACAATTCACTTAAGCTTTCTCTGCCTCTTTTCCTGGGGATAATACAACTTTCCAGATCTCTCTATTGTGAGGTTAATTAGCTGGTGTCTGTACCCTGTTTTGAACATGTACAGTACAATGTAAATGTTAAGTATTCTTATGTCCAATCAGTAGCACTGCACTAGGGAACACCAGGTGGTCTGCGGGCATTCTCAGAGACCACAGCAACATTTAGAGATAAGACCCCCATGGCTTGCAGTGCTACTCAGATGTATGTACGACACAGGATCTAGGTCTCAAGTGTGTCATTTCCTTAAAAATATACATTTTATTTTCAATTCATTGCATAGCAGGTAGAGCAGCTGAGACAAAGAACTGGGCTGTTTATCATGCCAGACAATTTCAGTTCACACCTTCCTGTTTCCATTCAGTTCATTTTCTTTGTTGAAGAATAAACAAATACACTACAACAATTAAGTTGCTATATGATTCCAAAACTTGTAGCGATCTACTCTCTCTCTCTCCCTGGGACTCTGTCAGTAAAGGTAGGAGTCAGAGATTTACATACACCAGGAAATCCTTTTGTCCTGAAGCTAAATCTGTAGTCAATTTATTTGAGGTTCAGAACAGTTTGGTTCATTTTTTGTGCCAGGGCCTGGCTGCATAAGGAGAAATTTGAAGGACCAGAGCCTATCATTTTACTTAGTTCTTGCATAGAAAAAGCTCCCATTGACTTCATTAGGGATTTTTCCCAAATAAGAACTGAGCAAAAATTGAGGAAGAACTTCAGGACTTGGGGACTGTTCTAAAGTTCTCTGAAGTTAAAGGATTTTTGATCAGGCCCTTGGCCCTCTTATCTACTCATGTTTCTGAATCTTCTGGTGTTATCTGGAATTAGAAGGCAACCCAAGCTTGTACTTCCAGCCTTATTTCCATGCCAGATGGAATCAGACAAGCATCCAGTATTTTGGCTGCTTATGCAGAGCTTCGCCAATTACTAATGGGAGAATGCTTAATTCTCTAATTTGCTGTTATTACAAGATTAATATTTTCAAAAGGCAGCAACTGGTGTTAGCATTTCTTGGAAAGGTGTGCATCTTTCAGCAAGGGCGAGATTGGCAGGAGGCCAATAAAACCACAACAGCATTTATCCATAAAATGAAAAAGTATTGTCTTCATTGAGCAACATCTTTGCAAATATTCAGACATCCCCTTGTACCTTAAAATGTGGTGGGAGAAATGATCACCTCTGCCCACCTGGCAAAATGGCTCAACCAGTTCAAAATATTATTTTAAAGATTCATTTCAGTTTTCCACTTTCTGTTTTATTTTCCATTGGCACCTTGTTCTGAAGGAGATCCAGGGAGCTAAGAGATGTGTCAATCAATAAATATTCTAGACATGCTATGTATAGTTCACCCAAACCCTTCAAAAATAATGTTGCTGGAGATTTTATTCAACCAGGTATGAAATATATAAGAGATTTGCAAACCAGTAAGAAGCCCCTCCCCATTTTAAAAGCCCAATTGAGCTCCAGTTTATACTGCAGAACTCACATGATGCTTCTGACTCACTCTTTTTCTTATTCACAACATTTGTAGACACATTTTTTACAATGCCATGAGAGGAGATAATTGTTGAGAAAGAATAAATCTTGCACAAAACATATGCTAATCCAGAGCCCGGTTTTCTGGTAGAGATTATTTTAGGTTCTGAGGGGTTTATTTTTTATTTTTATTTATTATTATTGCTTGTGAGAACACATACAATGAAGTTTACAGTTTATTTTAACTTTTGTCAAAATATTTTCTAATATAAGAATCTTTTACTTTGTAACCACAGTTTTACATTATAGAGTACCTCTTGTTATTTTTCTGCGAAAATTATATTTCTTACGTGGACGCACACACATGCACGCACTACATACACACACACTTATCAATATACACGCACACATACACTACATACATGTATGTGAGTTTATCAGTCTTTAATGGGTTTAAAACATTGGGTCAGTTTAATGTTGTACTTTCCTTTTCATGGCCATATTATTAATAATAAATGACAATGGGTTTTCAGAGGGAGTCGAATGACTATGATTCCATACAGATGAAATATTTTATCCAAGAGTGTTTTTTAATTTGTTTCTGTATTTCAAAGCTATGTACTTGGAAAGCACTGTATATGCGACTCTATACCAATTTCCTTGTGTATATTTAGTACTCTGATGTTGCTATTAAAAAAACGAGACCATAAAAACAAGCAGTTTTGACTTTAGGTTTCTATCATCACAGCCCCTAAGTGTTCACTAAAAAAACCAAAAAATCTCTTCAAAGGTATTGCAAATAATTTGAGAGCCCACTGAAATGAATGATGAACCAGCTACGTCTGTTTGCCTTATTGTACTTGTGTTGGTAATTTTATTCCTGTAATCAAAAGTTAATATATGAGAAAAATAGCAAACCATTTTTAAGGAAAGGAAATTGTATTTTGTTCAGGGAAGCAAAATCAGAAAAAAATATAGCAGCAAGATAGAATTTCTCAAGACCTGATCCACAGCCAGCGAAAACACTCCCATTGCTTTTAATTGGCTTTGCATCAGACCCTTAATGTTCTCCTGTATGTTTTAATAGTCTTTTATCCTGTGGGGATTATCAAAGATTGAGAAGGACAGAGGGCATTCAATATACCCACTGAAATCACCAAGGTTATACAGGCAGAAGGCGTCCCCAGAATCTACTGTTAAATCCTTCAATTCTTATCTGATTCCAGGTTGCCAAGGAAAGAGACTCTGAACCTTTGGCAGTTTGCCCACAGATGCAATATTTGTCATTTAAATGGAAGAAAAATCTTCCCCAGTCTATGCAATTCTGCCAGTGGCCGTGAGCAGCTGGCCATTCACTCTGGCTAAATATCAAGAGGCTGGAATATCTTTCTAGCAGGAGGCATTCTGAGTTCTCTCTGTAGGCTGAATCTCAGTTACAGTATGTTTCTGGGATCTTACACAGTAGAATTTGCTTTTTTAGCACTCTGCCCCAGCCCACTGTGCCAGCAAGCAAAGGCAGAAACTTCCTCTTACCTTCCTTTTTTAAACTCTAAATTAGAGATAGGTCTGACACCAAACCCTGCTTCCTAATATCTCGGAGCTTCGGCAAATGTGTTCCAGGATCTAGTTCTTCACTGGGCTGATGTTTACTATCTGGATCCAGCTTCTTTGACATCTTGTACACTATTACTACATACACGGCTCAGCTTGTTAACTACATGCAGTCATATCACATCACATCACCAGTCATGGCATCACTTCTGGGTAGTATCAACAGAGACCTTCTGCCAGGACCGAATAGGAAAGGATGTTGAGCTTCTCTTTGGCCACCAACAATGGACTTGAAGCCTATGGGGAGAGTGATGTGGGTGGAGTTTGACCTGTCTCTCCTCAGGATGCTTCCTTCAGAAGGAGCAGAACAGGACTTGAGCCTCCGAGCCTGTGAATCTGGCACTTCTCAGGTGAAGCTCAACCCTGGACACAGGACAGCTAAGACCTATTTCTGTAAGATGCATGGCTAGCTGGCAATGACAGGCCAACTGATGGCACGATCCATCTCTGCAACACACTGTCACACAGATGTTCACAATAGGATGAAATTTAATAATGGGAAGTGCAAGGTCATGCATTTAGGAACAAATAAGCATTTTTCCTATAAGTTGGGGATGCATCAGTTGGAACGGACTGAGGAGGAGAAGGATCTGGGAGTACTGGTTGATCATAGGATGACTATGAGCCGCCAATGTGATGTGGCCATAAAGAAAGCTAATGCGGTTCTAGGATGTATCAGGAGAGGTATTTCAAGTAGAGACAGGGAGGTGTTAGTGCCGCTGTACAAGGCACTGGTGAGACCCCATCTGGAATATTGTGTGCAGTTCTGGTCCCCCATGTTTAAAAAGGATGAATTCAAATTGGAACAGGTGCAGAGAAGAGCTACAAGGATGGTCTGTGGAGTGGAAAACCTGCCTTATGAAAGGAGACTCAAGAAGCTTGGCTTGTTTAGCCTAACCAAAAGAAGGCTGAGGGAGGATATGATTGCTCTCTATAAATACATCAGAGGGATTAACATCAGGGAAGGAGAGGAATTATTTGAGTACAGCACCAATGTGGACACCAGAACAAATGGTTATAAACTGTCCATCAAGAAATGTAGGCTTGAAATTAGACGCAGGTTTCTAACCATTAGAGGAGTAAAGTTCTGGAATAGCCTTCCAAGGGGAGTTGTGGGGGCAAAAACCGTAACTGCTTTCAAAACTGAGCTTGATAAATTTATGGAGGGGATGGTATGATTACCCTATTTTGGAAATTGACTGATATTTGCCTATATGTGGTGGATTTACAAGTGGCCTAAGAGGGGAGAGTACATGGGGTGGGTTCTGAGTTATTGCAGAGAATTGTTTCTTGGGAACTGGCTGTTGAGACTTGCCCATGTGCTCAGGGTTTAACTGATCGTCATATTTGGGGTTGGGAAGGAATTTTCTCCCAGGGCTGATTGGCCGGGCCTCTGGGGGTTTTCACCTTCCTCTGTAGCACAGGGCATGGTTCACCTACCGGTGAATTCTCTGTATCTTGAAGTCCTTAAATCATGATTTAAGGAGGTAAATATCTCAGTCATAGGTTGGTGGCCTATTGCTGGAGTGGGTGGGTGAGGTCTTGAGGCCTGCATTTTGCAGGAGGTCAGGCTAGATGATCATACTGGTCCCTTCTGACCTTAAAGTCTATGAGTCTATGGCTGCGTCTACACTTGTAAATTAAGTCGACTTAAGCTTGCTTAAGTCGACTTAATTTACCCTGCATCTACACTACAGTTTCCTTAAGTCGACTTAAGCAGCATGCTTTGTAGCTGGCACATTCCTTAACATTAAGGACACAATGGTTTTACACAGCTGCCTCTCTCAGACATTTCCACAAAATCACACAAGTTAAAGTATAGATATAACACCAAATTCCTATCTAAACTAACTTCTAATCCAAATACAATTCCTAGACATAAACTATATAATCATTCCCAGCAAATTACTACCTTTCTATTGATACCAAACATGACATAGCTCCTATGGATTATAGCATTTAGGATATATGGATAGAAAATAATATCATAAATGCTTCCCTAAATCCAGACAGTGTCACACCCCGCCCACAGGCCCTGCCAGGGTCCCTGTCCCCCTTTGCCCCATTGCACACAAGAGGTTCCCCCCCCCCCCCCCCCCTGGGGCTGCCCAAGGTCTCCCTAGCCCCTAGAAGTCAACCTAGGCGTCCAGTGTGGATGCTCTAGGTCGACTTTGTAAGTTCCCCTTTAAGTTGACTTTAATTTTAAGTGTAGACCCACTAAGTCGACTTAACTAAGTTGACTTTAAGTCGACTTAGTTAAGTCGACTTAGTTAAAGTCGACTTAAATGTGCAAGTGTTGACATAGCCTATGAGTCTACAACTGTCTGTGTCAGTGGCAATGCACACCTGGCTCAGCTCTGCCACTCTGCACTCTGCACCGTTTGAGGTGTAAGTAACCTTCCCACACACAATGCCGAACCCAGGGCTGCCAGCCTTACTGGTGTGCGGTAAGAGCAGCAGAGAGGTGGAGGAAGATGGCACAGCTGGCAGAGCAGAGGGGTCGGGCGATGTAGTAGGAGACAAGCAGAGAATGAGCAAGGGGCAGAGCAGCGACTGGAAAAGGAAGGGGAAGAAGCTCAACTTGAATCTCCACATTGATTTCATTCTGTATTTGTCAGTCAAAATGTTTTCCCACCAAAAAAATGTGGTTTCATCCCCCTGCCAAAGTTTTTTTTGTCAGAAATTGTCATTTTTGAATATTTTTTGAATATTTTTCCTATATTGCAATGGGAAGATTCAAAATGAAGTAAAAGGATTTGTTTTCATTCTGTTTCATGTCCAACTGAAATCTTTGTTTCATTTTGGTTTTCACATACTGAAAATTTTTGGCAATTTCAAAAGGAATTCAGGGAAATTGAGGGAAATTAAGGGAAAAAGTCAAACGGAGGAAAAAATCAAACTCTGGATCCAATTTTTTCTGTTGCAATCAGTGGTGGAAGAAAGAAGGGAGAGAACAAATAAATTGGATTTTTTTTATTTTAAATAACCAAAGAAAGAGAGAAAGAATTTCAATTTGAAACAAAATGAACCAAACATTCTATTTAGTTTCATTTAAAATTTTCCTGAAAAAATTTTCAAATGTAAAATTTTGAATAAAACAATTTCTTGCCAAATTTTACATGGCGGGAAAAAAGAAGTGTTTTGACCAGCTCTTTTGACTAAACCGCATCCTTTTGCATCCAAAGTGAGTGCACGCCCCATCTTTGTATGTACAAATGGACTCTTCACATTCTGATTAGATAGCGGCTCCCCAGAAATACAGTCACACAGATTTGTATGTCAGAGCCCATTTGCACACATGACTACCATCAGCGAGAAAAAGATGGGATTGGTGAAAACAGCAAGCTGCATACACAGTTTCTGCCCCCCTTTTAAAGCGGTCTCACAAAACATAAAAGGCATAAGCCCTTATGAGGCATCATTTTTCTTTGGGACTGTCTTTTTCTCAGAAGCAACCTGAAGTACGGAATGGGCAACGCCAGCCTTGGCAAAGGTAAGGCTGCATTTTCATTCTGTAGCAGAATTATTAATAGCCTCATCAATTACAGCCGCACCCTGCACCTTGCAGCAGCCTGAGCACTGCAGTAATTTATGCATCTCCCTCGGTGAATGATTTCTTTCTGCTCATGCTGAATGTCTGCAGTTTACACAATGCCGTACAAATTGTCTTTTCTTGTTTTCCCAGCAGTTTTTACTTTCTTGTATTCCTCAGATAAATGACCGAGAAATAACCTCCCATTCAAAAGGGGAAAAAAAGAGTCTCATTAATCCCAAAAAGGCATAATGACCTCAGACAGATTGATGAATGAGGCTCATCACCGCCCTCAACAAGCATAAACAATATGACCATTTGGGGCATTTTAATGATTTTCTAAAAAAGATCCTGGACACAATTAAAAGAAATTCATTTACTAACAAGCATGAAGATGGTATTTTTGCAATGCACCTTAGGATAACGGTCCAGTTTTTATAGTCACATCAGGTTTAACATAAACTGGAATGTGCTGACATTTCCATTAAGAGAGAGTTCTCTAATGGTTACAGTTAGAGAGAGAAAAGATCTGCCAAGTCATTTAGCCTTTCCCCACCAGGCTAATTCAGGACTGTGTCTAGAAAAGGCTGTCTTGCACCCTGCTCCTATCCAGTGGGGCCACTTATGGCTCTATGAAAGACCAAGAATGAGAATCACCTCTCATGGACATGTAAATAATTCAACAGGATAATTCCAACTGTGGGAACTCAAGCATCCAAACAGCCTGGTGTGGGGAAGTGTTCACAGCACCCCAAGTACAGAGGTTCCTGGACAGGTTAAAGGAGATATTGAGGAGGAAGATGTAAGGAGCAGTCCTATAAAATTATTGGAGGCAAGAGGGCAGGCTGACCCTTCTGCTAAGATTCGTTCAGATTACTTCAGATGTCAGTAATGTCTGCCTGTAAGACTCCCCTACCCTTCAAGTTCAGCGCAGATGGTACACTAACCAGATCAATGTTTTGACCATGCACAGCCTTTCTCAGGAAATTCCAGGACCTTGTCTCTGTGTATGTCTACACTGGAAGCTCTGTTAAGTCGACCTAATAAGGTCGACTTTAAGTCGATTTAAAGTTGACCTTGTTAAGTCGACTTAGAAAGTCCACATTGAAAACTCCTGTGGATTGCCTGTGTCCCCACTGGCAGGTGCTAGGTTGATGGAGGAGTGGTGCGTTGTGGGTAGCTGGGAGGGGGCCTGGAGGACAATTAGGTTGATTTAAGGGCACTCCCTGTCCACACTGGATTAAGTCAACTTAATAAAGTCGACTTAAGCATTAAGTCGACCGTAAGAGGTGGGGTTATTAAGTCGACTTAAGGAAGTGCTTAAGTCAACATAATAAAAGCTCAATGTGGACGTAGGAGTCTGTAGGTCTACTTAACCTTCCTTAAGTTGACCTAAGGCTGCAATGTAGACGTACCCTATGATCTCAATGAAGGTGCAGGAGACCAGCATAACCAGGAAGTCCAAAAGTGTTCCATGCTAGTCCAGATCCAAGGGCTACCCATCCTTATAAGTGGCTTAACAGTTAGCATAGAGGAGCTGTGCTGCTCCCCACATCCCTTGGCCACACATTAACAAGGCATGCTGCAGAATTAAACTAACTCCTTTAATGACAGAAGATAGCTTTTACTTTGTTACTGATCTAACGGAAAACATTTGAACTGGGGGTTCTTGCATTCAATATTGGAGCTCTGCTGCTTGAATCAAGGTCAGGTCTCGGCTCTTGGCCTGCAGTTTTCTACCCTCTGATTTTGAAATTAAAGCACATCATAATGTGCTGTATGCACGTTCTTGTGCTGTCATGAGATCTTGACGCTTGAGCAATGCACCTGTAGTGTTTCAGATGTCCCTGGTCATCAGGACACCAAATTAAGTAAATGACAGTAACAATACAGCAATATAACAATATCCTGCCACTGACGGGACAGCACTTGATCCCTCACTGCAATCCAAGTGCATTCACAGAATTCTCCTGAGGTTCTTTTTCAGCCCTTGTGCAGCTCAGACAAAGCTCCTACTGTTATGAATGAGCCTATACAATCCATGAGGTCTCCTTCCCCTTGGAAAACATAGGGCTCTGTCATTCCAGTGAGTCCTTTTGGAAAGGGTTAAAAGTGCCTGAAACAGGGAAGTAATTTAAATTTAATAGGACATTTATCAAGTTAATTAAACATCATTATGGATGTTTTAAATAAACAGCTATGCATTAAGATAAGCATCTATTCTATAACTGCTTAACCTAGATACATATTATACATGAAAGATATTTATTGCAATTTGATGCATATTTTCCTGTTAAAGTGCTATTTATTATATGCAAATTGAGAATAAAATGGACAATAATTTAGATTTGTGATTTTCATGGTTTGCCTTTAGACTGAATCTATTTTGACGGTTTGCAGTTATGCTCTATTGTCTCATGCAATTTTTGTTTATCCATATCATTAAAACTGCAGCAGATGAAAGCAAGACACCCCTACTCCATCATGTTCCTGCCTCTTAGGTTATCATTACAGATCACATCCGGGAGACACCTGGGGAAACACTGGTCATTTGAGCATCCAGATGCCCAACTCACAAACAATATTCTTCCAAAATATGAGAATCCGAGGTGCTGGCAGGTGCCAGGGACAATTCAGTACACCGTTCTAGGAGTCTCCTGATACTGTCACACTGCAAGATGCTGAGGGGACAACATGAAACAATTCTTCCGAGCCCCATGCCTTCTCTGTTCCCTGCTATGTCTAGGTGAGGTACAAAGTTCCCCATGTAGTTTGAATGTTCGTAAAGAGAGCTACCTCTATGCGATTAGCAAAGAGCTGCTCAAACACAGCACGCTTTCAAGGAGGACAAACTAGTCAGACATGTACACCCAGCATGTTTGGGAAGTGGAGCCCAGCCAGAGAGCAGCACTGCATACATGTGGAGAGCATGTTTGATAAGCATGCACAGCGGTAGAAGGTGTGTTAGATCTGGATTGTGCACTCTCCGACTCATCCTGGAAGACAATCAGGCAGCATCTCTAACATATTGTGAAAACAAACAAATGCATCGTGTGAGTCTTGGCTTTATTGTTTTAAGGATGCACAGTGGCAAGTCAATTTCTGTAGTTCAAATCACAAGTGAAGATCACTTCCTCTTAAAGTTTTTACTGGATATTATCCTAGGCCCTCCTTTTCATCAGCTGCTTATTTATTTATTTATTTGTCCTCTAGCAAGGCATCACTTATAGCTTGCATTAAAGACAAAGGAGAATGTCTGCATCCAGTTTTGGAATTTGAGGACAGCCTAATCAAAGAATTAGAGCCTCTAAGAGTTGGTATGTCAGCCCAGTTGTTTACATTTCTACAGCCCTCTCAAAGCAGTGAACATACACAGTAGAACTGAAGTTCCAAAGGGGGAGCCGTGTTAGTCTAGTTCAGCAAAACAAACAAGGAGTCCTGTGGCGCTTCTAAAGACTAACAGATTTATTTATTGCATGAGCTTTCGTGGGAGAAAATGGGATTTTCTCCCACAAAAGCTCATGCGATAAGTAGAACTGAAGAAATACTCAGATCCCCAAAAGTTCAATTTTAAAATCAAAGGGATTGAAGACCATGCTTTAATGCTTTGGGAGAACAGGGTTAAAGCCAGTACATAGCAGAGAACTAAGACCACTTCTGGTACTAATCCACTGACCCACACACGAATGTAAGTGTTCATGCATTTCTACCCATACTTGCACTAATAAAATATCCTCCCAGACCCCGATGCTTTTTAGCACTGCTGGTGCGCAGCAGATCGCATTGCAGTCTGGATTTCACCAGCATGTTCTCAATGAAAATTTTCCCCATTATTTGCCATTATTTGCCCAGCTTGACTCATTCTTCAAGCTGGGACATGATATTGGCAGCTGTCAAAACATGTTATGGCTTGGTCTGCTCTCACAGAGAGCACCAGGAGTGGCTGCTGAGAGTTTGGTGTCAATTTGCCCAGGGATGTGAAGCAAATGGCTTCTCAAAAAAAGCTTCCACTTTTTCTTTCTTTCTTTCTTTCTTTCTTTCTTTCTTTCTTTAAAGGCTACTTGCAAATGATATTCTGATTGGTTCTCTTTTTTGTGTCTGTATTTCCCTCTCAACTCTCCTTGCTTCATTGCTGCCTGCTTCTGCACATCGCTGCCTGCGGCACCACAGTTTAAGAGTAACCAAACTAGAAAGCTCCTGTATGCTTCACTGCAAGAAGAGCTGTGCTAATGTCAGCCAATGACACAGATGCATTTGTTGACTTAATGCTGCAATCCCACTAATTCCTTCCATCTGTTTTTTTTTTTTTTTCCCCTGCTCAGGGGGGTTCTCCCTCTGAGAAGTGACCTATTTGCCTGCTGTGTTGCAATCTATAAAGTTGCCCACCATGAAGCACTGTGATAAATGCTGTAGTAGAATAGCAGCATGATTTAGCAGCGTGGATGCAGTGAGGAGATGATATTACAATAATTGCTGCACTCTTGTGGCCTGTGGCTGGGGCCCAGCTGCCCTAACAGAGCAAAGCAGGAATCCACGCTGTGACTCTGAGAAGCTCCAGTCATGTTAATTAGGCTGCATTCTTGCTTCATTAATGATGCAAAGATGTGTTGGAGGCAGACTACCTTGTTTTACTGCAGCTCTGCAGTACAATCGTTCCCATTATGTTCACAGCATCACAAACTCTTGGCAAAGCAAGCCATCCTGTGCTCCATGCCATGACATCAGATGCTCTGCTTGTTGAAAGCCTTTTTCCCTTTAATTTTACATGTTTAATGAATTATGAGCCAGACCTCAGCTGGTGGAAATCAGTCAACAGAGTTTCACTGGAACTAGAATGATTGACACCAGCTGAAGATCTAGCTCTGTTTGTTTGGTGAACCCTTAACGGACCTTTTGATGTGCACTTTCGAAAAGAGATCCTTATGCATCCTGAAGACTATAGTTTGGGGAACACAACCAGCCTCAGTGAAACAGGATGGTGAGCTCACTCATTCCAAGTGTGAGACAGGCTAGGACCCATTGCTGATACTTTCAGCCAATGTTCAGCAGGGTGGTGGAGGAGGGAATACTTTCTACCCCTTACAATGAAATAAAAAGAGATGCTTTTTAGTTTTAATAGACCGGAAGGCTTTGCCATTGGAAAGTCAGGTCCTTAGTATCTGCAAGTCAGCAAGGAAATGTTGGAATGATATGAATATGCAGAGGTAGCGAAAGAAAGAAAGAAAGAAAGAAAGAAAGAAAGAAAGAAAGAAAGAAAGAAAGAGTTGGAACAAATAATTTCTGGAACAACATGAATATTGATCATCTCCTGTGCCAAAAAAGACACCAAATGCCATGTGAAAAGTGGAACTAGTTATTACACACCACCTGATTTGTCCGAATGCCATGGACAACACCCTGTTATATGGTGGGAAAGTGAGCGGCAAAATAAGATGCTCATTTTTGGACCAAAGTGCCAGCTTAAATCATTGTGAAGATGTCTACAGGCTAACAGAATAAGTATGAAATAATATCTCTCAATCAGGGGAGCACTCTATATTGACATGCAACTGGCATTTCAGGGAAAGAAATACTATACTGGAATTTTATTCCATTCCTTGCCATTTATCACATCAGGAGAATTATTTAGTGGCTCAAGTTGTGAGTGTCATTTCTGTAAGAGCAAATGAAAAATATTATTCTGAGCTCTGTGATACAGGATATCAGATATTATGGAATTTGATGTAGGAGATGAATGGCTGGAGCAATATTGTGTTCTGTGCTCTTCTATATTTGAATGTGTTTCATACAGAATACAGCTTCTCTAATGGGCTTAGACAATCCATAACGCTGCAAGAGGAAAGAAGCAGACATGTCACAATTTTATTATCAGCACTTTTATTTTTCATATTTATGTCCCAATAAAGATCACAGTCCTCAAGCCACCACAGCTCCTATAGACATAAACTTGCCTAAGTCACAGCCCTAAGAATCCCTTGGAGGACTGGTGCCTTTGTGCTGTGGAGGTAATGTACTATCTAAGGTGCTTCTCCAGTGCCCATTACTGCAGTATCTGAGTGCTTCCTAGGCTTTGTCTGTATCTTCACAGCATGCATGTGCTGTTATCCCCATTGTACAGATGGGGAACAGAGAGACTCAGGGTCAGCCACACAAACAATTAGACTGTAGTAAGTAGGGGAGAGAGTTCATTTACCCTCCCTAGCCTTTCCTGGCATAACTGTCTAAGTGTGTCCTGCTGATCCCCATTGACAGCTCATTAAGGTGATGCCTGCAGGCAGCTGGCTAACATGCGGGACAGGCAAACCCCAGCTTGCCACAATTTAACTGTTTGCATAGACAAGCTTTAAGTGGCTTTCCCAAGTCACACAGGAAACCTGTGGAGGAATAGGGATTTGAACCCAGCTCTCCTGCATTGTGGTGAGCAAGCTCTGCAACCCCCTGTGCCAGCCTTCCTCTCCATCATTCAGCCCATTCTGGTAGCCCCTTCTTCTGAAAGAAAAAAAAAAAGAAAAGCATCTGCCACCTAAAAATTCAGCGGCAGTCACGGCTGGAGTAACCCTGGCCGCAAAAAGCCACTCTGGGTGGCGTCTTTTGGTGGCGGCTGGGGGGAGGTATATCAAGGCACGCCCCAGCCACGCTCTACCAGGATCCAGGATGCAGGCCCCAGGGCAAAACACTCCTGCCCACCCCAGGCCATGCCCTGAGCAGCTCTTTTTGGCAGCAGCAGAGGCAGGGGTCCCCAAGCACACTGCAGAAAGGAGTCGCTACAAGTCTCTTCTTTCTGCGGCATTCCTGGAGACCCCTGCCTGAGCCGCCACTGAAAGAAGCCGCCCAGAGTGGCTTTCAGTGGCAGCAGCAGCAATTTTGGCAGCTCTGCAGAGGGTTGCTGTGTGCTGGGGGGTTGCTGACACCTGTAGCTAGCCTGTTGCCCAAACATGACTTCTCCATACCTCAGGAGCGTCTGTGAGGGGCAGAGTCGCACAGCCTTTGTTACTCCTCAGGCCATGGCTTCCAGGCTCAAAGCACCAATGAAAGAGAGAAATGGCACCTGGGTTGTAATGAATCATCTCTCCCTACTCCAGCTGGCCTGAGGGGACCTGGATCCACCACACTCGCCCTCAGAGGGCAGTGACATTGAGGTGTTGCCTACTTTGTTCAGGTTTTAAGCAGAGGAATCAGGGAAGGAAGAGGTTCTTTCTCCCATTCTCAGTCCCTCTGGAGCACCCATTCCTTCTCATCTTGCAGTTTTTAATATCTGTAGGCCATATGCTCTGCCTCATCGCTTGGCAGAGCATGCAGAGTACATGGTTGTGCGTGTGGGCAGCACATCAAAGAAGCATCTTCTGTCTTGACAGGTTGGTGCCTTGTAGTTCAGAAGGAAAGGAGGGGGAGCTGGGAGAAGCAAACATTGATTAACGCCACAGGGCCACTTTTCGTTTATATGCGGAACAGGGCACACTGGGGAGAGCTGCCCTCGCTGCACAGGATAGGGCTGCGATGCAAGCCTGTCATGGAATCAGAGATACTTGACCTCAGCCATAAGCGGAGAGAAGAAGGGAGCGGAGGAAGAGCGACTTCAGCACAGCCTCCACATCCCAGTGTGACTGACCAAGAGGGGATCTCCAGAGCTGTTTGTACAACATCTGTGCTGCTGGCCAAATACTGGATGAATTTCTTGCATCTGGGCAGAAACTGTCCATAGCGTGCCCCACTAGGCAAGCACAGGGTTGGGAAGGGTCTGTCCCCCTCTGCTATCCAGTCCATAAATTGAAAACACATGTGAGTCTTCTGATATTGCCAGCAGGAGGGAAGCACTCATCAATCCTTGCAAATTGCAAGCCAGTCCACAGCCATGTCCCTGGAAGTGTCAGGTAATGGCAGGACCCGGCCCAGTGCTCAGGGCCCTGCCATGAGTCAGTGCCGAGAGAGGATTTTCAGACCTCTTATAACTGATGCTGGACTAGAATCAGGAAATGAAGTGCTTGCCTGGGGAAAGTTCAGCAGGCTGTGTCCCGTCTGCCACAGGAGCGGTAGGTGAAGGCCAAAGGCCCCACTGCACAGTTCTTCCTCCCAGGCCACGGCATCCTTCATCCAGGGGGCCCATTTCCATGGCAGGCCTGCCAGAAAGCAATGCAGCTGGGGCTCTGAGTGGCTGCAGTGGTGCTAACTTTCACGATTTTATCCTGAGTCTTTCCAGTCCTGGCGGTTTTCTAGCAGCCAGCACTTGGAGTCCTGTGATGCTGTAAGACTCTCAGCTCTCGTTGAAAAATGTTTCCAGCCCTCCTGGGTGTGGAGAGAAGTTTGAAAACAAGACAACTCCCTACTCCAGATCCAAAGGGCAGATAAAGAAAACACAATTTTAAAAAAATCCCATCCTTTTATCCCATCCCCCACATCTCAGTTCCCTGCCCACGTGGCAGCTAGTTACAGGCCATTGCAATATGAAGTATGCATAGAGCAGAACAGGCTTTTCTGTTAATGTCTCTTTCCTTTCACAGGAATCCATAAAAAGCTTGAGAAGTTATGGAAATCGTCCAGTGCAAACTTAACACTGTCTGGCCAGAAACACCAAGCAGTTGTAGCTGCCACAGAGAGGTGGGAAGGGACAGTATACCTCTCAAAAGCCAGCATGAGACTGCAACGTGACCCCCTTCATACTGATGTTGGAGCAGCCCCTCGTACAGAAGCTGAGACAACAGGTGAAGCCAGCTGCTGGACCACTTTTCCTGGGTATGGACTGGGATTTGTTTTCCACATGATAAGTGCAGGGTCTATGGGACCAAAGAGGAGTATGTACACGTGCAGTCACTCATCTGCCAAGTGGCAGCAGATGCCAGACCTGGAAAATTTGGGTACCTGTTCTCAGAGAACTCAGGCATGCAGGGGCGGAGAATACTCTTTATTGTGCATTATGCACACGAGCCCTGGGACAGAGGTGCTCAGATGTCACACCCAGACTGTCCTATCATTCTGGCATCTCAGCAAGGTGCTATAGTCTGGTTCCCCTGGAGCAACTCTGTACCACGTATTCATAGAATCATAGAATAATGGGGCTGGAAGGGACCTCACAAGGTCATCTAGTCCAACCCCCTGCTAAAAAGCAGGACCACTCCCACTAAATCACCCCAGCCAGGGTTTTGTCTAACCGGATCTTAAATATCTCCAAAGATGGAGATTCTACCACCTCCCTAGGTAGTATTGACTCTGCTGGGAGGGAATAGGGCAGAGAGCAATCTCTTTATGGCCCAAATTTGTGAAAAGCCCTTCCCAGCCTCCCTTTTCTGTGTGCTGAGATGTATTCTGGATCAACGGCTCCTTTGCTCACCTAGAAATGGCCCTGGCCCAGAAATGAGAGTTAGTTATTTTGACGGAAACAGCCTCTCCCCCACCAGCTGTTGGCTTTACCCCAATGCATTTTCCACAGCACATTTCCCTAACACCTGCTCCTGTTCTGGGTGACAGGAGAAATTTTACCATGTAGCTCTAGTTAATGTGGGGAGCAAAGGAATAAGCTGCTGGCTTCAGCCCCAGAGTACGTGCATAGTTTGGGATGCACCCTCATTTGGCTTCCCATTTCCCGTTCGCATTCCCAGAGCTCACTGCTTACAGCATAATCCATAAAGGTCTCCACTTCAAGCAAACATACTTCCATTCTGCGGCTCACACAGGAACACTGCTTGGCACAGTCAAGTTTAATAGGCCATTATGATGGTCTTTGTTTAGTCCAGCCTCTCTGGCTGTGCTTCATAAACCCGTCTAAAATCAGGTCTCAGGATGAGACCTTTGTTGCCTGGTAAGCTGAGCTGGCCAATCTCTCTCCATGGCCAGAGAGTGAAAATAATATTCATGCAGCTGCCTTTTTCATCCAAGGCTCTAGCAAGCATTAATTAATGACATCTCAAAACGATCTCCTGAGGCCATTATTATCCCCATTGTTCAGGTGAGAACCGAGGCAGAGTCATTAAGTGACTGCCCCAAGGTCATGCTGCAAGTTAGTGGTAAAGTTAGGCATGAAATCCAGGAGTCCTGACTTGTCGCCCCCATTTTAAGTACTAGACTCCACTGTCTGCCATAAAAGTCATTAGAGCAAGTCCTAGCTCACACAACTGTAGGAATACAGTGGGAATAAAAGCTTTGTAAAGAGCGAGCATATTACTGTATCAATACGTTATTCTTCTAAACATCAGCACTAACCATTATCCCTGCTTAATTGTTGTAATTATACTAGGGAGAAGTAATTGCCAGAGGTATTTTAAGCCGCAGCCAACATATTTTGAAAAAAAGGAGTTTCTGAGTTTTCCAGGAGCACGTACTAACCACCCACACGTAACAACACACACTTAAAAAAACACCTCATTTGGCCACTTTGCCTCTAGCAAACATGAAATGCATTTTATTTCAGAGGGTGGAGGGGGTGCTCAGATTCATGTGCAATTATGCAGCCCATTATCCTCTCATGTCAAGCAAGAAGTATGTCAGCAATGGAATTTGTGCAGCTGCAAATGCCACACAACCTTCTCAGTGCCATATGTAAGCTGTCATCCTGTGCCCCTCTGCACTGAATGTGGACACAGCCGTGCTGGAGACTGGCAGCAATACAAGCTGTTAACTAGCACAGAGCCTAGGCGTTAATACCCAGTACTTACTTTGTGCCAAGGCCATTAGGCTAGCTGATTTGTGCGGCAGTCTTCCTCACTCCTGGGTGCCAGGTTTTGTTTGGAGCACCAAAAAAACAGTAAAATACTCTGTTCTGGGCAAACAAACACCAGTTAAAGAAATGTGAGCAATCCGTATGAAGTTGTGTAAAATTGATTCAAATTTAGCTTGGTTTTGTATTTTTTTTCTGAAAAGTTAATTTATTTTCTCATACAGTTACTGAGATAATGGCCTGTATATCTCCGCTCTTGCTTACCTGGATTTAAAGTAAAATACCGTGTTTCCAGGATACATGATGCAAAAGTTCTGCAAGTTAAAGAAAAAGATACAATTAATGTACAACAAGTTCCAAAGGGGTAGCCGTGTTAGTCTAGTTCAGCAAAACAACCCACAATCTGTTAGTCTTTAAATTTGTTAGTGCCACAAAATTCCATGGCTATGTCTACACTGGCAATTTAAGTCGATTTAAGGAGGCTTAAATCGACTTAAATTAAGCCGCGCCCACACTAGGTTTTCCTTAAGTCGACTTAAGAAATTCCTTAAGTCGACTTAATGAAAGCTTAAGTCGACTTTGTTACTACCACTCATTCAGTCGACTTAACCCTTAAGTCGACTCCTTAAGTTGACTTAAGGACAGTGTGGACGTGGAGTAACCCTTATGTCGACTTTATTAAGTTGACTTAAGGGTGGTTAAGTCGACTTAACAAAATGGACTAAGTCAACTTTAGCTAAGTCAACTTAGTCCACTTTGTTAAGTCGACTTTAATAAGGTCAACTTTAAGTCTTATTAAAGTTGACTTAACAAAGTCGACCTAACTTTTCTAGTGTAGACATAGCCCTTATTAATTAATGTACAAGTGTCCCCTAGTGGTGAATGAATGACATTACCTGTTTCAAATAAGGTTTTAACTGTTGTTAATAAAGTTGCTGTTTGTTCAAAATCTACACATGGAAATAATCAGATGATCTGGCAATGTAGTGACTGACTCACTACTGACCTGGCCAGCAAGCCAGAAATCTAGAATTGAAAGGTTGTTTTCCATCCAATTCCTCAGTATTGCCTATTTCAGGAGTTAAAAAACAAGGAGTCAGGCTCCCCAAATCATGAGATTGACTTTAAAAAAAAATTGGTGGCATTTCTACTGGACCTACTGGTTACTGAGATGTCAGGGTATATTTGCAAAATGCTTTCAAGATGAAGCTTTAAGAAAAAACACAAAACAGGAGGAGACTGGGAATAAATTTGTATGAGAGAACAGCACTGAGTCCACCTGGCTGCCCTTTTGCTCTGGAATATATTTGAGGAAGCTTCACTGGGTACAGGATGATTAATAAGGTTAAAATAATTTAATCTGGTTATTGCGGTTTCTGTGGCTCTCTGGCTGGATGTTACAAATTGTCTGCATCATTTTTTAGAAGGATCTTTCTTAACTCGTCCAGGAACAGCATCAGGGCGCACAATTGTAGCGACAGAAGGCACTTCTGTTCAATGAAAGCTGGAAATGTGCTAAATTGAGTGGGTGTTTCTTATTAAAAGTTTTAGTACATCATCTGAGCTGATGGGTCTTAGATCCAAGATCTCCATGTATCCCCTTCTTTTTCAAATGCCATTAGTTGTATGGGAAAACATACAGCCTCATGAAGACATCAGCTCATCTCATACGTCATGGACTCTGTTAGCCTTTTCCATCTAAGTAACATTTTTGGGGAAGTTGTGTGTAGCACTGTGTCAACAAACTGGTGGCCAGATGTTGGAGTCAATGCGCCCAAGAAGAGATACCCCACCCCTTGACTACAGCTTCTCTGTATGTTCTGCAGATTCCTGAGGTAAGACTTGAGTTGCAACCCACAAAGTCCCCAGGTAGAAGCTGCACTGGTTGAGTTCCTCCTAGCTGAGCTCTTAGGCTATGTCCACACTGGCCAGTTAGTTCGAATTAAGGAAGCTTAATTTGAACTAACTAAAGCCATGGCTACACTAGGCTTTCATTAGTTCAAATTAAGGGCTTCCTTAATTCGAATTAATAAGTTCGAATAGGGTATTAGAAGTAAGGGTTAATTCGAACTAACTAGTTCGAATTAACCAATGTGGCCATGTTAATTCGAACTAATTTCTTAGTTCAAATTAACCGGCCATTGAAATGAATGGGGATCACTAATTCGAACTAAGCAAGTGCCATGAATGGCACTTGCTTAGTTTGAACTAATTTTTTCTAGTTCGAATTAAGCTAATTCGAACTAACTAAAATTAGTTTGAATTAGTTAGTTCGAACTAACTAATTCGAACTAATTTTAGTAAGTGTAGACATAGCCTTAGGGTCCATGCAGCAGTACCTGTTCTGTGCATGGGTAAATGTGGCTACATTAGATTACTAATTCTGCAAACTCTGAGACTTCCAAAAAAGGTGATAGGAAAAGAAACAATAATTGGTGTGTATCTTGGGAAGGCAGTTTTATCATTGCTGAAGGGCAAGAGACACACCAGACATGGCAGCTGGTTCATGGGGATCCTTCTAAGTGCCGAGCCTCCTGGTGAAAGCTCTGATTTTGGGAAGGAAAGTGCTTCTCCATTTGCATTGTACTGTGCCACTGAATGTATCTTTGAATCAGGGGATATGATACAACCCCCGCTGAGAAGAGTAAAACCAGACACTCTACCATTAATAGGCTTAGCACAATTGACTGAAATAAACCTCGGAAGCACCGGAGAGGGAGTTGCATCTGCAATTTAATTTTCTCTGCTAATCTCAATGAGATTTTTGTGCTGCGTCCCCTGCTCCCACTTTGAAAAATTGACTTTACATTGCTGGAGACTGTGGGATGGTACACTCAGCTGGTGTACATGGGTCTAGGTCCAGGGGAGTTAATGGAACAATGCAGTTACTCCTGCTGTGAGAGAATACATATGCAAGTTTAGAATGCTTATCTGAAATAAATGCATGTAGTATTTCCTGCCTGAGGCATCCAAAATGTTTCATGAACACTTTGGTCAAGAGGCAAGGCTCTGTTTCTGATGCACGTTGATCATATTAGGGAAGATGCACTCTCAGTAAATGGCAAGTGCTTTACTACTTCAAGACAACTGTTGGTAATAAGCAGTTTCAAGCTGCAAAGTCTTTCAGCAAAGAGTGGAATTATGTAAGAAATTCATTAGGATAGGAATTCTTAAAGAGCAACAGTTAAAGACAATTTTTGGAGGTAAATAATAATTATTATAATAAAAAGCCACCTGCTGACTCTGAGGTTGAGTTCATTTCAATCTGCAATGGGCACACGTAAAATCCATCTGGCCTGGAGTCTGTCAAGGGTATTTAGGAGTACAGAACTGGAAGGGACCTCCTAGGTCATGAACTCCAGTCCCCTGCTATCATAGGAGTCCCATCAGATAATCCCTTTAAAAGTGTATCAAGCTCCTGTGTAAAATTAGTTAGGGCATCTGCCCCCATTACTTATACTGGGAGGCTTTTCTGGAACCTCACCTCTCAGATGGTTCAAAACTTTTTTCTAATTTCCAGCCTGCATTTTTTCATGGCTCATTTATATCCATTTGTTCTTGTGGCAATGTTATCCTTTACCTTAAATAGTTCCTCTCCCTTCTTGGTGTTTACCCCCAATGTAATTTTAGCAAACAATTTATGGGAAGTATTTGCAGGGTGGCAATCACTATATCATTGTAGCTAGGCAATAACATATTACTTCCCCTCTCTGATCTGCAGGTCTGTGTTGCAATGTCCTCTCCTAATTCCACATGTGGAACACTGAGGCGATGCAGATTCAGGCATTTCTGGATGCCAAATATGACAACTAAATGGTAGCAAACAGAGCTGCAGAACCTAACAGAGATGGTAATTTGGCCTTAAATTAGTTGTGCTATCCACAACGAAACCTTTGTCAAAAGACATTAAAGCTTATCCTAAATTTCAAGGTGTGTAGAGCTGATGATTTATGTGTGAAATCCCTAGAGGATGGGAAGATGCACACGGTCTGTAAACCGCAGACTGAGACAAACAGCACATCACAATGGTAGCACACACCATAATGAAAATTGTGAGGGGAGCAGGGGACAAATACCATCCCAAGATGGCAACTTAGGGCTAGTCTTCACTGACAGCGGCACATTCACCACCATCAGATCAACCTTCCCAATTGACTGATCGGTTCTGTGAAGCCCTGCTCAAGAAGTCAATTACTGAAGATCACCCATGCAACTGGAGTAGTGCTGAATCAAAGGGATCACTGTTCCTTCTACTCAATGCATGGATCACGGCAGACATAGGGAAGTCGAAGACAGATATGCAAGTTATTTTAAGTAACTTGATATCTCCCTTCAACTGCCACCAAAAACAATGGGCAGTATAGCCTTGCCCTTACAGAGCTTTTGGAACAGGACACATGACATTTTGAGGCGGAGAACTTTTCTTCAGTGTTCTCCTCTCTAACAAATCCCAGTCCAAAGCTACAAACACTCATATTGTGAGGTTGCACTTGTGAACAAAGATTTTACCAATATGAGATTTTATAAATTTAGGGCTCACCTTACTCACTCAAGCAGTCTGATTAACTTCACCATTCCTATTCAAGTCCACTAAATGGGTTAGAGCTGATGGTGGGCCAACAGTACTGTGGATCTGTCTCATGAGTGGATAAGCTTTTTGTGCCTATGATGATAGATTTCTGAATTTTCAGGTCAGCTGGGACCACTAAATCATCTAGTTTGATCTGTGCAATAGAAGCCAGAGAATTTCACCCACTTACTCTTGTGTAGAGCCCAATAGCTTGCATTTGACTTAAAGCATCTCTTTGGGAAAGGCAACCTGTCTTGAAGTTTTCATTAAAGGTGGACAGAATGATTGATAGTGTAAGTATTGTCTTATAACAGCAATGGAAAAGAGGGTTTCAAGTGGTAGACAGAGAATTCAGCAGCGCTGAGAAACTTAGCCATGTTCTGGGTACTTAACCAGCCCTTGTTTAGTACAGATAGTTCAAAGCAAGACTGATTGACTTAGAGATCCAGGAATGGGTCCATGGGCACAACGTATCTACTTGGCAGGGGAAAAAAGACAAAGCTAAAGGTCTGAGCAAAATCATTCTCCTCCCTAAAATGGTCTTTCCAAACCAGTGGTTTCCAAATTTGGGTTTGCCTAATACAGCCTCATCACAGGAGAGTTTTGGGAGGGAAAATAGGAGATTGAGAGGGCGATGGGAACATATAAACGATCTGGGATGTTTCCTTTGAACATGAGTTCTTTTATTCTACTGTGATTTATTAAAACGAAGGCTCAGGAAGTATGTGCAAATTTGATTAGCAGGGTTGCAAATGCCGTGTTGATTTTAGATCAAATGGTGGTTCTACTGAGGCTGATGTGATCTGATCTCACAGACTCTCTGACCTGCTCGCAATTCTGCCAAGAGTGACACGTCTATATATTTTTAATAAACTTACCATAATGAAATTCTCTCTGTCTTTGTAGCTCTGTTTATGCTCTAGAGATAATATTAACTGGAAAGCACTGTCACAAAACTCATATCTATCTTAGGCCCTTGTCAGGCTTTCACCAGACCACAGGTTTTGGCGGCTTTTTCTTTTTCTCTCCTGCCGAATGATGAATAGCTGAGGATGTGAAATATATGCAGCAATGTGAATGGTGCGTTAAGCAATCTGCTCGCCACCCCCAAGCAGCTGTTCATCCAAGCTCCACTCACTTGGCAATGAACTGCTCTGCCTTTGCCAGGGGGAGTCAGCTGTGTGCCAGATATACTGGGAAGAACAGGGAGGGAAGACAAGAAAGGTGGGAGGCCTATCCAGGAACTGGTGGTGCATGAAATCCCTGTGTCGGTTTGTTTGGGAACTGCATCTCTCTCTTCTGTGTTGGGGAACCTGATGGATCTCTCAAAGGGCTCATCAGAACCACTCACTGCTTTTCTTTCATGTGAGGCCAAGCCAGGCACTTTTTCACACCTGCTTCCTCTGAGAAAGGAAATTGAAATGGCATGAATGTAGAAAGGAGACTGGATGTGACTGACCAGTGGGTACTCAACCCATTTCTAAGGCATCCAAATGACTGGTTCCCAGCTAAATAACATCTGACTCACTGTAGCTTGTGTCAGAGTGAAGATCAAGCCTTTTCTTTCCACTTTTAGTTTTCAGTAGACAGCTGCAGTCTGGAAAAGGGGCAGCAGATCCATCTTTGGGATGCATTAGGAGCTGCTGATCTTAGCCTGGTTTCAGTGGGGAGCAGTGCTTGTTGTTAGCACTCCTGCCAGAGACCTGAACTTCTGGTTCTACTGCACTCGCCAGAAAGAGCTGAGCTAAGACTTTGCCACTTCTCTGGGTTGAGAAGCTCCGGGGAAAAAAAGTAAGCCTGGTTTGCATAAGGGAGTTCTCCTTACACGGGCAGGGAGGAGTGCAGGGCAAGCGTCCAGTAGCTTAACATAAAATGTGAGCTTCACTACTGGAACACGGAGACACTATGGCTATGTCTACACTTGCTAAAATTAGTTCGAATTAGTTAGTTCGAACTAACTAATTCAAACTAATTTTAGTTCGTTCGAATTAGCTTAATTTGAACTAGGAAAACTTAGTTCAAACTAAGCAAGTGCCATTCATGGCACTTGCTTAGTTCGAATTAGCGATCCCCATTCATTTCAATGGCCGGTTAGTTTGAACTAAGAAATTAGTTTGAATTAACATGGCCACATTGGTTAATTCGAACTAGTCAGTTCGAATTAACCCTTTAGTTTGAATACGCTATTCGAACTTATTAGTTTGAATTAAGGAAGCCCTTAATTCAAACTAACTAAAGCCTAGTGTAGCCATGGCTTTAGTTAGTTCGAATTAAGCCTCCTTAATTCGAACCAATTTGCCAGTGTAGACAAAGCCTATGAGTGGTGCATTGGCAGAGTTACACAGGGCGCCAAGAGCTAGGAAAGAAAGGAATCAAGCTGCTATAGGCCAGCATGGAAAAGCATTAAAAGATGCATGTGTGCAGCCCAGGACTTGATTAGCAGTTTGCTGAGGGTCAGAGCTCTGTGCTGTACAGATTGCGCAGTAGATGGAGTACATGGCACCTGTGCTCTTCATCCAAGCATCTCACTCACTGGTTCCCTTGAAAAACAAACATGTAGTTGGAAACATTTCCTCTGTGGATTAAAGTCTCCAGATAGGTGTAATATTTATTGACCTGTCAAAGGGCTTTAACACGGTCGACGGCTCTCTCCTCCTCCAGCAATTGATTTCAGTCAGTTTAAATCAGAGAGCAGTTGATTGCTTGGTAAGTACTGATGAGTATATCGCCTAGCGATTCCAGCTGGCTGGTATTGGTGAATGTATCGCTGAGTAATTCCAGTTGGGGCATATTGGGGAGTATATTGCTTAATGATTTCAGCTACAGACTATTGGCCAATATCACCTAGTGATGGTGTATTGCCCTTTAGGACTTTGTACTTAGGAGCCTGGTTTCTAGAGAAAGCCATACAAAATCATTGCTCACCCAGCATTCTCTAGCACCAGCTCTCCAAGTTTAATCCAGTTTATTATATTTTTTGGCAAAGCTGCTTCCATGTGCTGTGATTCCCCTTGGATCTCAGAAGTTAAGCTGGATTAATTTGGTCAATGCTCTTTATAGTAGACCTCCACTGAATACCATTGGGACATTTGTACAAGGCACTTTTGCGCAGATCCGATGCCTCCCTCGTGCTCCCAGACCTACCGCTATAAGGCTGACAAGGAGCTCCTTTCTGGCTGCTGCCTGCAAAACCCATCGGACTGGTGTGTGTGGAGGGAAACAGGGCTGACAGTCAGCATTTTCTTTTGCTGGAAAATCACCATGGCTATGTCTACACTTACTAAAATTAGTTCCAATTAGTTAGTTCAAACTAACTAATTTTAGTTAGTTCGAATTAGCTTAATTCGAACTAGGAAAACTTAGTTTGAATTAGCGATCTCCATTCATTTCAGTGGCCGGTTAGTTCGAACTAAGAAGTTAGTTCAAATTAACATGGCCACATTGGCTAATTCGAACTAGTTAGTTTGAATGAACCCTTTAGTTTGAATACCCTATTCAAACTTATTAGTTCGAAGTAAGGAAGCCCTTAATTCGAACTAACTAAAGCCTAGTGTAGCCATGGCTTTAGTTAGTTTGAATTAAGCCTCCTTAATTCGAACTAACTTGCCACTGTAGACATAGCCCATGAGTTTCAAGGGGGCAGCAATGTCAGTATCTATTTCTGGTAGCTAGTCTAATCTGCTCATTGCCAAGAGCAATTTACCTGGCGAAAACCTTCTGAGGCCAGCTGTTCATTTGGTGTAAATCACTGTCTCCCTTGTGAATTCAATGGTGATGCTGATCTACACCAGGGGAAGCTCTGTCACATTCAGCAGTATTCTAACGAGCCCAGTTCTGGCACATGTTTGCCTGACCTCGGTGGCAGAGAAGATCATGTGCCACACCCCTATGTCTCCAGCAGTGAGACTACTAGTGAGAGTCAATGCCAACGCTGGAAGCTGCTGCATCATCTGTCTTTGCTGTTCTTTTGTTGTCCCCTTTTCTTATTTTGTCTCTCGGGAAATGGATCAAACGATAACAACAGATCCAACCCATTTCAATGAACTTTTTCTCTCCCTCCTCCCTTCAAATGGTTAGTACCATCTTTAATATAATTTAAAAGACTGACAGTCTTTCTAAAAACTGTCTAAAATGAAAGAAAAGGTGAACAACAAATGTTAAAATAAAAGTTTTCCTTAATGCTTTACGTTTCAAAATGTTTTAATTGTTTCCTTCTTTTCTGAATCTCTAGTTAATGGTCAAAATTCTTAGTAATTTGTTTGCCATGGTACTAAGCAGGCAGAGTTCTCTGTGTTCCAAATTTTGTTTAAAACTGTTTAATGTTAGACAGTAAAAGGGTCATTAAACACCTTTAACTCCTTGGGACCATGTATTCCATCAAATTAATACAACAGCCAAACACAATGACTTCATCATGATGTCAAGGATGTAAATAGCCAGGTACTATAACTGCCTGCTGAGAAGGGGAGCTAAATTCTGTTCTAACCCCAGGGTTTCAAGTTTTCAATTATTAGCACATCCTTCTCCACTTCACAAAGTTTAAAAGGCTAGCCAGCATTTTGTCCTCAGTCTATAAAAAGCACAGCTTGACATTTATTTTTTCTCCATTTCATTCATATTTCCCTCTTTCTTCCCTGAGAGGCTGTGCAGACATCCAGACAAGCAGCTGTAAAAATGCCAGAATGGACTGTAGCCAAATCCACTTATACAAGAAGAAGAGCTATATTCCTGTAGCAGACCATAAACCTGTACATTGCAACAGTTAGCCATGATCACAAGCAGAAAAGGTACATATGACAGTTCTCTTTCAATGAAACTGGAGAGTGATACAGAAGGTTTTGGTATTTTCTCAATGGTTGCGAAGGCTGATAGATGAGCTGCACTGGTGGAGATGACTATGATGATGTAAGCTTTGTGACACCCTCCCAATTTTTATCGCTGTAGTACATAGGCTCTGATATGATTAAATATTAGCTAGGAAGGGAGCCAAGCTCTGACACATTACTGTGTCAAGAAGCACAGAGCACTCAGTTGAGAATATGTGTCGATTTCCATACACATGTGTCTCAGAACCTTGAGTCCTATTACATTACTTTTTTTGAAGATTTTCAGGTTATAGGTCCATAATTCAGGTTATAGACCACTATTGGAAATGTTGCCCCAAAAGCCAGGTGCCATTAGGTGCTTGGCTTCCCTAAGGGCAGATCTACACTGCCTGCCCTTTCCAGAATGGAGATACGCAAGTTAGTTAAATAATTTGTATATCTGCTTTCTGATCTCCCTAATCCCAACGCGCCCAATGTGCTGAGTCAAAGGGAGGGGCCAGGGTGGTGTTCAGGGATCGAACTTCCTGATCAGCTGAGTGGGTCTTCACAGACCCAAGCAATTGATCAGGAAGTTCAAACTGACGGTGGTAAATTTGCCACCATCAGTGAAGAGTAGACCTTAGTAAGCGTTGTATTGCTGAAGGCCCCTGCTTCTAATGAAATCAGACCCATGCAGCACTGGAAGATGGTATGGATACCATTATTCTGGCACATACCTGCTGTAGGAGGAAAATATTTCTTATTCAATAACAAGTATTAGACTAAAATAAGTATTAAAAAAACAAAATCTGTCAGGATGAGGGAGAGAAAATGTGAGGGCCAAATTCTAAGCCAGTGCAAATGGATGAAACACCACTGAAATCGGTGGAGTGGCGCCCATTTAATAATCTGGCCCAATAAAAGTTCATGGATAAAACCATTTTCCTCAAGGGATGCTGGAAAGCATGACACTGCCGATCTTCCAGTCTGAGCTGGTTGGGGATTTGCTAGAGATGATATTAGTTTCTCTATTTTAATGGCTGAATGGACTGTATTGAAATCTAGGTTCCAATACAATAAAATTCATAGAAGACCATGCCATATAAAGCTCTTCCAAACCTACTGAGAATAACACTTTTTTTTCTTCTTTCCTACCTCAACCTGACTCACCCCCTGGAAACCTGAGGTCAGGGGATTCACTGGATAATGCATGCTGGGTCCCTCCTAACTACCATGATTCTGCGATTCACATTGACAAAATGTAGCATATTTCAAAGACAGTCAGAGGAACAGGAAAACAAAGAGCAATAAATGGCAATTTAGACTTTTTGATACTGCTCCAAGGCACACAGTTATCAGGAAACATGGTGGCAGGAAAGACAGACAAAGCTATCCATGGAAGATTCACTACCTCCAAACATGGGGTTAAGTAAATCACTGTCTGCTCGTTTCATTGCATTACTTTGTTCCTATAAAATAAACCAGAAGAGGCTGGAACAGAAAAATGATCACAGCAGTTGTTCTTCCTTGCTCTGGTTGGCTGAGCAGGGAGAAAGACAGGAGTGTCAGAAGCTCTGTAGAATAAACAGAACTATACTTATCTGGGATCTATTTAACATTTGTAGCTATTAAGCAAAACTTGTGGCTTAAATACATTGGTAAAGTAAGTGATACAAAAATTACATTATCATGTAGGTACACAATAGGGTCAAATCAACATACCAGTTTTAATAAAGTCTTTTTTGGCAGCTTATCGCTTTGCCTTTCTCATTTATTTTGGGATGAAAGGCCATTTCTGGTTGTGATAACAATGAAATCCCAGCTGGGGTAAATTCATGATAGTTTGAGGTTTTGAAATGTACTTTTCTCATTGCTTCGGTATGGACCATAGAAAACTGGGTTTATTGGAAGAAAGGTTGCAATTTTGACTCTCTCTTAACAGCCTATAAACAATTTCCCTGAAATACCCAGTTCTGCATGTAGATAGTTGCAAGTAGAGACCTGTGCTCAGTACTGGGAAGTGCTGAATGCATTTTCCCGCCAATGATTTCACTTAGGATACACAGGAGGCACTCAGCACTTCACAGGACTTGGTCATTCCAGCCTTCATCGTTGCTACGTTCCAAAGGATTGTTCTTTCCCTGCCAGGAGTTGAATGAGTTTGGTGCATTCCCTTGTTGACAGCTCCTTCCTCATTCTGCAAGGTGATAACAACCAGACAGTCAGCAGCCACAAAGGTGTGCATCCCAGGTCTGATTCATTGTGTCACAGGACTGCTGCCTCATATACCAGGTGATGATGTAACCCCATCTCCTTTATTTATTTCAGCTGCACTCAAAAGCGGTATTTGGAATCAGGGTCTCTTGTGCTGGCAACAGGACAAGCACACAGAAGGACATTGTCCCTTCCTTGAAAAGTTTATAATAAAATCTCCTAAAATTAATTTGCTTCCTTTGCTATTATTTGTATGGGTGTAGCAGCCAGAGGCCTCATTACAGTAGGGAGTGTACAAACTGCAGGAAATATCCCCTGCTTCAAACAGATAACTGTTTAAAGGCACAAGCCAGAGGAAAGGTAGAAGAATGGAAACATCGAACTCTCATTTTACAGCTGAAGGGCTAGAGTGCCCAAGGGCATGCGGAGACTGGGGCAGAGCTGGGAACTGAATCCAAGTCCCACCACCATAGGATCAGCCTTCTTCTCATCACACCAGGAAGCACAAACCTGTGTGAGAAAGCTGGGTTTCCTCTGCCCTGCAGGAGGGAATGAAGCCAGGAGGAAGAGCGTATCCATCTTTTAAAAACCACAAAACAAACCCTTGCAACGAATTCCAAACTTTTTGACCTCCGGGGTTTTGTTTTCCGGTTTTTTTAGCCAGGAGATTTGTTGATACCAGCCCTGTTTTGAACAGTTTTGGTTTTGCTAGACAGAAACAAAATCCAGCACTAATAATTGTACTCAGTGAAGCTTGTGCTTCTCCAGATCCTAGTCTCACAACTGAATGGAGGGGGTCATCTGTGGAACAACTGGGCCCAGCTCAGCAGCTCATCATTCGGTGGGGAGTAAAGAACACAGAGTCCCAGTGAGGAAAACTAAAATACCAGTACTCTTACCAGCGGTGGTAGATAGTTACTCATCACTACAGCTGGTTAGTCTGAACTGTCTTTCCTGTAGGACATCTGTTCAAAGACGTAACATATTCTTGAGAAAGGCTTACTGGGCTTTCATTACAGCTGACGCAATGCGGTATTTGTTTATGGTGCAAATTCTGCCCTTTTTTCATGTTCACGTCTGGAAACAAGGAGAGGTGCACAGAGAACTTTATGCATGTAAAAGCCATGCAGTCATGGGACAGACCTTTGGAACAAAGTAAACCCTAGAGCATCAAGCCATGCTGGTGTCATGCTGAAAGAAATTAAAAGCCACGTGAGAGCTCATTGTCTGTGTCTGGCAACTGACAAAACGTCAGATCTGAGCAAGCTCCTGTCTCCTTGGATCTTCTGAAGAAAGAAGGAAGCGGCACAAACTTTCAGATGGCAGCAAATCAAAGGCTTGTTTAATGAGGGAGCATGTTTAATGAGAGAGTAGAGTGACTGAACAAAGGTTGACAAAATGTGCTCATTACTTTAAATCATTTGACAAATTTTATTTAACTCTCTAGATTGATTTTGAACAGCGCTCTCTGTATTTGAGCTATGGCGGTAGGCTGTGATTGGTCAGATAGGCCACATAGTGTTCTTTCTGTTCTTTGATTGGATGAATTTTCTAGTGAAAAGCCTGGGGTGAAGGAAAGATGAGCACAAGTGAACACTAGTGGTTCTAAATGTAAAATCCTGGGTTGTTTTGCAAATATTTGTACAGAGGAAGAAGTAATTCACTTGCTGCAAAAATCCATGCCAGTGCAAGACCGTTGAAATCAATGAACTCACCGCAGTCACACTGTGATTGCACATAAATAAAATAACTACTTCTTTCATTTAAAATTAAAAGGATAAGTACCTAATGTAAGGTAAGATCATGAGGTTAGGAGTTGCCCATATGAATAATATGTACAATGGACTGTTGAAAGTAAGCACGGCTTATTTCATTGTCCTTGCTGCAGCTCCATGGGCTGTGTTGTGGCTCCTCATGCAAACTGGGTGAAATCCTTTGCCCTGTGCGATGCAGGAGGTCAGACTGGATGAAAATAATGGGCCCATGTATGGCCTCTGGATTCTTGACATGATTAAACCCACTGACTCACTGTGTATGTTACACATACCTCTGGTGGCTGAACTGCAGAAGAGGATCAGGATCAACTGCTGCTTCCAGAAAATAAGTGACTCCATTAGTGATTCAGGCCTGTCTTTTTAGAGCAGAAGGTTTCAAGTTCCATTCTGGCAGAGAAGCCACTGGCTCAATGTAAAAATGAAAGGCCCTTTCTAGTGTGTCTAGATGGTCTGTGCTCATGGTCAGAGATGTGCCCTCTTCCTTCCTCCTTCCCCAGCCCCCGTTCACCATGAAGAACAAGAGGCCTGAACTAGGGAGAAATGAATGTCATGAGGGTAGCAAAGTGTTGCCTTAAAAAATGCTCTCTCAACCTATGGTACTACCCTGAGCTATCCCTCAGCTTCTAACTTGGCCCCTGCATTCACTACCCACCTTTCCCTGGTTCCCAGAGCCACAATTCAGAGCTAAATGCATAAACAAGCTTAAGTTAAACAGATGCATAAGTGTATGAAATATAAATGGAGTATTAATAATGAATGTGAGCCATGTTCAGTATGATCCAGGCTGCATCTCTTGGGGAAACATGGTACATCCTTCCTTTCCGCCTTCAGAGTGAAGCCTGAAAGCAGAGAAGAAGCCTGGAGCTGGGGAGTGTGTTTCCAAATGTTGCTGTTGCTATAGAAACCTTCCCTTGGCACCGTCTGTCAATGGCTGACATGTTGGTCTCACTTGGAATTCGGCTGACAGGCAGGCTGCGGAGGAAATATGGAGCACAACCAAATGGGGCTTTATCTTTGAAGCAGGGTTGGGATGAAAACTGGACTTGCTATTAATTACCTCTGAGCCTTCAGAAAGAAAACCACCACTGGGTGTTGTCACAGGCAACAAGCCTTTAGAAAATGTTCAAGGGGGATTTTGTGATTTTACATTTACAGTGAGATTTCATTTTTGTTTTTTCTAAAACAAAAGAAAATTAAGACACCTGTAAAGTGGATGATCCAGAGTCCACCAAAGCCAATCGGAGCCTTTCAGGTGGACCAAGTCAAAAAAGAGTGTTCATGTGCCAGGCGACTTTTCTGAAGCACTGCAAGAGGATCAGGAGACAATTCAGAGATGTTCCTGCTCTTGGTCATCATCCCCACTGTCTTCAAGACAAATCCCCAAATGATTGCCACTGTGCATGGTCAAACTCAATTGGCCTAATTTCAAAGTCATTCAAACTTCATGGCTTGGGAAGTTGCTTTTTCACATTGTGTTTGGAAGAGACTGTTAACTCACCTCTAGTTATGGTTAACAAAGGGTACTTCATTACAAGGGAGCTCAATCGTGGTGGAATTGCAGCACAGTGGACTGGGGAATGGAAAAGACAGTACAGAGCTCTCCAAATAAGGATGGGGTCCAAGAGCAGAAATGGAGAATGAAGAGAAGGTAGGAGATGGGGAGAAAAAGAGAAGGTGAAACAGGAGAAGGAAGAGGAGAGGGATCTAGAGGATAAAGAAGAAATGGAAAAAAACTGTGCACAAATTGGATACTTCTCCACAACCCTTAAAGTTTGTAAGCACTATTAAAACCAGGGATCAGTGAAGAGGGAAATTGAAATGTTAGGGGTGGAATGGAAAATTAGGCACAGAGAATGGCATAATAGCACAAGTGTTTACAGCACACTCAAAGTATTGGATGCAAAGAGCAGTAAAACTCTCCCCTGTGCGATCAGCTCAGATAGGCAGTCACCCAGCGGTCTCACTGGGTACTGAGGTCAGGGAAACAGCAGTGACACTCTACATCACTTGATCCCGAAGTGAGCTGGACTGCTAGGAACTACCCATATCCAGCATTTAGCGTGTGGGCAGTTTATGATTAGGAGCAGTGAGCCAGATGCTGATCCCTCATTTACATCTCCCTTGGAATTAATGGAGCCACGCTGGATTTTTCTCTGTGTCAGTGACAGCTGAAACTGGCCAAGTGACTCCAGCCAGTGGATGGAATATTCCATTAGTTATGTAAGTCTGTCGGTGCAGCAGAGCTGTGAGGGTGATTTGCTGCATTTCACTGCTCTGATCTCTCACCAGCATGAAAAAGGGAAAGCCTTCCTGTTTGTTCTTCAGATTCAATTCATTTTGCCTGCAAGGCTCTGGTTATGTGTAAGTTGTGCTAAGGCAATGAAAGGGATTCTCCCAAATCGTCTAATGCTGTTTATGAACAGTGTCTGTGGGGGTGAATCAGTGATGCAGCTCGATGGGAAAATTTCGCTGTTACTCAGAAAAGTCAAGAATTCCTGGCCCTTGGCTTGGATGATAGCTTTACCGAGGGGAGAGAGAGTGAGAGAAAAAAATGGAGTCAAGCGCCCTTGGAAAATGTCTGCAATAAACAGTTCAGCACATAATGGCATCTCCATTTGCTGACACTAAACCTATTTGTCTGCAGAATAAATTTGGCTAAGCACTGCCTTGGGAAATGGTCTCCATTTCCCTTTCTTGGAGAGACCTGTAAGTGTTCTCACTCTCATTCCAGCTACAGCTAGCCATCACTAAGCCAGGAGGTTAGAAGGAAACGCCAAACCACACAAACATTCTATATGACAAAGAAAAATATAAGAAGTGACAAGATGAACCAGTCATATGTCTTGTGCTGGCTCACATCTCTCTTTCTTCAGTCTTGACCAGAGAGACAGGACTCTGGAGTGGATCAGGCTCTGTCTGGTCTGTCTACCTAGAAAGCTAGCCAAATGTTCTCACGCACATTTCAGAAGTGAAAGGAGGGCCCAGATGGATGGCTCAGGTAACAAAGCCTTCTTGTGATGTAACTGAATTTTAATCACACCTATTTCATCATGGTGAGGATGCACATAGGTTGGAAGTAGGGTGCTTAGTACAAGGCAGAGATGGGCCTGATCTGTAAAACGAGACTCCAGATCTGTGTCTGTCTGAGCAGGATTTTTCACATTATCGATTGTCCTGGAGCATCAGTCTCACATTTCAAACAAACCCAAGTTAGGAGTGTTGAAGATAGAGTTTTTCTTCTGCCTGTGGTAGAGATAAAATGTATCTCCTGATATGTGTACCCTACTCCCAGCATCCAATCTCAGGATCCTGGGGGTTGATTTTGAGTCATTTTCTTTGCACCATGCACTCAGCTATGGATGTATTTTAGATGTCTGAATTTTTCCTGCTTTCACAGCAGTAAGCCCTTTCTAATGTCACTGTGTATTTCCAGGTAGGAGAAATAAAATTGCATTCATTTTTCTTTAAAAAAGCAAAGCAAACCAAAAAGAAAACAGGGAACCTCACAGGAAGGGTATGTGCCTTGTTGCTGCTCTGCATAGCACCTGTGCTGGGGCTGTGGATCAGACTATTTTGGTCTGACATGTCATTGGGCCCTTAGGTAGAATTAATTGTTAGATTATGGCAGCACAGAGTGAGCTTTACCACCTCATCTGGAGCTTGCCCCTGGAAAAAGAAGTACTGCCTTGTGTAATCCAGACCTTGTTCTGCATGCTCACTGATACACAGTATAACATCCCCAGGAGAAAGAGGGAAGAGTAGCTCTGATTAAGTAACAGTAGATAAAAGACTACAGAGATTTCAATTACTCTGTGCTTTTCAGATAGGTAATTTATGCCAATTTCTCTCCTTGCACTTCCAGACTTCCTGGCCTCAGATCCACCCATTCTGAATGTCTTTGCAGTCAGATAAATGGGGAGAAGGAACACATACAGACATCTCCAAAAAAAGTCAGGACGTTCAGTTATTCCACAAAGACATGAAGTGGATCTGGGGTGTTTTCTGGCATACTCAGCTTCATCTCCAGCCCCCAACAGCTTGGACTCCCGCCAGGTAACTGATAGGTAAGGTAATTCAAAATGACACCAAGGCTGGAGATAGATTGTAAACTAGATTGAAGGGGGGTAGAAGGAGAGGGAAGGCAGAGAGATGTGGTATTGGTGCACAAGCTTTGGGCCACCAGCCAGTAGTGTCTTTCTTTCCAGCTCACATTCCCAGAACACTGTTCCCGTACTGAAGGGAGAGCGGTCCGTGTGCCAAATGCACATAGGGTGTACTGCTCCGTTCTCAGTCTGTGCCACAACTGGGAAGAGAGACAGTGCTGTCTCCAAATCCCCTAGAAATAATCAGAGAGGCTGAACTCCTCCTACTCTTAAGTGAACAGCAACTCAGAGGGCTTGGCAGCTATGGGAACAGCCGAGTACTAGCCACATTTTGTGTGTGAGAGAGAGCACCCTCCGCTTGTGAATACCTAGGGAACATTAATAGCAGAAGATCTCTACCTTTTCTAGCCCCTATAACCACACTATCTGAATACCTCACAAGCATTGTTATATTTATCCTCACCGCCCTCTTGAGTCAGGTCTGTGTTGATATCCCCATTGTACATATGGGAAAATGAGGCACACAGACACTAAGGCTGCGTCTACACTGGCAAATTAAGTCGACTTAAGCCAAGCTTAAGTCGACTTAATTGGCCCTGCGTCTACACTACACTTTGCTTAAGTCGACCTAAGCAGCTTGCTTAAGTCAACTTAAGCAAAATAAAGTCGACTTAATGAAAATTAAGTCGACTTTATTAAACCTGCTTTTTACTCGACCTAAGGCTTAATTCGACTTTCTAAAGTTGAATTAAGCCAGTGTAGCCCTGGGGTAGCCCTAAGTCGATTTAGGGCTACCCCAGGACTACACCAATGCCCTCCCTGCCGGGGGGGGCACAGAGGGAGCCTGGCATGCCCCCCAAAGGGCAGGGCATGTGGACACGGTGTGACACTGTCTGGATTTAGGGAAGCATTTATGATATTATTTTCTATGGATATGTCATAAATGCTATAATCCATAGGAACTATGTCATGTTTGGTATCAATAGAAAGGTAGTAATTTGCTGGGAATGATTATATAGTTTATGTCTAGGAATTCTATTTCGATTAGAAGTTAAGAATTTGATGTTATATCCATACTTTAACTTGTGTCCTTCTGGACAAATGCCTTAGATGGGAGGGTGTGAACAACCATTGTCTCCTTAATGTTTAGGAATTTTCCAGGTAGAATGGTCCCAGGGAGTATCCCGATGAGGACATAAAGAATACAACCATTGTATCCTCAATGGCTCATCAATTTATTCCCTGGGACCAGATCATCTGGCAAATTCCTAAACATTAAGGAGACAATGGTTGTTCACACCCTCCCATCTAAGGCATTTGTCCAGAAGGACACAAGTTAAAGTATGGATATAACATCAAATTCTTAACTTCTAATCGAAATAGAATTCCTAGACATAAACTATATAATCATTCCCAGCAAATGACTACCTTTCTATTGACACCAAACATGACATAGTTCCTATGGATTATAGCATTTATGAGATATCCATAGAAAATAATATCATAAATGCTTCCCTAAATCCAGACAGCATCACACACAGGGCTCTGCCTTGCCAAGGTCCCTGTCCCTCTTTGCCCCATTGTACACAGGGGATGCTCCCCCACCGCCACCGTGGACCTGCCCAAAGTCCCCCTAGCCCCACAAAGTCGACCTAGAGCATCCAGTGTGGACGCTCTAGGTCGACTTTGTACGTTCTCCTTTAAGTCGACTTTAATCTTAGTTGTAGACACTCTAAGTCGACTTAACTAAGTCGACTTAGAGTCGACTTAGTTAAAGTCGACTTAGTTAAAGTCGACTTAAAAATGCAAGTGTAGACATAGCCTAAGTGACATGTCCAGAGTCACAGAGGGTGTCTGTGCTAGAGCAGGATTAGAACCCCTGGTCTAGTCTGGGACCCTACCCACTAGAGCAGCCTTCTGTTCTGGTATGCAGATGCGGTATATATAACTCTCTCTGAGGACTGCCCTACCCCTTTATGGGCTGATCCTACAGCTGTAAAGTTCATGGGACATTTGCCATGAAAGCAGGATTCAGACATGTCATCTCACAGTCTTTCCAAGCAATTTGTGGGATATGAAACCATTGATGCAGTGGGTCTTCCAGAGGCTCTCTTGTGAAGTGCTCCCACCAAGCCCCAGGAGAGTTTTCAGGGCATTTTGTGACATTCCTTCCCACCCCCCACCCCCACCAATCCCATGAGATGTTACAGCCCTACACTTTGAGTTGGGAGACATTACATAATGCTGGGCCTCAGCTTGTCAGGACCTCCAAAGAGCTTCCTCTTTGTTACTATACCTAGTTCTAATCCTTTGATTAAAGCATCTACTTTAACAGTGCTGAATGATGTCATTCCAGGCAAACAGGAATTGAAGACACACTGGTTGCTGTCTTGTGATAGTGGCAATTACATACCTGGGCAAAGCTAACAGCACCTGTGGACTATCATCCTTCATTCATCTTGCAAATTGGACCCCATCTTCCCCTCTCCTGGACAATATTTCACGTATGCTTTATGCACCTCATGGCAACAGCTGCAGCAATAACAACAGAATTATTTCTGTCTGGGATGCCAAGGGATTGGATTGGATTGGATTCAGGTGCTTTTAAATTAGCCAGTCAAATACCTTTTTATCTAAAGCAAATTTCTGACTTAAGTCAGAGCTCTTTATCCCTCCCTTATCCCAGTCAGTGACTGCCATCACTGAGATGTCTTCCACCTTCTGTCTAGTCCTGGAGGTATAACAACCCACAGGCGAGGGTGTTCAGGTTAGAGCTAGTCATCAGAGTCTATGTGCAGCTAAGATTTAACAAATACTCCACAATTTGTGTTTAAGGTTCCCGAGTTACCACAGCTTAACTATAGCCAGCCTGCAAATGGTTCTTTTAAAATCTGCTCTGGGAAGACAAATTCATTCCCCACAGCTGGCCCTTCTTTACAGCAGCAGCAATCAAGGCAGCCAGCTGTGCTTTCTTCACCTGGGTGGAAAGAGGTCCTTTCTTTCCTGCCAAACTCTAGTCAGGGCACATCCAGCATGCTGCATACCTTGGGTATGCCAGTCTGCATTCTGCAGATGTAGCTCTTCATTTCTAAACTGCTCAGTTTTGCGGGTGGAGTAGTGATCCATGATGCCATCCTGATTGGGATTCAGTTTTTGGGGAGGGGAGAGGAGAACAGCTGGCTCTCCCAATTGCTGCATAAGCTGCACAAGAAGAAAGAGATTTAGGGCTCAGGAGGGGAAAGGTCAGCTAAAAGGGATTAGCAAAACCCACCGAGTTTTCATATGTTGACACTTGGAAGACTGTTTGACTCTTGGCCACAGCTGAGTCTTCTATGGAGGATTTACTACCCCAGCAAATCTGAAGGGGAAAACCAGCCATAAAGGGGAAAAGCAGAACCATGAAAACTCTCTCTGAAATGGATACAGAAAAAGAATGATTGTTCATCTCTAATGAATCCCAAGATCATTACAAACAACAAGCCAGTGAAAGGGAAAGAAATAAAACTTGTAATAAAACAAACTAGAGCGTGTCTGTGGTGAACTGCTATACACAGCTACACTGCGTTCTCACCCCCAATTCCCAGCCCACATCTCTAAATAAATTCCTATATTCATCATGCTGGCCTTTGTGAGGGAGCATCTCTAAATTATAATCTTCCATAAACATGTCTCTACAAGCTCTATTATCCACCTTAAATAGAGTAGAAAGGAGTGTTAGTTTCAAGCAGAATCCTGGCTTTTGCTTTCAAAGCTATGGGCGGAGATAGTGCTCAGGAGAATGACCAGCTGGCAGCAAAGACTGGAAGAAGACAAAGATGGAGACAAATGGAGTCAGGCACCTACGTCTCCCAATGCAGTGTTACTGCCATCCACAAAACTCTTGCTTGGCTGCCGCCTAACCCTATAGGTGCCTAAACTCACACAGCACCTAATTTTCCAATGTACAAGTTGCCTACGCACCTAATTTTAGACCCTGCGGTATGAGAACTGCTACCTCCTTCTAGGTGTCTTGATGCCCATTTCCCACCTAAGCCTCAGAGCAATTAATGACTTGGGTGAAGAGAAGCATTTGGCTATCAAAGTCATGTATGGGGCTTTATCCAGTAGAAAACTTCTGAACACAACTACTGGCTCAGGTCCATTCAAAATCCAGTGGGTGGTGTCCCCCTTATAACGTATAGCCCAGTGGTTAGAGCATTTTCTTGGGGTGTGGGGCTATGTCTACACTAGAAAAGTTAAATCGACTTTGTTAAGTCAACTTAATAAGGTCAACTTAACTTTTCTAGTGTAGACATAGCCCCTTGTCGACCTTATTAAGTCGAATTAACGCTTTAAGTCAATAAGGTCGATTTAGGCATTAATCCCCATCCACATTGGCTTTAAGTCAATTTAAGGAGTTGATTTATGGCTTAAGTCGACCTAAAATGAGGTGTTATTAAGTCGACTTAAGCTTTCCTTAAGTCAACTTAAGGAAATGCTTAAATTGACTTAATAAAAGCCCAGTGTGGACGTGGCTTTGTTGAGGTCTACTTAGCCTGCTTAAGTCAACCTAAGTTGCCAGTGTAGATGCATCCTGGGAGAGACAGATTCAATTCTCTCCTCTGCCTGAAGGGGAGAAAGGACTCATTCTCACTCTCTCTGGCCTGATGACTATGTAAGTATTTACCACAGTCATTGGGCTGGAAAAAGAGAATGATACTTTGTAGGCCAGTGGTTAGGGCATCCAGTTGGGAGGTGGGAGGTTCTGGGTCCAATCCCCAAGCTCTAATCACTCTTTCACTATCATCCCTGGTAGAACAGGTTCAGTAGGAGAAAAGCAGGAAGCATACAAGCAGAATATCCCAGTAAGAGCCCACAGCACATTGCTGAGAGGCAGGAACCTCCATACTCGAATCATTTCTCCCCCTTTGGTGGAGAGGAGGGAATGGAACTTGGCTTTCCCACAGCCCAGGTGAGTACCCTGATCACGGGGCTAAAGGTTATAAGATTGAGCACATCCTCTGGCCGTTTTGTGTGGGATAAGGCACGCACTGGAGTAATTACCCAAAGTAGTGATTCAGGAGCCAGGCAGCTTGTTCCTGTTCATGTATTGCAAGCAGAATGAGCAGCCTCCCTGCAGGGCTTGGCGTACACCCTTTGGTCAGCATCTCCCATTGGCTAGCTTATGCAGCTCCCTGCCTAGTGTGATGGCCTTTGTGAATTACATTCAGATGTGCTGATCTCTCCCATTCATTGGATAAGATATTTGGAGCCTAATGCAGAGTTTGTGGTCACAGCATTGTTCCTGTCTAATTCTGGAGATCTTAAGGTTAGGTGCCGTGAGATGGAGTGTTGCAACACCTACATCCCTTTGTAGATCCCGCCCTTAGCTCCCACTGACTTTCCATGGAAGCTTGGCCATTTATGATGCCTCTGAAAATTTGCCACAGAGTTTTCTTTCATCATATGGAATTATTCATTTCATTGCCAAATGAGAATTCTTCATTCCTGCCAGTGGTGGCATTTGATGCCTATTTCATAGACTCATAATTTCTCAGGCCAGAAAGGACCACTGCGATCATTTCATCTGACTCAGGTCAGAAAATTCTTCCAAAACAATTCCTACAACAGATCTTTCAGAAAAACATCCAATCTTGATTTTATAATTCCCAGTGATGGATTCACAACACTTGGTAAATTGTTCCAATGGTTAATCCCTCTCACTGTTAAATATTACATCTTTTATTTTTCTAGTCTGAATTTATCTAGCTTCAATTTTCAGCCATTGGCACATGTTATATCTTTTTCTGCTAGATTGAAATGCCTATTTCTAAATATTTGTAATATTAGTAAATATTACTAAATACTGATAAACTGTAATCAGATTCCCCCTTAACCTTTGCTTTGTCAAGCCAAATAGATTGAGCTCCTTGGCTATGTCTACACTGGCAAGTTAGGTTGACTTAAGGAGGCTTAAGTCGACCTAACTTAGTCCCTGTCCAGCCTCACCTCAATCCCTGGGAAAATCATGGAGCAGGTCCTCAAAGAATCCATCCTGAAACACTTGGAGGAAAATAGAGTGATCAGGAACAGTCAACATGGATTCACCAAAGGCAAATCGTGCCTGACCAACCTGATTTCCTTCTATGATGAGATGACTGGATTTATGGATGTGGGAAGAGCCGTTGACATGGTATACCTTGACGTTAGCAAGGCTTTTGACACGGTTTCCCACAGCATTCTCGTTGGCAAGTTAAGGAAGTATGGGTTGGACGAGTGAACCGTAAGGTGGATCGAAAACTGGCTAGATCAACAGGCTCAGCGGGTAGGAATCAATGGCTCGATGTCTGGTTGGCATCCGGTAACGAGTGGAGTGCCCCAGGGGTCAGTCCTGGGGCCGGTTCTATTCAACATCTTCATTAATGATCTTGATGATGGAATAGACTGCGTGCTTAGTAAGTTCGTAGAAGATACCAAGTTGGGAGGAATGGTAGATACTCTGGAGGGCAGGGACAGGATCCAGGGAGACTTGGACAAATTGGAACACTGGGCCGAAAGAAACCTCATGAGGTTCAACAAAGACAAATGCAAAGTCCTGCAGTTGGGACGAAAAAATCCCATGCACTGCTACAGGCTGGGGACCGATCGGCTAAGTAGCAGTGCTGTAGAAAAGGACCTGGGGGTTATGGTGGATGGGAAGATGAATATGAGCCAACAGTGTGCCCTTGTTGCCAAAAAGGCCAATGGCATATTAGGCTGCATCAATAAGAGTATTGCCAGCAGATCGATGGATGTGATAATTCCCCTCCATTTGATACTGGTCAGGCTGCATCTGGAATACTGTGTCGAGTTTTGGGCTCCCCACTACAGAAAGGATGTGGACAAATTAGAAAGAGTCCAGCGGAGGGCAACAAAAATGATTAGGGGGCTGGGGCACATGACTTATGAGGAGAGACTGAAGGAACTAGGCTTATTTAGTCTACAGAAGAGAAGACTGAGGGAAGATTTGATAGCAACCTTCAACTACTTGAAGGGGTGCTCCAAAGAGGAGGGAGCTAGGCTGTTCTTGATGGTAGCAGAGGACAGAACAAGGAGCAATGGTTTCAAATTACAGCTGGGGAGGTCAAGGTTGGATATTAGGAAAAACTTTCTCACTAGGAGAGTGGTGAAGCATTGGAATGGGCTATCTAGGGAGGTGGTAGAATCTCCATCTTTGGAGGTTTTTAAGGCCCGGTTAGACAAAACCCTGGCTGGGGTGATTTAGTGGGAGTGGTCCTGCTTTTTAGCAGGGGGTTGGACTAGATGACCTCGCAAGGTCCCTTCCAACCCTATTGTTGTATGATTCTATGACTTACTAAGTCCCTGTTCAGGGAAACCACTTTGTTAAGTCGACCTAATAAGGTCGACTTTAGGTCGACTTAACAAAGTCGACCTAACTTTTTGTAGTGTAGACATAACCCTTGTGTCTGTCAAGCTAAGGCAGGTTTTTTTTAATCCTTTAATCATTCTCATCAGTCTTGTCTAAACCCTCTCCAATTTTATCGACATCCTTCTTGAGTTGTGGGCACCAGAATTGGTCACAGTATTCCAGCAACAGTTTCACCAGTGCCAAATACAAAGGTAAAACAACCTCTCTACTTCTACTCAAGGTTCCCCTGTGTATACATCCCAGGATAGCAACAGCTCTTTTGGCCATAGCAACACATTGAGAGCTCATGGGCATTTGATTATCCACCCGCCCACCCCCACATGCAACCTCAAATCTTTTTCAGAGTCACTGTTTCCCAGAAAAGAGTTCCCCATTCTGTAAGTGTAGCCTACATTCTTTATTCCTAGAGCTTTACATTTAGCTGGATTAAAATAAAGAGTGTTTGTTTTTACCCAGTTTACCAAGTGATCCAGATTGTTCTAAATCAGTGACCTGATTTCCAATTCCTCCAATTTTTGTATCACCTTTATCAGTGATGAATTTATGTTTTCTTCAAGGCCATTGATAAAAATATTAAATAGAGTAGGATCCAGAACCAATGCCTGTAGGGATCTGCCTAGAAACAATACCACCTCACTTATGGTTACATTTTGAGACCTAGCCATTAGCCAATTTTAATCCATTAACTATGTGCTATGTTCATTTTATATCATTTTAGTTTTTTAATCAAAATGCTGTGTGGTACTAAGACAAACGCTAGGTGTATTATGTAAAAAGTATGTACAGCACAGGTTTAAGTGACCATATTAAGTGCAATGCACCCATAGTTTACATGCTTCTGCTCTTCCCGTAACTTGTCTAGTGTGATGCACCCTCAATGCAACAGCTCTCCTTTGCAAAAAATAACACAGAGAGCTGGTTAGTTTTGGTCTAGTTGTCTAGAGCATAGCAACATTTTTGTCCAATTATACATTAGTCCAATATGTGCAAACTTTGTACTTTGAGCTCCTTTGCATTTTTATAACAAGTGCTCCCTTAGAATGGAGCTAGCCAGTCAGTGACAATTTCCAGTCTGGACTTGCTCTGTATGCATTGTATATTTTACCATGCCTGAGGCTCAAACAAGATCCTGATATTCTAGCTGAACCCAGTGAGCCAAATTGGACCATTCCTATGGTAATAGCCCAGTTGAAACTGTGATGAGTTGATCTCCCCCATAGACAGCACTCTTTCCAGGGAACATATGAGTATTTTTCCCATTTTAAAAGCAAATACTATTTTTCTTCTTAGCTGATTTTCCTTTGCTAATGTCAAAAACCCTGGAAATGAAACCTTTTAATGAACAGACCCTCTCAGTTTGTTTCGTTGTTTCCAGACTGCGCAAGTGGGTGTGAGCATTTGGACCTTCATCTCACAATAATAAGTTTGGTTTACGAAGATATGTTAATAGGGCAGTTGCTATGACACCCATTTCATGTTTGTGATGATGCAGAGAGGCAAGTGAGTCATTAAGAGGAAGAGGATATTTTTGACACTGTCAAAAGAACTGCAAAAGTTTACCAGCAGTGGGTCTCGAATGGAACACAGACTTAGAAAGTTCAAATTAATTTCTCAACAGTTGAGAAAAGAGGGTTTGGAGACTTAATAGATGTAGCCTCTTTCAAATATCTATCATTACCTCCATTTTCTTTGTCACTTTAGAGATTGTAAATCTTCAGCAGATGCTAGTTGCTTCCTGGAGCGTATTCTGGGGAAGGAGAGTGTTTACTGTGTCCCTCATTAATAGGAATCAAGCTCTCTGCCACAAAAATCATGTACCTGGGTTGGGTGTTTGTGAGGTAGGATATGAAAGAAGCTGGGAGGGTCCTGGGAGGGGACAGGAGGAGAGGCAGTAGGAAACCTGCTAGGAGGAAAGCTCTGAGAGGCATCTCTATGTCAGAAGTACTCTCTGTTGTTTAGAAGTAGGAGTAAAAAGCAGGAAATTCCAGCCTAGCTCAAGAATGACCAAAGCACTGTTAGTTCAGGTGTTTGTTTAGATTTGTTTCCCACTGGACATTTTCTTACCCTGGAAGGGGATCTGGCTGGAGGACTGGGCCATAGATGATACAGAATGAGAGTGACAGCCAGTGGGTGTGAGGAATGGAGAGTTGCAACTGTGCCTGCCCAGTCTTTGGGCAGCTTCTGAATACAGCTGAACTATAGCAGGGCCACCTGACTGACCACTCTGGAACTGGCCCAGGAAGCCAGCAGGTCTAGTGAAATTGACTTGGGGCTGGTCAATACACACTTCCACCCCTATGGTCTCTCCGGTGCTGCCCAGTCAGCTCCAGAGCAGCTCAATTCCTGACTCTGCCCTTTGATACTGTTCTTTGCAACTGACTCCATCTCCAACTCTTCGGTCTGACTGCCCATGTGCCAGTTCATAACAATCGGGAGTACTAGAGAAGTGAGACATGAGTGAATTTCTTCCTGTGTTACAAGCCATTTCTAGTTTTTTGTCTGTTCAGCAAAATCTTGATGCCGTAACTATAATTATGCAACTAAACTAACCAGCACAGCAGAGATTTTGAATAATGCATTTGACTGCCATATTTGCATTCTAAATTCATGCTTTGTTGGTTAGTTACCTCAGTTAACCATCATTTTTACAGCTGAACCTAAAATTTGAAAATTGTTTTTGTGTGATGTTCAGGCTAATGGCTTTTTGTATGAATGTTCATCTTTGAAAAGCAAAGTGTTTGAATGTCGACTGTATCCATGGTCTTTCCCAGTCTAATGAAAATGTGCCTTCACATTCAGATAATTCTTTATAGATATTTTGTTTTCTAACTAGCTGCGGTAGAACCAGAACTCAGTCAACCTTGTGAATTTGTTCTTCTTTTCTGAATGGCCCACAGATGCTGTCGCCCAAAACTCATCTGTTAATATTACTGCAGCAAGGTCTCTCTCACTTTCATTGTGCCTTACAACAAAGATGCCAATACCTAGCAAACAGAGAAGTGGCAGGAATTACTTAAAGCGACAGCACTGCGTCTAAAGATGATCTCAGTGGCTTGGATAAAATGAAGATTAATTTGACTCATTTTATTGAAGTTGAATCTGTCCCTCTAGCTAGCAGTGATTTCCCAGGTGACCATCTCATAGGATACCATGTAATGCACCTGGTGATAGGAAAGCAGCACCAATAAGTGCTTGGAAACAGAGTCTTTATAATGAAAATGTCAGAAACATGTTTAATTAAATACACTGTGTGAGGCTGTTAATATCTGCAATGCCGTTCTTCCCATCTTTGTGTTGCATGAGGCTATATCTTGTCAGGTCCCATCAATTTGTGTTTCATTACATGAGGAAGGTAGGTGATGGATTTGATCTGATGCAAGGCATTTCAAAGAGGTGTGCTGTTTGGGGAAGCTGAAAGTTTTGCATTCACAACCTTTGTTACTGTGCTAGAGTTCAAGGCCCATTAGCTTTTTGTGTGCCAATGGACTCTGGGAATGGGTGAACCACATCAGAAGGAAGAGCAGCTGTAAGGCATCAGACCATCCCTCTCTGCCCACTGGAGAGGGAGGTCATGGCCCCTTGCTACCACACTTCTGCAGGTGAGTGTCAACTAAGGGGAATTAGCATGGGCAGAGGAGGCCCGGCTCCTTCAGCCCAGTCCTCAAACAGAGCAGGGCAGGTGAGCAGCCTCCAGCCCTTGGCAGGTAAGGGAGTAGTCTGTAACTGGTCCTTAGACCAGGCAGGGCGTGCCAGGCAAACTCATGATCCATGGCCCCAGGCCAGGCATGCAAATAGTCTATAGGCCCCAGGAGCAGGGAGTTCCTAGGCCCAGATCAGGTGACCATCCCAGAGGCAGTGTGGGAAGGGAGAAGAGTGAAACAGACTCTCCCGACTGAATAATTCTGTCATTTTTTTCATAATCACTTGTGTCTGTGTCTTCTGGTTTCAGACAGAAATAGAAATGTTGGAACACTACATGAAGGGCAATTCTTCTGAAACGTATGTACCCTTTCACATAGGAATTGCTCAAAAAAAATGACAAGAAAGGAAAGTGTTCTTGCCTGACAGCTGGATGGAAGATATCTGGACAGATTAACACCCAGTAGCTTGGTTCTTGTGTTGCCAGAGCCTCTGAAGCTTTTGGAAATTTGGCCTTTTTCCTGCTAAAGTTTCATTAAGGGGCAGATGCTGTCAATTGTGTGAGCGCCACTGAATTCAGTGCAGCACTGAAAACTTACCCCAGCGAAGGATCTGTCTCCAAGTTATTATACAGAAAAGGGGTGTTTCTCCTTGCCCTATGCAAAGGGAGAGAGGGTGGCAGAGAAAACCTTTCCTGTGTAATGGACTTTACAAAAAAGGTGAATCAAATTTTCCTCTGTTCTGATCAGTTTGGAGCCCTGATTGTTGGATAATATGCCACAGAGCATACAGCAGCAATCCCATTCCTGAATCTAATCGCCTTTTCCTGTACAGTGTAGCCACTTTACCTCACTACCATTTTCTACTGCAGTCATTCCTTCCCTGCTACAGGCTAGCCAGGCTCTGTTTAACAGCCAGGGCACTATTCTCCAGTGCCTGGCATCTCTGGTTGGGGTCACTAGACAGAGGATTCTGAGCAAACCAGCATAATTTAAAGCAGTGGTTTTCAAACTTAGGGTCGGGACCCAGTACTGGGTCGCAAAACCTCAGGCACTGGGTCGCGGCACCCCCTGCTGCGGCCACCAAAAGAATGAAATGCATTGCTCAAAGATGTCATTGTTGGGTCCAGGGCAGAAATCATTTTTTTCAGCTTGGTCCTGAGGAAAAACGTTTGAAAACCACTGATGTAAAGGGTCCGGACAAGAAGCTTGCACTGAAATGGCTGCCAAAAGGGGAGGAATTGACTGGAGTGGAGCCTCGCAAAGCCACACCATCGTCTGCCTTCCGAAATGCCCACTGCTTGCCCTTATGTCAGGAGAGGGTCTCCACACAGGTGGGGATTCCTCTGACACAGGGTGCCTTCTCCAGGGGCAATCTTTGGTTCACTTGGTAGGATGTGAGTGGTCAAAGCTTAAGAACTCCTTTGATTCATTTTAAAATGTCTGGCAGAAATATTCCACTTCGTCTCCAAGTCTAAAGTACCCTGTGGGGCTATGATTGTGGATTTTAGGGAAGGGCAAACCAGGACTATAAGGAAAAGGGAACTACAATGCTGCTTCTCAGTATTTATTATGTTCCAGTCCAAAGACTCTGGTGAGAGTCTTTCCATTGCCTCCAGGGGGCTTCAGATCAGGCCCTGTATGCTTGTATGCCTCGACCATTTTGTAATGTAATGTTTTGACATGGTTTTACCTTGCCCTTTGGGTAAAAATTAAAAATCTGACAGGGAACCCATATTCATTGACAACAGTGTCCTAGAGAGCCAAATTACTTGGTTTTGAAATGGTAATAGCTGAGCAACGAATGAGGCATTGGCTTCAGAATATACCATAGGTTTAATATCATTTGCCTGATTGAAATACAGCCAGACATCGATATTACTTTATAGTCATTTTAAATGAAGTGCAATTCAGTGGTTACTCATGTCCACATAAACATTGATCAATAGGGTGGAAAGGTGGGGAAGGGGCAGTTGTTGTGACCAGATTAGATTTAAGACTGAATCCAGTGCCAGAAAACAGTCAATCTGAAAGTGTTATTATTCAAGGTGATCATGCTACAAATGGGGTCCTTGGTGATCATGTATAGACCCCTAAGTGCTAGTTCGTTTTTTGTTAATGAGTTTTTTTGATTTCCTGGAATCACTTTTTATTGAAGTTTGATAGATTTATGTTTCCTGGGGGATTTTAATATTCACGTTGACATTTTGAAAGATAAATTGGTCAGATAATTTATTAGTGTATTAAAGAAATTAGCCTTTGCTCCTCCACTTACTAAAGAAATGTCTTGCTGAAATTCATCCACTGAAAATCGTGAGCCCTTCCATGCTCTTTAAGATATCTTTGGACATTTCTCTGCTATGAAGGATGTACTGGCGGTCATTAGAGATCAGTCTGAAGGGTTTGAAAACTTGACTGCACTGAGGTAGGGAGATTGAAGGTGATGGACATATTAAAATAATATCTACTGCAAATGAATGGCTGTGGTATGCTATTATTTCTGTTGGAAATAGCTCAGTTCTGCAACCGCTTATAGCAATGATCATTTTAGAATTATGCAAAAGGAATAAAATTGATGGATGTCAGTGCTTTATCTAATATATAGAGGTCATTGTGTACAAGGGACTATTATCATTCACCTTAGTATAGCAGGCGCCGTATATTTGTGCCTCTTCTTTGCTTGTTTGTGTTTGAAAATCAAGAAGCAAACAACTCACAGTTAGTTAATTTACTCTTTTCTGAAATCATGAGATATTGCAAACAGATCACCATTTCCTCAAATCTTTGTTTCTTTAATTTATTTGAGGTAGGGGTGTGTGTGTGTGCACGCATGTATGTGTATATATATAATTAGAATTAGAATTATTTTTTGCCATCAAGTCATCAGAGTTCTAGATATACTTTCTAATGGCAATTGGTCATGTGTCAAATTATATCTTTTTTTTTTTTCCCAGATTGAAAGAGCATGCAAGTAGTTCAGTACAAATTCTTCTGCATGCAAATTTAAAATTTCTGTTTTGCAAATACTACTATGACTTTGAAATTTGCTGTACATGTAAATTAGTGACAAGTACCACAGCTGCAAGATTCAAAGGGCCAGTTACACACACAAATGGCTAATCATAGTCACTTATGCATGCAATTACCCAGTTTATACATAAAATTGCTATAAGTAAGAGTTTAAAATCAGGCTCACTTATGAAATTTACCAATTTACTATCACATTCACTCACATTTAACAGTATGGGATGAACACTCAGACCTACCCAGAGGATCAATAATAGAATTATTTTATAGCAGTCCCTGCAAAGCAGCTGAAATGGTCAAAGCCCTGTTGCTACGGAGCAGAAGTCCTGTACTGTTTAGGCAAAATAAATGTTTATTTCAGTCAAAGCTGCCTAGGACTCAGGTGTTGTATTTGGACTGTAAACATACAATGAAGAACATTCTTCTCCTGTAATCATCAATTGCCTCTTCTGCTTAAGGATTAAGGTGCTTAGAAATATGGTTGCAATAATGCCGTTTTTTTATTCCCTGGGCTTACCATTAAACAGGAAGCACAGGTCACTCTTAAACCCGGTTATTATCAGAAGAGATCTATAAGCAGGATCAAAGGTTTTTTAAAAAGGGATAGAAGCATAGATTAGCTTCTCTGTATCACTTTTTTGTTTGGTTGAGGGGTTTTTTGTTTAGATTACTATAAAGCTCTTTCGAAGGGATATTAGAAAAGCTAAAATTCCAGCAGATATGCTTGTAATTCTGGCTAAAAAACCTAAGCATATTTCACCACTGCTTATCTTGGTTTACTGTTAAATACATGTTTCACCACTTCCATTGAAAGCATTACATAACCAGGCAGCAGCTTATGCTAGTTGCATTTACATATTCTGTTGCTTACCTATTGTCTCCATGAACCATAAATGCTCTGTTTTTCTGCTTCAAAATGCAACTCTCTGCACAATGACAGGATCCAAGAGCTTCAGAAGTAAGATGAGTTTCCCGAATTTAGAGGAATGGGTTGGAATGAGGTGTGCATAAGTAACAGGATTGGGATCATTTCTGGTTACTCTAGATGACCACAGGTTTACAGGGAGATTTACAGAGACCTAAGGGGCAGAGGTGGATATGGGGCTGCAGGGCCCCTGGGCCTCTCCTACTGGTGGGCCCACCCCCCCACTGCAGCCTCCCTCTCTGGACTAGAGCCCTGGGTGTCTGCGGGTGGGCCAGCACTGGGGAGGAGAGGGGGTCTGGAGCCAAAAGCCGTCCCTGCCCTGGCTGATCGGTCCCCAGGGGCAGTGGGGCCAACTGGCGTGCACAGTGCAGCTTCTGGTGTGTCCTGAAAGCCACACCAGAGGCCATACTGCACACGAGTTGGCCCTGCCCTGGGAGTGGAGCAGCCAGTCATGCCTGCCCACCCTGCCAGCTCTCCCAGGAGTGGGGGGTGGAGCACGGAGCCTGGCCTCTGGCCCAGGGCGCCCCCTTTTCCCCCCGAGCTGGCAGGATGAAGGGCCCCCACATCATGGTGGGACCCTGGGAATGGGCCCCATAGACCCATGTGGTAATTCTACACTGCTAAGGGGCAGGTTAGTGCCTTACTCCCAACACATTTCCACGGGATCAAAGCTCCTTTGAAAATCCCTGCCTATATACTTATTACACTTGTGAAATATGCATTACAGTCTTTTTCATCAGCGCCTCAGTTTTGCGTCTCATCTAAAAGATGGAAACTTTCGTAGTACAGTAGTCACAGCATTGTCCTGGGGCTTTGGAACAACAGTTCTTTGGAGGGAAGACCATGCCCTTCTGAATCACACCCCCTTGCCTCTTGTGGTATAGTCTACCCTCCTTTCACTTTCCGTTTATGTATATTGGTTCAAACTCAGAATGTGGAGCTCTGCTGCGTAGACATACCCGAACTTACAATTTCTGTTCTCTGTAGTGATCATAGCTGATGTGTCCGCTAACTTTTTTTTTTTAACGTTCCTGTTTATACAAGAAAAAGCAGATTGAAAGCTGGTCATATGTTATTATTTTGCACTGTTGTTAATCTGGCTGCTTCATAGGGGTGATGGCTTTTGTTTGACACACTGGGACTTTTAAATTATGACAAAAAGTTGGAAAGTACAAGTAGCCAAGACTTAATTAACTATTAAAAATTGCTTATGTTGCTTCCATACATCATTATGTGCAGTATAAAAGCATTAAGGCCAAAATTTCCCCTTTTAACCTCTCCATGCGTGCAAGATGTGACATAGAAGCCCACTGAAGGTTCACTATTCTGTTAGCAATTCTTGTCAGGCCTGACATAGTCCCTACACTTAGCACACGGTGGTCATGATATATGGCACCCCACCTTTTGTGGTTACATCCCTGGAAAACTAATAACTCAATATTCTTCTATGATGTAGTACAGGGTGTGTATAGGGAGTTAGTATATGTGCCTAGAGTCATACGGCAGTCCGTCTTGGTCTGAGGAATAGGTATTTATTTGTTGAGTCCAGCCTAGTCATCAGGCAGAGACCATGAAAGTATATTTGCATAAAAGTTAAACAAAGCCATCGACCTAGTGAGTGGGGGAGGTAGCCTCTTATATGGGTCTTAATCTCAAATGGTGCGCAATTGAATCAATTGACTGTAAACAGTATCACTGAATTATGCTAATGTGTCAACTAACCTCTCTTATGAAGACCTTGTTTTAGTCTTTAAAAGTGCCACAGGACTCCTTGTTTGTTTTGCTGAACTAGACTAACACGACTACCCTTTTGAACTTGTGATAGATATATTGTAAAAGTATGCATTAATACTAGATGAAAAATTATGGATGCTCTTTGATATATACAATCAGTGACCAAAGACATGGACAAAGAGGTTTGCTGCCAGGCAGGAGAGACGGAAGCACTTACCTGTCTCCAATGTAAGGTAAGCATTTATGGAATTGAAACAATGGAAACTCCATTTACATTTGAGTCAGCAGGGGAATGGGAAGCCCACAGGAAGGGAAGGGTTAATGTATTTTGAAAGAGAGACTGTTCAAAGGTTTACTGGACTACAAAGGGAGAATGTACACATTCTCTGCCCATATTTCACCTAAAAGATAAGGGAAACCAGCAGGGAAACTGTAAATGGTAACCAAGGATGGTGGGGACCAGGGTGTTGCGGGAAGACTGCTGAGTCAAAGTGCTGATCCAAGGCTGCATAGTATATGGACACTCAGGGGGTGGGTCTACACTTGAAAATTAAGTTGACTTAAGGAAATTCAAAGTCAACTTTATAACACCTGATATAAACTCGACTTTGAGGCTTAAGTCGACTATTGAAGTCGACTTAAATCAGTGTAGACGTGGGGTAGCACTAACTGTGACGGAATGCACATCTGTGCAGCCCTTGGGCGTGACCTGTATAA
>ML685899.1:4770465-4790324 GCA_007922175.1 Pelusios castaneus | reverse complement strand
TCCGGGGCAGAAGGGGGCTCCTCGCTGCCTTCTCCCCCGGACCACTCAGGGGCTTGCTGCCCCGGGGAGAGCCAGTCCCGTGTGGGGCTGGCTCTCCCTGGACCAAACAAATAGACTTAGTAAGGCCCCTTTAAGTCGACTTAGGAGTCCAGTGTGGACTCTCTAAGTCGGCTTAATAAGGTCGACTTATTAAAGTCGACTTTTTTAAGTCGACCTTAATTCCCCAGTGTAGACATAGCCAGGGAGCTGCACACTCTTTTGCTGACTATGGGTGTCTGGGCTGTGAGCTACAGCAGCAGAGAATTTGTGGCACCAGGCTTACAGGACAAACTGGTGGCAACCAATGACTGGAAGATTAATTCAGACAATTTCAAATGAGAAACGTCACTACTTTTATCAATGCAGGTGATTTTACCATTGACAGAAGCTCCCAAAGGTAGGTCTGGTTTCTCCATCTCTCTTTCTTTCTACCAGGCCTGGATGCCTCTCTGGGCAATATGCTGTAGATAAAACCCAAGCTATTGGCTCAATAGAGGGCTAACTGGATGAAATGTAATGGTGGGTATTCCACAGGAGTCTGGACTGGATGAATTAAATGGTCCCTTCTAGCCTTAAACTCTATGAATGTGCGAATTGTATAATCCTTGAGTTAAAAAATCAGCACAAACTCACATGAGAAGCAAAACATTATCAATAAATGAAGCTGATGGAAGAATAGGGGGTATGTGTAATGTGGGGTTCACCCACCAGGCACATATCCATTGGTTGTACATTAGGATAAGAGATTTTTGCATTAATAGCATCCTAATTATTGAGTGCCTCCTAGTTTAACAAGGATGTATCTGTGAATTGACCAGGGAGATTAGATGAGAGTTTACTGTTAAGGACTTCATCCTCCTATTGCAGGAGACCAGTAAATCCCACTGCCTGTAGCGGGAGTTGTTTTCCATGCCTTATAGTGAGCGACTAAGGTCAAACTTAATATAGAATGTGAATAATACAGAAGATATATATCAAAATTGGAAATATTTTGGAAAATCAACTCTCTCTGATGTTCAAAACCTTGCAGACAGCTGACTTCTCAAATGTAATTCAATCTCCTATAATCTAAATCAATGTCCCTATCTCTCTGTGGGCCCACTGAACACAATAGCACTACTCATATGTGCAGTTATTTGTTGTTGGCAGGTTCAGGTTTTATCTGGCAATATATGTCATTTATTTTCCAATTTTGCAACAAAGAATGAAGTAATAGTTATATGCATTATTCCTGGCCCAGAACATTATATTCAATTATACTGGACTATATTTATTTGCTTCTAGTTCACTATTGCTACTTTATCTAGCTTGGCTATTGTTTATTAGTTCTACTTCAAAGATTAAGGTATGAGAGTGGTATAGAGCTGCTTTTACAGAGTCACCCCATTCTGCATAAGGAAAAATGGCTAGCTTTTGCTTGAAAAAAAGTATTTAATGTGTCAAAATTTGGAGCACGAGGCAACCAAAATCAAAACTGACCAGAGAGACAAGTATTTATTAGGCGGACTAAGAAGCTCAAAATACTGATCCAGTGACTCTCTTAGGCTATGTCTACACTAGAAAAGTTAACTCGACTTTGTTAAGTCAACTTAATAAGGTCAACTTGAAGTCAACCTAAAGTCAACCTTATTAAGTCAATTTAACAAAGTCGACTTGACTTAACTTTTTCTAGTGTAGACATAGCCTAAGTCTACCTTATTAAGTCGACTTAATTCTTTAAGTCGACTTAATATGGTCGATTTAGGCGCTAATCCCCGTCCACACTGACATTAAGTCGATTTAAGGAGTCGACTTAAGGCTTAAGTCGACCTAAAACTAGGTGTTATTAAGTTGCTTAAACTTTTCTTAATTCGATTTAAGGAAGTGCTTAAGTCAACTTAATAAAAGCCCAGTGTGGATGTGGCTTTGTTTAGGTTGACTTAAGCCTCCTTAAATTGACTTAACTTGCCAGTGTAGAAACACCCTTATGGAGAATCTAGTCAATTCCTATTTTAAAGACCCTTAAATATTTATCTGTAATATTTACAAAACACGTAACAGCTGCATAAGAACCATTAAGGTCAATTCATTGAGATAATCCGGGTTTTTAAATTTCCTTAGAGCACATTCCCAGAGAGCCTAAAGCACCATCTATCTGTTCAATAATAAGGCACGTTTGGAAAGGCCACAAACTATGTGTTTGTATGATGCATGTTTTAAAATAACAGTAAATCAACATTGACAAGATGGAGTTACTCTAGCCTTGGTCACCTCCAGGATGCTGATACCAGGCAATAGTTGTTTTTTGAAAAAAAGGAAAATATAAATTGTAAAAGTGCTCAAGCTGCAGAAAGTTTCCTAAAGAAATGGATAGTACACAGGTGTGATGCAAATGAAAGCCTGGTTTCAGGAAAGTACTTAAGCATGTGCTTAGGTCCCACTGACTTTGCTCAACTTAGAGAAAGCTCAGGCTTGTGAGAGAACTGAATAAATAGGCAAAGTACATCTGCATTAAACTCTGATTCTCTAGTTTTTGTTAGTTTATGCTTGAGCCTTAATGATATTTCACAGTAATGTTATGTGTGCTAATTAACTGTCGAGGTTGGGAAATCAAATAAGCACTTGATAAAATCAATCATTGTCAAGCAGAAAATGTTTTCCTTGTACAGTTCAGTCCATGGGGAGGTGTTTATGCCAGCAGAGAAATGAACATATAAATATGCTGCTAGAGATATTTAGGGCAGTGAAAAACATAAGTTACTACATTTGTACTGAATGAGCTCTAAGATTTCTCGTTGCAGTAACTGATTGTTCCTTTGGGCACTTTTGGGGCCACTTCACTATTTATTTATTCACTGCCTCCAGCAGTCTGGTTTTGCATCCCTCTTTAAAACTCTCTCCAGCAGCAACGTTAAAGGACTTCAGAAGAATCTCCCCTCCTCACTTCTCCCCTGCAATTGAGAAACAGTTAATGGGAACTTTTTTTCTTTGTGTTAGTGCAGCTAATCATCTTATGAAGTCATTTAATCGCATTATCTGTTGTTGTATTTAATATGTGTATGATAATGAGGTTTAAGTTGTAGGTATAAGCATAGGAGTGTGTATGTTAATATTATAGGGTATAGTTGGGTTTCTCCCATGATACGGCTCCGGCTTTCCAGCCGGGCAGGGCAGCACTTTGGTTCTGTGCCTCCCAGCCCTTCAGGCAGGGCGAGGCAACTCTCAAGGTCGGTGGCCTTCCAGCCCTTCCGGCAGGGTGAGGCAACTCCCAAGGTTGGTGGCCTTCCAGCCCCTCTGGCAGGATGAGGCAACTCCCAAGGTCGGTGGCCTTCCAGCCCCTCTGGCAGGGCGAGGCAACTCCCAAGGTCGGTGGCCTTCCAGCCCCTCTGGCAGGGAAAGGCAACTCCCAAGGTCGGTGGCCTCTCAGCCCTCAGGCAGGGTGAGGCAGTCCTCCGAAGTCTGGGGCCTCCCAGCGCTCAGGCAGGGCGAGGCAAACATTCAAAAAGTCCTGTTCAGCTCCAGGTGGGTAGAATATCAACTCAGGAAGCAAAAGGGGCAGGGAAAGGAGGGGGACGCAGGCCCACCCAACACCACTGCGTCCCAGCCCAGGGCCCTATCCAGCGGCAGAGCAGTCTCCTACTGGAGTCAGCGGGGCTCCAGCTGAACTACACTGCCTATTGTTCAGCTGAGCAGTCACCTGCTATCCCTGGGCTGCTTCCTCCCTTGCACCTGCCCAGGTACCTGAGTCTCCTGGTCTTCACCATACATGTCAGGATACTGATGGCAGGATGCTGGTGGCAGGTCCGGCCATCCCTTTGCTAAGGGTAGCTCCTCCAGATCACAGGGGTCTTCCAGGTCTTCAGCGGAGGGCAGCTCCTCCAACTCACTGGGGTCATTGAGGGCAGGTTCCTCTCCTCGGTCCTCTGGCTGCTTTGCCAAAGGTAGCTCCTCCAGGTCTTCCCTGGGAGGAGAATACAGGGAGGACCCTCCCTCCGGGTTGTCCCAGAGTTCTGTTATCCCATCTGGAGGAGCGGCAGGGAGTTCCCGAGGGGGTTGCTCTTGGGGCCGGTCCGTCCACCTCTGGAGAGGCTCTGGTGGCCACTTGGCCCGCCTCCTAGGAGTTTCCCACTCTGGAGTTTTGGTCCATCCCTTTATGCGGCCCCCTCTCCCCTTGACTCCACCCCTGGAGTTCCTAGGTCCCAGTGCGGGGTTGTCCTCTGGCCATCAGGGGGAGGGTAGGAGTCCTCCTGGGCCCTGCTCCCAGGCCTGCTGCTTTACCCTGCTATAGAATCATTGAATAATAGGGATGGAAGGGACCTCACGAGGTCATCTAGTCCAACCCCCTGCTAAAAAGCAGGACCACTCCCACTAAATCACCCCAGCCAGAGTTTTGTCTAACCGGGCCTTAAATATCTCCAAAGATGGAGATTCTACCACCTCCCTAGATAGCCCATTCCAATGCTTCACCACCCTCCTAGTGAGAAAGTTTTCTTAATATCCAACCTTGACCTCCCCAGCTGTAATTTGAAACCATTGCTCCTTGTTCTGTCCTCTGTTACCCTCGAGAACAGCCTAGCTCCCTCCTCTTTGGAGCACCTCTTCAAGTAGTTGAAGGTTGCTATCAAATCTCCCCTCAGTCTTCTCTTCTGTAGACTAAATAAGCCTAGTTCCTTCAGTCTCTCCTCATAAGTCATGTGCCCCAGCCTCCCTTGTTATCTGTCCAAGCTTCCACTTCTTATATGCTTCCCTTTTATGTTTCAGCTCACCGCAGAGTTCCCTGCTAAGCCATGCTGGTTGCCGTCCACATTTGCTGTTCTTTCTGCACATCGGAATGTTATCTTCCTGTGCCTTTAACAGGGTTTCTTTAAAATACAGCCAGCTGTCTTGGACACCTTTCCCCTTTAGATCAGCCTCCCAAGGGATCCTGCCCAACAGCTCCCTAAGGGAGCCAAAATCTGCTTTTCTGAAGTCCAGGGTGTGTGTTCTGTTTCTTTCCTTCCTTCTATTGATCAGGATCCTGATCTCTACCATCTCATGGTTGCTACTGCCCAGGTTGCCATTTACTTCTACTTCCCCGATCAATTCTTCTCTGTTTGTGAGCAATAGATCTAGAGGTGCAAGGCCCCTAGTTGGTTCCTCCAGCATTTGTACTAGGAAGTTGTCCTCAATATTCTCCAAAAACTTCCTGGATTGCCTGTGCACTGCTGTATTACCTTCCCAGCAGATGTGAGGATAATTGAAGTCACCCATAAGAACCAGGACCTGCGATCTGGAATCTTCTGTTAGTTGTCCATACATAGGGGTATAGGATGAATAAGCATGAATTATTGATAAGACTGTTATTTAGATTTGTAAGATAAAGCTGTAATGCAAAGCCCATAGGCTTTAGGTCTGAAAGGGAATGTACCTTGGCCCTGAGAGATCTCTTATTAAGCAGTGTGAAAATGAAGAGGTATCACAATTGGTCACAATTGGTGGCTAGCAATTCTACAAAAAAAGCAATATGTCACAGTGGTATAGGTGTAGAGGTACAGTAAAGGCAATGGTAACCAATGGGGTTTTACGAATATGAATGAGATACAAATGGCAGTAAAATTGCACAATAAGGGTGATTAGTGAATTTACACAAGTGTAATAGTACAGATGAGAATAAATAACTTGGTTTGTAGGACTGCAGTGGCAGGCTGTCTGTAAGAGTGTACCTAGAGGCTGGGTTAAGGAACAGGGGTGAGGGTGGGGTGAGTAATCAGTGGCAGAGGAAGAGGGAAGTGTACAGCTGCAAGGGATGCAGCAAGAGGCAGTCTGTAAGAGTGTACATAGAGGCTGGGTTAAGGAACAGGGGTGAGGGTGGGGTGAGTAATCAGTGGCAGAGGAAGAAGGAAGTGTACAACTGCAAAGGATGCAGCAAGAGGCACTGAAGCCCTGCAAGGCGAGGCTCAGAGCAGTCTTCAGGAGCCTGCAGGCTAAACGCGGAGGAATCAAAGAAGAAAGGCAGCAAGGGGCTTGGGAAGTTTGGGGAGAGGGGGAAACAGTAGCGGAGGACTTGGGGTGTTCGGGGAGAGATAAAGATGCAGAGGCACTTATTTAACAACTTAACAGCAACTATACAACTTATGCTAATAATGAACAACAGAAAGAAGGAAAAACAAAAAGAGAGAAGCAATACAGTAAAACAGTTATCTTTAATCTAGCTTGACTATGGCCACACAATATAACAGGTAATGGCAAACAAGTATCCCACTTAAATACCACTAAACACAGACGCAAAGTTCAATTCTAACAGAACTACAACTTATACAAGCTAATAAAATGCAACTTAACAAAACTAAACCTAAACAAACTAATGAAACTAAACCTAATGGCACGCCTTATACTACACCGGTCCTATTGACCAGGGGGAGCAGTCCCAGAGGCAGAGTGGTGTGAGCCCAGGGTACAGCTCCTGGGGGAGTCAGGGGATGGTGGCTGCAGCAGTGGAAACAGCTGAAAGCAGGGAGCCCCGGGGCAGAGCACACGGAGGCAGAGCTTAGCAGCGGCACAGGCATTTCTTTAGCAGCAAGGGAGCACGGAGTTAGAAACAGTTTCAGGCACAGACCAAGGAATTAACTTGAGTCTGTCTGCTGGGGAAGCAAGGCCAGCAGCTAGGACAGGGAGAGTTTGCAAGAGGGAAGCCTTACCAATTCCCAGGACAGCAGCAGGAGTAGAGGCAGGAACAGCAGCAGCATCAGAGGATGCAGAGGAGGCTTGGTTCGTTTTCAATAGTCAGGAGATCTCACAGGAAAAATTCGGTGTTCGTGGGAGGGGAGTTTAAAAATGGGGGGTACGCTCAAAAATTAAACGAGAGCGGAGAAAGGGCCCCCCAAAGACCCCTAGCTGATCAGACCAGGTGGCAAAGCAGGAACCTTTCCGATGTCTGACTCAAAAATGTCCAGTTTTAAAGGCAAACTCAGGCAGTTTCCCGCCAGTAACTCTGATTGGCTCCCTCTGCTACAGGGGAGGAGAGAGGGCAGGGAAAACTGCGGGTAAGCACAGGACATGTCTGGGCAAAGTTCTGAACCACAGGTATGACTCATGCCCTTAAGCTCAACAGGCCATTTAAGTCTTGCACTCCTGGGCATTGCCCACCCTACACTGAGCCAGGGTCTAAGCCAAGGAGCTAAAGGCCACCTCCCTGGGCTGGGCAATGGCCCTTAGTAGCCCAGGAGGGGTGGCCACACAAAACAACAAAACAAAGGGAAAATAAATGCAGCAGGGGGACAGCTGCAACAGACAACTGGAAAACATGCTGCAATGTCCCAGTTAATACGGCAAGGTAACATTTCAGGGGATTTTGTAATAACTTCAGTTTGCTAATAATATTTTCCTATATGTTAATGAGAATAGGGCAACTTAGGGGTAGCTGATGAGAAATGGGGTACCCCAAAATTCATGGGATGTGGAAGTACAAATGAGAAAGGGATCGGCTCTCATTTGCACGAGCATGGTGAGCGTAAAGAATTCAGAATAAAAGTTGGTGAGAGACTTCTGTTTCCAGGGCTTCCCATCTTCCACCAGCACTAAATTCATTTGAAAATACAACAAATATATTTAAAATTTTATTTCTGTTTCAAAGGTCTGATCTAAATAAAAGAAATCCAGATTGAAGGCTGAAATTCTGTCCTCAAACTGGCTTAGTGCAATGCAGAGACATGAGTTACACTCATCATTCCCTCTAAGTACATCGACCAGAGTGGACATAAAACACTGCCCATGTCCCTTGGTGATACATGATACCCCGCTTTTGTTTCTAGGTGGCTTTTGCTAGCTATTGCTATCTGAATTACCTCATGTAACTTTAATTTTACCTCTTCTCTGGGACTTACTGCTTTTTGGCTTCCCTGGTGATCATTCCATTATAAACTTACATTCTCTTCTGAGAGATGAAGATTAAAAGAAACAAAGGAAGACTGAGTTGATGAATTACCTATTTTAAATTCAGCAATGAAGCAATATTTGACTTAGATAAGATCCATCTTTAGACAAAAATAAGGAGCTTTTGTTTAATTCCCTTAATTTTAAATAGCCCTCCTCTCATTCCTGATGAATTAAAAAAAACTCCAATACTTTTCTGTAAACAGAAGTGAAAAGGGTAAATATTTTTGCCTAACCAGCACAAGGTTTTAAGGCAAAGATCCCCTGCACAATTTCAATGCCCTGGTCCAAGGTTTGGGGTCCTAGTTCTCACCTGTTCTTAGAACTTTTGTGATCATTTGTGTATGTTCAAAGTGGCTGTGAAAATGCTGCTAAGTTAACATGGCAGCCTTTAACACCTACCTTGCACAGGTGTGAATGACTCCCAGAGGCACAAGAGTGGGGAGAATGAAGCCCAGAATGCAGAAATATGGAAACTGAATGAATTGACTTCAATGCCTAGAAAGATCATGTCTATGGAGAGGGATTAAATATGATGGTACTCCCAGGAGCATAACTAAGAATAATGGGCTGAAACTGAGAAAAAAGAAAATGTTGTGCTGAAGATCAAGGAAAACCTGTCCTAACAACTAGAGCCATTAGGTTGTAAAGGGGGACATTTTATAGGGTGAATTTACTCTGAGGGGTGATTATGTAAAAAGAATACTTTCTAACTCACTAGATTTGACGTCTGCATGAAAGCAGGACCCACTGGAGTCAATGAGAATTTTAATTTCATTGGCTATGTCTACACTTACTTACCAAAGTTAGTTTGAATTAACTTCATTCGAACTAGCATGGCCCCATTAGAATGCTAGTTCGAACTAAGCAAGTGCCATGCATGGCTTCTTCAAAGCGTCTGACAAAGTGGGATTTTCTCCCACGAAAGCTCATGCAATAAATAAATCTGTTAGTCTTTAAAAGTGCCACAGGACTCTGTTGTCTTTCTACAATAGACTAACACGGCTACCCCTTTGGAATTCAATAAGAATGTAACTTTATCCCTGTTCAGAATCTAGTGACCAATATGCACTTCTATTGTTTTATATTCTTGTTATCTACATGGAACCAACACAGGTTTGAGAGCAGGAACCAGATTCCATTCAGACTTGAACTGTCAGCAGATGTGTTAGCTAATGCCTGGCTTAATGATGGGATTTCAGCCAGCTACACTGCTAGCCCCTGTTCCAGCCATGGTGTACACCAGTACAAAATCATGCTGTACTAGGAGTTTGCACAGTACAGCTATGCCGATCATTGAAATTCCAGCATAGACCAGGCCTGAATTCCATCAGATGCATCAGATCTTGTCCTCTTTTACGCATATGCCACTCATTGGACACATTGGGGTTGGCATGAATGTAATAAAGTGTGGAACTGGAAGATGATGGTGTTGCAAAGGTCAGACGCATTTGGCCTGGAGTAACTAATTCTGATGCGGATGTGCAAGGCAGAAAGAACAGCTTGACTTTCAGATCCCAGATTGCAGAGCTGATAATGACAAGCACAATTTTAAAAAAACTTGCAAACAGGTCAAATATAACTTTAGAATCATGGTGAAATACTAAAGCTGGCCCATGTTGTTTCTGTGACCTTTCAGAATGGAACTGCCCTTTAAATTAGTAACATTAAAGTACTGCTGAATATAATGTAAAGAACAATTTTGAGTGGACCATGGTATGAGATATTTTTAATACTTCTGGTCCATACCTAACTTCCTCAATTCTGTGAAAAAAAGCACTTCTTTTTCCACAATTTATTTTGTAAGGATTGGGACAGGTCCACAAGCACACTTGAGTATCAAACTCAATTCTCTGGGTTTGTGGTTCATTGCGAATACTTCACACAGCTCATGCTAGGAGCCTGGCTAACAGAGATGTATTGTGCTACTATTTTAAAATAAAAAGGAGCCATGTCTACACTTGAAAAGTTAAGTCGACTTTTGTTAAGTCGACTTATTAAGGTCCACTTTAAGGTGACTAAAATTCGACCTTATTAAATTGACATCATAAAATCAACCTAACTTTTCAAGTGTAGACATAGCCAAAGAGAGAAGGACACGCATTCAGGTAGGGTGAGTCTACACTGCTTAAGTCAACTTAATTTACTCTGCGTACACACTGGAGTTAATAAGACCTACTTTTAAGTCGACTTTAATGCTTAAGTCGACTTCTTAACTCGACTTAAGCAGTGTGGATGCCCTAAGTCAACTTAGGACAGGGGAAAAAGGGACCGCTCACATCCTGGGAAGAAGGGACCGTGGGACTCCCTTCTGGCGGGGACCCCAATGGTCCTGGCCAGAAGGAAATGCAGAGCTCCTTTCTGCACGGGACCGAGTGGTCCCAGCCAGAACGGAGCCCTGCGGCTCCTTTCTGCTTGGGACCATGCTCCAGCTGCTAGGGAGCCCCTGGGGATTCCCCAGCAGCTGGAGCGCAGTGCGGGCAATTGCCAGTGCTCCAGCTGCTGGGGAAGCCCCAGGGGCTCCCTAGAAGCTGGAGCATGGTCCGAGGCAGAAAGGAGCCACAGGGCTCCGTTTTGGCTGGGACCACTGGGGTCCCGGCAGAAAGGAGCCCCACGCTCCCTTCTAACCCTGTGGGGGTCCTGGCAAGAAGGAAGCCACAGCTCCCTTTTTGCTGGGACCGCTGAGGTCCTGTAGAGAAGGGAGCCCTGCAGTCCGTTCTGGCTGGGACCACAGGGATTGCTTGGTCTCAGCCAGCAGGCAGCATGGGGCTCCCTTCTGCCCATGACCTGAGCAGTCCTGGCCTGAAGGGAGCGGAACAGTCTGGGTGAAAAGGGAGCTCCACGCTCCCTTCTCCCCCGGACCACTCTGGGGCTTGCTGTCTTGGGGGGAGCCACCTGCATGTGGAGCTGGCTCTCCCCAGGACGAGCCCCCGTATTCTGGGGAGCCGAGGCTGCAAAGAAGCCTCCCTCCCCCCGTACCTAACTAGTCGACTTACAGAATCTAGTGTAGACTCTCTAAGTCGACTTAGTAAGGCCAGGTTTAAGTTGACTTAAGAACCCTGTGTGGACTCTCTAAGTCGACTTAATAATGTTGACTTAAAGTCGACTTAGTAAAGTCAACTTGGTAAAGTCGACCTAAATTTCTCAGTGTAGACATAGCCATAGAGACCCCTATTCTTGGTGAGCTTCGAAGCTGGGTTTGATGGCATTGTTCTGCAGGACCACAGTCTTCCTCTCCTTCCCTTAACCACTCTCTTCTTGTCTACTGCTAATGGCAGGCTCCATCACAAACTAATCTGCGGTGGGAACTGTAGGATTTTGGGGGTTTCTATCACAACACTCTACAGTCATTTAGTATTAAGGATTGGAACTGAAAGTGACTGAGACTCATTTTAAAATAGCCTGTGATCTCCCTCCTGGATGCAGCTAAACAAAACCCATATAAATAATGTGTTCCCTGCGCTGTCTTGAAATTGATTCAAGCATGCTCCCAAGGGAGATAAAGGAAAGTCTGAAAATAAACAACTTGGAGAAGAACCAGAACCACCAAGAATTGCTACTGTCTCCACCAAGGCAGTACATGATCCTTTTAATTTCAGGCGATATTTATAGATCCTTCTTCCCTTCTCAGTTATCAGTATGAGAAGGCAGTAAAAAGAAAGAGATAAACAGAAGGGAAGTGGCTCTGAACTCTGCAGAACAGAGCCTTGTCTGCCACTTGATTTCTATTCTGTATTGTCCCTGATTAGACCCATGCTCAGACAGAAAGGGATGCATCCATATAATACATGTGTTTATAGGAGCATACCACAATCCCGCTTTCCTAGGAGCTCTGGCACATGCATTCAAGGGGAGAATTTGTTAGTCCAATTAGTAAAGCATTTTGCCTCTAGGCGCAGCTGTCAGACAACTCTCAGAAGTGTGGTACTCTCAAAAATCAGAATGATGTGACTCAGCCTCAAAAGTGGTGTGTTCCCATTTAACTGGAAAAATCTCTGTCATTTCAGGTGGTGGTGTTTTACTTTGTTGTTGTTCTGAGAGGGCATTAAGAACAGGAAGCAACTTTAACTTCTCATTATATTTGCTGTGGAATAGCTTCAGCAATCATTGTATTTGATGTGGAGTCGAAAGGCACCAGGAGATAAATGGCTTAATTTGAATCAATATTAATTTTGTGCAATTTACTTTTAACTTAACTTCCCAGTAAACACAATTATCTGGCTCGGAATCTATAAAAATGTCTTTTTCAGTCTGCCTGTTTAGTTAACAGTTTTCAGACTGCTTTTGGGCTCAAAGGAATGTTGTTTATTATTTCAGTTTCGATCAGCAACATATCCATATTTTGAATGGGAAAATGGTGGGAGTAAACAGGTAAAATGCAAGGCCTTTATACACTCCTCTTGAATGCATTAAGATTCTTGCTCAGAAGGCTCCAATTCAGCTCTTAAGCATGTGCTTAACTTTAAGCACATGAGGAATCTCATTGACTTGATTCACATTAATCACTTGAGTAATTGGCTGCATCTAGGATATTAGTTGTTAGTTGTATTTGGCTAGGTTACTCCAGTACAGAATGAGTCATTTTTCAAACTCATTATTCCTTCCCCTCACAAATAACCTTTTTTAATAATGATAGGTTTTGTGACAAATGTTCATTTTTTTCCAAAGTGTTGAAAATGATTATTTTTGTCAATTTTTGGTGTGGGCATGTGTGTTCCTCCCTTTCCTCCTCCTTTCTTCTCCTGTACCACCAGTCCCCTTCCAAAGCAGAAATGAAAAAAGGGAGAGAGAGGATGGAAAAACAGAAGCCCCTCAAATTGTTCAAAACTGAAATTTCAAAACCGAAACTTAATTGTTTTTGCAAAACTTTTTAAAGAAAGGGAAAAATCATTCCTTGTTCCTGCAGAATGAAAAGGATTTGGGAAATTTTTGAACATTTTCAGCATTTTGGCTGTGTCTACACTACAGTTTCCTTAAGTCGACTTAAGCAGCTTGCTTAAGTCAACTTAAGGAAAATAAAGTCGACTTAATTAAAATTAAGTTGATTTTATAACACCACCTTTCTATTAGACCTAAGGCTCAAGTCGACTCTCTAGAGTCGACTTAAGCCAGTGTAGACGTGGGGTAGCCCTAAGTCAACTTAAGGCTACCCAGGGCTACACCAATGCCCTCCCTTCCGGGGCGGGAGGGGGAGGCACAGGGGGAGTCTGGCATGCCCCTATGCCCTGCCAGGGTCCCTGTCCCCCTTTGCCCCATTGTACCTAGGTACAAGGGGGCAAAGGCTGAGCCCCCTGGCATTGGGCAACGGTTGCCTCCCCTGCCCCATGGACCTCCCCTAGGTCCCCCTAAGCCCCTATAAGTCAACCTAGGCATCCAGTGTGGACGCTCTAGGTCGACTTTTTAAGTTCCCCTTTAAGTTGACTTTATTTTTAAGTGTGGACACACTAAGTCGACTTAACTAAGTTGACTTTAAGTTGACTTAGTTAAGTTGACTTAGTTAATGTCGACTTAAATTAACAAGTGTAGACATAGCCTTTTAGACTACTTCTAATCCCAACCCAGGTATAACCCCAATGACAGAAAATTTGCCTGGAGGACTCTGCAGTGACAAAGAGTAGCCCCAGCCATCTGCTGAAAGGATCACACATGACCAGTACCAACCAATACATAGGTCTCGCTTCTCCAGGAGTGGGTGGAGCTGACATGACTAGGAAATGCTGTAATTCACCTCGTTTCTCTGGCTCATAAGGGCTATGCTGGAGAACAAGTGCTTCCTCCATCTGGCAGAATCTTAGATCTGGGCACTGTATTAACAACCATTCTTTCCCTAATGTTTTAGAATGAAATAGAATTTATTCCCATCTAGCTTGAAAATGTATTTGCAGTAAATTCTACCAGGGAGGAATAATTGCTTCTCTATTTCACGTCATTCCTTTCTCCGGTATTTTATCCTACAACAGTAATGGTGAGAGTGGGGGAGGTATATGTGAAAATAAGAAATTAGAAGCACTTGCAAGATGGAAAGGGAGAACGAGTCCATGCCCCTTGTTTCCAACTGAATAGACGCCCTAACAACAAGTAATGAAACTGCTGTGGGCTAAAAAGTAATCTTGTATCTGTAGGGAAACTCTATCTTACTCTTCACCACAAATCATACGGGAGACTGCTAAATAATATAGTATTCACTATCAATCTGGAATTGTGGAGATATAGGACTACCAATCATTGCAACTCAGCCGGCGGTACGCTGGAGATAATAGCAGACTTTTTAATTATGACTCCCAATCTCTATTTTCAGTATTTCAAATATAAATGCAAAGCTAAATGAGGTTCTCTTTATGCAGAACTTGGTGGAAGATATTCAGAATGGATTTTGTCCAACTCTTGTTCCTGGCCTATAGTCTGTCTAATCAGAGATAGAAAACTAATTAATGTTCTGGTGTTTTGGAACTTGTTCTAGTGGGTGTTCAACTCACCAACCAACAAGGCGAAGCACATTTCTTCTGCCTGCATTGTAACATGAGAAGCAGTTGATTTCAAAGGGTATTATCTTTTGTTATCAGCCTGGTCATTGTCTCAGTAATGCTGGGAATAATGCAATAAGCTTGCTCTAACTAAAGAGCCTGCTTCTGGGCTCATGTGATTCACCTGTCCTCTGAGGACCTCGAGGAAGAAAGGTTCTGTGCTGATGGATGGGCAGTGGTGTTCAGTTATGAGCCGTTGCATAGTGGAAGGAGCTGACTTGAATGAACGGCAGTTTGCAAGTAAAACATTGGCTGAGTGCTCAAATACCTGGAGTGTAGAGAGCTTCTCATTGTTCCACGTCAAAATAAAGTAAATGGATTTGGGCCAATGGAGCTAGCTCCGAGGTAGAACTAGGTTAGGCTTTCGACTGGTAAACAGAAGTGGGGATCTGGGATATGAGCCAGGGAAAATGAGTTGGGGTGACTTGATCTGAGAGTTCCATGGTTTGAGTCTGCCTGTGCGCACTTAAAAAAGGAATCAGCTAGCAGCTAGGTCTACTTAGGCTTCTGGTGTGGACGTGCTAAGTGCCTTTAAAGATGTCAGCTTAAATCAGGTTAAAATTAGATTCTTCATAGACCAGCAGAATGATGTCATTACACCTCATTTCAAAGTAAATGCCTATGGAAGATCTTCAGAGTTCAATGGAAAGAGATTTTGTACCATCTGAAATTCTAAGTAGAGCAAACCATCAAACATGGTAAGAAGATAATAATGCTTATATTTATGATACCCATTAAGGATGCCACTGACATGACTTCCACCTCAAATGATAATATGGACACTACCACCTGGGAAATGAAAAAGAGGGCAACTTAGAGAAGGATTACACAGAAAATAGAGATAAAGAAATCAAATCCATCAACATGACACTTAAAAGCCTGAACAGATCAGCATACGACAAAAATAAATGGTGGAAACTGGTGGATAATCTATGCAGCTGAGGCTGTGGAAGAATAAAGAAAGAAACTTATGCCTTATGTCTGCTTCTCAAGCCACTGTCTTCCAAATCCTTCACCAACCAAAAGAGTTTTCTTTATCACTGCAAAGAAAATAATTGGCAAATGCAGCTGCTGTCTCAGTTAAAGCAAGGCCAGTTTCTTGAACTATCATTTCTGCAAGGTATTGAATATGGCATTTATCTTTTTGAAACTTGGTAAAGGCTTTGAACATTGATTTTTACTTTAGGACTAACTTATTGCTTTTGGGAAATGGGTGTAGAATAAAGGGTGTTTTTATGTGTTTTGCTTTCACCTTTTTCAATAAAACTCAAGCCCACAGGCTGACAGCTCATTCATTACACAGTTTTTGATAGCTTGTGATTTTGGGGGGTAAGAGGAGGAAGTAGGAAAAAGGATACATGTGAATGACTGCATTTGCCAGCACAGTTTCTATTTCTGCAGGCTCTAAACTGGTGGAGGTTGCCTTTTTTGACTTCATAACTCAAAGTACAGGTCGCACTATAAAAGCCATAAAATAAGGACAATGGGCTAGATACTCAATTCTATCCAAGACTGAGCTTCATTGTATTGGCGCTGTACAAACAAATCAAATGTAATTGATGTGAATTTTACTCTGAGCCACACCGATTTGGGATGCCCTACAAACTCAACAGGATGAAAGACAGGGGCTTCCACTGTCAATGAAGCAAAACTATGGAACCCTTTCTCCCAGAGGGGCTAATTCTCTTTGGCTATGTCTACACTGGCAATTTAAGTCGATTTAAGGAGGCTTAAGTCGACTTAAATTAAGCCACATCCACATTAGGCTTTCATTAAGTCGACCTAAGAAATTCCTTATGTTAACTTAATGAAAGCTTAAGTCGACTTTGTTACTACCATTCATTAAGTCGACTTAACCCTTAAGTCGACTCCTTAAGTCGACTTGAGGACGGTGTGGACATGGAATAACCCTTACGTCGACTTTATTAAGTTGACTTAAGGGTGGTTAGGTCGACTTAACAAAGTGCACTAAGTTGACTTAAAGCTAAGTCCCTTTCAAAACTAAAAAGACCTTTCTGTAAAGCAGTATTGAACTTTCTCTTTTAAATAATCAGTCATATCATGCCTCTTAAATACGTGCATGCACCCACGCGCATGCACACACACACACATACACACACATTCCTTTTTAATAGTCATGAGTTTTAGAAGGTTTCATTTTTAACATAGTGGTAAGAGGCCCTGGGGACATGAACTCTTCCTGAGAAATGACTGAAAATTACATTAGTGTAATGTTTATTAATCTGTCACATTTCTTTCATATCCTCTACTGAAATTTTCATGTTTTACTCCACCTTGTTCTCTGAAAGATCTTTATTACCACAAAGCAGGTATTGTATAACTGTCCAGCTCTGTGATATTAACAGAGAACTGGACCATTTAATAGAAGACACAGGTCTGTTTATATGCCGTCTCCCGGCAAATATTTAAAACTGATTGAATTACTTATAGATGGTGTTTTGCTGAGTCTCTGCATTCCACTGTAAGTGCACAATAAAAGATGCTTTGTTTGAAGTGCAACATAACATTCTCTGTCTGGAGAATCCCCACAGATATAAAATACTGAAATAGGAGATGTGTTTGTCTGTGAAGTTTTGTTGTAAACATAGTAGTAGCCACTTCCCACTCCAATTTCTGACTTTCATTCCAGCATGAGATGGGAAAGTAAGTAGTTTTGTCTCCTGTAACTCATTTCTTTTCCTTCACCAAAATCTTGCCCCTGACCTTCACCGCAAGTTATATGCCAGTGAGTTCAAGGGTTCTTCTGGCAGTAGTTCCCAAAGTAGCCAATGTAGACACAAAAATTAAAGGATGTAAACTGTCCATAAGGAAGTTTAACCTTGAAATTAGATTCAGATTTATATCCATCAGAGAAGTGAAGTTCTGGAATAGCCTTTGAAAGGGAGCAGTGGGTGCAAAAAACCTAGCTGGTTTCAAAACTACGCTTGATAAATTCATGGAGGAGATGGTATAATGGGATAGCTTTGTTTGATGATTGACTGATCTTTGGCTCCTGGTGGTAGTTATGCTGATGGGACGATTGATAAGGTGGATTCTGAGTTATTACAGAGAATTATTTCTTGGATGAGGCCTGCCCATATGCTCAGGATTTAACTAATCACCATATTAGGGTCAGAATTTCCCCCCAGGGCAGATTAGAAAAGACTCTGGAGGTTTTTCACCTTTCTCTGTAGCATGGGGCATGACTCAATTGCTGGTGCATTCTCTGTAACTTAAAGTCTTTAAATCATGATTTGAGGACTTTAATAACTTAGTCAAAGGTTAGATGTTTATTGCAGGAATGGGCGAGTGAGGTTCTGTGGCCTGCATTGTGCAGGAGGTCAGACTAGATGATCATATTGGTTCCTTTAGACCTTCAAGTCTATGATAAAGTCACATGATAAAGGAACAAGTAATGTTTATGGCCTTGTAACATATATAAAATAACAGGTGAATGAATTAATTATAATGAATACAACTATACTGACATCCTGGAGAGTAAGGGCTATAAAGAACCATTTGGAATTTTAGCTATTTGAAATTCATTGTTCACTTGGAGCAAATTGTATATTTAAGGCAGAAAGGTCTTTCAAGTAAAGTGCACAAGAATGTACTTTATTTTCCTGGGAAAATGAGCGTGACTCACATTGCTTTCAGTGAAAGAGCTGCAGAAAACCAATGTAAAAGAGGCTCTGACTTAGGCTTCAGTGGTCATTCAATTTGTAAAGTGCAGCTTCGTCTATGTGCTAGACTTGTTGTAACGCTAATTTCACTTCCTGATGCAGAGTAGAACAGTATGTACAATACCTACTTGATGATTTAAAAAAAAGTAAATGGGGAGACCGTACAATTTCATTTAATTGCAGAACACAATCTCCATGAAGCCAGAGGGATGAAGTAAGATGCCTGCCTTTATCTCCCATGCTTCTCCTCGGCCTAATCGTTAATCGGGCTTTGAAGAATTCACGTGTATTCCAGTCACAGCATTTCACTTCAAATACAGCAGGAGCTGTGAATTAAAGAGACATAACAGCCCAGAATCCATCTGCAATAAAACCTTATCAAAGGGAGAAGCAGAAGCAAAATGTTTTAAATGTTTCCTAAGCTTCCCAAGAGCTCCAATTGTTGTTTGTCTTTGGACAACCGTATCTGCACTTCAAACCCCTGTTACAAGAGAAAGTCAGGAATGTGTTGGGAAGCATAGATTGCACAGCTGTCCCCTAAATCAGTCTGCTGCAGCTCTCTTTCCATCTGCTCCTTTGGAAACCACAAGATTCTGTGTAACTAGTGCAGAGGGGGGTTGTACCACGTAAGCTGCTCTATTGTTACTTTGCAAAATATCATTTCATGTCTTTTCTTCTTTCAGATGCTACTTTGCGACTGAACAAGTGTACTCACAAACTGACTGTGCTTGGGAGGGCTTTTTAAAAGAAACTTAGGCGAATTCAGTGCTGGTGAGAGATTCATAGACTTTAAGGTCAGAAGGGACCAGTATGATCATCTAGCCTGACCTCCTGCAAAATGCAGGCCTCAAGACCTCACCCACCCACTCCAGCAATAGGCACCATCCTATGACTGAGTTATTTCCAACCTATGACTGAGATGCTGCAGTGAGAGCCTGAAGTCCTCTACTTAGTCACCAACCTGCAGTACCAACTCTCCCAACTCCCTTGTCCACTATGTCTCACCCAGGTCTTAAAGGTATCTCTTCCAAAGGGGAGAGGGAAGATTACTTTCCACACTCATTTGGTTAGCTGCCACTGCTGGAAACATCAGTGAATCCAGCTCTGTGAGGTAGATGTTTGTCTATGAGGAATTTGATTGGCTCTGCTAGCTAAAGGTTCAATACTGGAAGGTGCTAAGCATTCTGGCCAACTGCATACTCGAATGTAAACACATGAAGTCCAGTCCTCTCCTTGAGGTCAGTATGTACTCAGCAGCTAATTCCTATTAGCCTCTGCTGATTCTCAGGGTACTCATTAATTAAAAGGATCTGCATGAACAAGACACAATGGCTGCGTCTACACTGGTAAATTAAGTCGACTTAAGCTGGGCTTAAGTCGACTTAATTTGCCCTGCGTCTACATTGCACTTTCCTTAAATCGACTTAAGCAGCTTGCTTAAGTCGACTTAAGGAAAATAAAGTCGACTTAATGAAAATTAAGTCGACTTTATTAAACCACCTTTCTACTCAACCTAAGGCTTAATTCGTCTTTCTAAAGTCGAATTAAGCCAGTGTAGCCCTCGTGTAGCCCTAAGTCGACTTAGGGCTACCCCAGGACTACACCAATGCCCTCCCTGCTGGGGGGGGCACAGGGGGAGCCTGGCATGCCCCCAAAGGGCAGGGCATGTGGGCACAGTGTGACACTGTCTGGATTTAGGGAAGCATTTATGATATTATTTTCT
>ML685899.1:4747742-4770065 GCA_007922175.1 Pelusios castaneus | reverse complement strand
CTTCCCTAAATCCAGACAGTGTCACACACAGGGCTCTGCCCTGCCAGGGTCCCTGTCCCCCTTTGCCCCATTGTACACAGGGGGTGCTCCCCCCCTGCCACCGTGGACCTGCCCAAGGTGCCCCTAGCCCCACAAAGTCGACCTAGAGCATCCAGTGTGGACACTCTAGGTCAACTTTGTAAGTTCCCCTTTAAGTCAACTTTAATTTTAAGTGTAGACTCACTAAGTCGACTTAACTAAGTGGACTTAAAGTCGACTTGGTTAAGTCGACTTAGTTAAAGTCGACTTAAAAGTGCAAGTGTAGACATAGCCAATGAGTGATTATTTGGACCTCTCCTAATTCACATGTTGACTTTATGAACTGTAGAATGATGGGACCAAGTCAGTCCCAATTATGTCTTTTTGTTTCACTGTGTTGTTTAAATGTTTGCTCCAAACCCCCTAATATTAATGGCAGTTTCTTCATCTGCTTGGCAGGACTTTATAACTAAGCAGTCCCTCAGTGCTGGATTTCAGTAATTTACAATCTAGGTTTTCTGTATCAACCATCCATTCATTTAGGGGGCATATAATCTGAGAGAGATTCTGGGATGGCTATGAAGTAAAAAAAAATTTGATGGTCTATAACTAAGCTATGAGAGTCATCTCTCTGGAGACCGTATATATGCTTCAAGCTACTTAGGAAAAAGTTATAACAGCTGAATTGTTTTCAGTTTTAATTGTAGCTCCAAGAATAATATACATGATATATAATAAACAGAATCCTGCATCTGCTCAATCTTGTAACCAATGGTTTTCCAGAAACATAATCAATGTAATTAAGGACATAAATCAGTTGGCTGAGCTAAATAAAATTGGAGGTGTGCAAGGTTACACTGTCTTTCTTCTTAAGTATCATCTTACTTGTAGTGCTACATCATTAGATCTGTACTTCTAGTTGCTCTATTTGTTCACTTCCTTAATTAAAAATCAGTCAATTGATTTCTCCTTTCAACCCCACTCACCCTTACTCCCTTGTGCTGTAATGCTCTCAGCCCTCACAAGTAGAGCAAAGCAGGGCCAGCCCAGCATTGGGATGGAACACCTTAGAGGAACTCCTAATGTACTCGGTATTGGTGACTCAGTAGATGTCACTTTTCTCCCTGAGTCAGCACCATGACTGGTGTTCAAGCCACTACATTTCTGGAGACATGGTACCAGTTCTTACATGAGAAGTTGTCTGATCTTTCGGTTAACTCCAATGTCTAGCCAATCCAAGACAATACCAACAGCTTATAAAGCAACAGTCTACCTCCAGTTTCAATTGGCTACAATCTTCTTCTCCAGGACCTGTACTAGGCCATCTCATCACACTGCTATGTGCTGCCATACAATTGTGCTGTTTCACTGAGTTATTTCCACATTTCAATATCGCTCACCCTCCGGTTGATAGGTTGTGTACATCCAGGGTGTGGCATTCTGCATGGAAAACATTATGTCTTTGCAAGGTCATTATTGTTACAATATGGCCCTGCTACAAAAGTGGTTGGCCAGGCATGTTTTGCATCCTGAGTTTCAATACTGTTTTGTGAATTTTGTTTATCTGCTACTCGGGATGTTCTGATAAATCTAATGCCTGTGTCCTCTGCCTCCTGGGCCCTACCTGAATCACAGCTGGCTGGGTTTTTGCTTATGAGAAATCACTAAAAGATAAGCATGTGCTCGTAGTGAATTCCTGGCCATGGAGGAGAGGCCATGGCAGCAACAGCATCTATTCCTGTTCCATAGCCAGCTGGGCAGTAAAATGTTTGGACATCTGTTTGGTATCTGAGTTAGATTGTGCTCTCATGTAAACTCATGCCACCGCAGCAGATTATGTTTCTTGTTTAGGGTTGAGAGACCCATTCCTATCACATCACTCTCAGTGCCGCAAGCAAGGGAGAATTAAGGCATGATTCACAGAATCCTAGGGTATGTCTACACTGGCAATTTAGGTTGACTTAAGTAGCCTTAAGTCGACCTAAATTACTTCCTGTCCGCACTGGGCTTTCATTAAGTTGATTTAAGAAATTCCTTAGGTCAACTTAATGAAAGCTTAAGTTGACTTAGTAAGAACCGCCGGTTAGGTCAACCTAACCCTTAAGTCGACTCCTTAGGTTGACTTAAGCACAGTGTGGACATGGATTAACCCTTAAGTCGACCTTATTAAGTCGACTAAAGGGCAGTTAGGTCGACTTACTAAATCCACGTTCAGGGTAACCATTTTGTTAAGTCGACTTAATAAGGTCAACTTTAAGTCGACTTATAGTTGACCTTATTAAGTCGACTTAACAAAGTCGACATAACTTTTTCTAGTGTAGACATAGTGTAGAATAGTAGGGCTGGAAGGTACCTCATGAGGTCATCTAGTCCAACTCCCTGCTAAAAGCAGGAGTACTCCAGCTAAATCATCCCAGCCAGGGTTCTGTCTAACCAGGCCTTAAAAGTTTCCAAAGATGGAGATTCCACCACCTCCTTCGGTAACCCATTCCAGTGCTTCACCACCCTCCTAGTGAGAAATTTTTTCCTAATATCCAGCCTAGACTTTCCCAGCTGCAACTTGAAACCATTGCTCCTTGTTCTGTCCTCTGTCATCACTGAGAATAGCATAGCTCCCTCCTCTTTGGAGCACCCCTTCAAGTAGTTGACGATTGCTATCAAATCCCCCCACAGTCTTCTCTTCTGCAGACTAAATGAGCCTAGTTCCTTCAGTCTCTCCTCGTAAGCCATGTGCCCCAGCCCCCTAATCATTTTTGTTGCCCTCCGCTGAACTCTTTCTAATTTGTCAGCATCCTTTCTGTAGTGGGGAGCCCAAAACTGGACACAATATTCCAAATGTAGCCTCACCAGTGCTGAATAGAGGGGAATAATCACATCCCTTGATCTGTTGGCAACACGCCTACTGATGCAGCCCAATATGCTGTTGTCCTTTTTGGCAACAAGGGCACACCATTGACTCATATCCAGCTTCCCATCCACATAACCCCCAGGTCCTTTTCTACAGTGCTGCTGCTTAGCCAGTCGGTCCCCAGCCTGTAGCAGTACATGGGATTTTTCCATCCACAGTGCAGGACTTTGCACTTGTCCTTGTTGAACCTCATGACAGAGGTGGCCTTTGGCTGTTGGGGACCCTAGGCGAAGGCCCATTGCGGATCCTCCTATAGGCCCACAGGGGTTCCCTGCTGCCAGCCCCCTTCTGGCCCCAGCTCCCCACATGGCCAGCCCCAGCTCCCTGCCAACGGCCTCCTCCTCCGGCTGCCGACTGATGCAGATATGGCTTTGGGGGTAGGCGAAACAGGCAATGGGGCCTCTTACTGCTTGGGGCCCTAGGTGTGTGCCTGCTTTGCCTACCCCAAAAGCCGCCTCTGTCTCATGAAATTTCTTTTGGCCCAATGCTTCAATTTCTCTAGGTCTCTCTGAATCCTATCCCTGCCCTCCAGCATATCTACCATTCCCCCCAGCTTGGTGTCATCCGCAAACTTACTGAGCGTGCAATTTATCCCGTTATCCAGATCATTAATGAAGATGTTTAATAAAACCAGCCCTAGGACCAACCCCTGGGGCACTTCACTTGTTCCTGCTTGCTAACTAGACATTGAACCATTGATCCCTACCCATTGAGCCCAATGATCTAGCCAGCTTTCTATCCATCTTACAGTCCATTCATCCAACCCATACTTCCTTAACTTCCTGACAAGAATGCTGTGGGAAACCATATCAAAAGCTTTGCTAAAGTCGAGGTATATCATGTCGATGGGTATTCCTGTATCCACAAAGCCAGTCATCTCATCACAGAAGGCAATCAGGTTGGTCAGGCATGATTTGACCTCGGTGAATGCATGCTGACTGTTCCTGAATACCCTGTTTTCCTCCAAGTGTTTCAGAATGGATTCTTTGAGGACTTCCTCCATGATTTTTCCAGGGATTGAGGTGAGGTTGATTGGTCTGTAGTTCCCCGAATCCTCCTTTTTCCCTTTTTAAAAAATAGGTATTATATTTGCCTTTTTCCAATCACCTGGGACCTCCTCCAATCACCACAAACGTTCAAAGATAATGGCTAGTGGCGCTGCAGTCATATCGACTAAGTCCCTCAGGACCCTTGGACGCAGCTCATCCAGCCCCATAGACTTGTGAACGTCCAACTTCTCCAGGTAGTCCTTAACCTGACCTTCCATCACCGAGGGCCACTCGCCTTCTCCCCATTCTGTGTTGCCCAGTGCAGTAGCCTGGGAGCTAACCCTGCCCGTGAAGACTGAGGAAAAAAAAACATTGAGTACTTCAGCCTTTTCCGCATCATATGCCACTAGGTTGCCTGCTTCATTCAGTAAGGGACCAATACCATCCCTGATCCTCTTCATGTTAGTGATATACTTGTAGAACACCTTCCTGTTATTTCAAAAAGTGGAGAAAGCTACTAGGGGAGAGGCTATTCTCAATTTGGTTTTGACAAACAGAGAGGAGATGGTTGAGAACTTGAAAGTGGAAGATAACTTAGGTGGACGTGATCATGAAATAATAGAGTTCATGATTCTTAGAAATGTTAGGAGAGAGAATACCAAAACAAAACCAATGGATTTTAGGAAGGCAAACTTTAGCACTCTCAGGGAGTTGATGGGAAGGATACCATGGGAAGAATGTCTAAGAGTTAAAATGGCTAAAGACAGTTGGCAGTTTTTCAAAGAGTCATTATTAAGAGCACAAGAGCTAACCATTCCACTGCTTAGGAAGGATAAGAAGTATGGCAAGAGACCACCTTGGCTTAACCAGGAGATCTCAATAATTTAAAAATAAAGAGAGAGTCTTACAAAAAGTGGAAGCTAGGTCAAATTACAAAGGAAGACTATAAGCAAATAACACAATTATGTAGAAGAGAACTCTGAAAGGCCAAGGCACAAAAAGAGATGAAACTAGCTGAAGGCATAAAGGGTAACAAAAAGACATTCTTCTAATACAACAGAAACAAGAGGAAAACCAAGGACCGTGTAGGACCCTTACTCAACAAAGAGGGTAAAACAATAAATGAAAATGTGGATTAAACAATTTCTTAGTTTCAGTCTTCACTGAGAAGGTTGGTGGAGATTGAATGTCTGATGTAGCGGAGGGCAATAGAAATGCGGTCCCAACGAGGAGGAAGAGCCGGAGACCCTAGAACCTGGAGTGCAGCAGTGCCGGAAATTGCCAGCACTCCAGCTCTTTAAGAAAACCTGGGGGTTTCTCTGATCAGCTGGAGCACTGGCAATTGCTTGCACCACGCTCCAGCTGATCAGGGGAACCCCTTGGGTTTGCTTGCCCCAGGGGGTTCCCCTGATCAGCTGGAGCACAGCGCAAGCAATTGCCGGCACTCCAGCTGATCAGAGAACCCCTCCGGGGTTTCTTAAAGAGCCAGAGCACCAGCAATTGCTGGCACTGCTGAGCTCCAGGTTCTGGGAAGCCTGAAGTCTTCCCAGAACCTGGAGCGCAGCCCCGGCTAGGAAGGAGCGCGGGGCTCCCTCCTAGCCGGACCGAGCCATCACGGCCAGGAGGGAGCATGGGGCTCCCTTCTCCCCGAGACTCGCGCTCCAACTGCCGAGCACCGGCAACTGGAGTGGGGTCCCAGGGAAAAGGAAGTGCGGGGCTTCCTTCTTGCCGGGACAGCTCATGTCTTGGGGAGAAGGGACCGTGGGGCTTCCTTCTTGCCGGGATCAGGTCCTGGTGAGAAGGAAGCCCCGCGGTCCCTTCTTGCTGGGATCCCCGCTCCAGCTGCCAGCTGCTGAGCAGCTGGAGCGCAGGTCCCAGCCCACACTCCAACTGCTCAGCAGCCAGCAGCTGGAGCGCAGGTCTACGGTTCTTCCTCCTGGCCCGGACCACTCAGGTCCCGGGGAAGTTCTCCCTGCGACCCAAGTGGTCCAGGCTAGGAGGGTTCCCTTCTGCCTGGGACCTGGGAAGTCCTGAGCAGAAGGGAGCCGAGTGGTCCGGGGCAAAAGGGAGCTCCTCGTTCCTTTCTCCCCTGGACCGCTCAGGGGCTTGCTGCCCCGGGGAGAGCCAGTCCCGCACCTGGACCGAACAAATCGACTTAGAGAGTCCAGTGTAGACTCTCTAAGTCGAGTTAATAAGGCCCCCTTTAAGACGACTTAGGAGTCCAGTGTGGACTCTCTAAGTCAACTTAATAAGGTCGACTTAAGGTCGACCTTATTAAAGTCGACTTTTTTAAGCTGACCTAAATTCCCCAGTGCAGACATAGCCTATGAGTCTCTGGATTCCAAATGTAAATAAGATGCTGCCCATGAAAAGCCAGCCGCTGAATTACTGTGCCAAAAAAGCATACTTATCAGTTCTGCATGTTGATGCCCCTGGCTGTGTTTGGGGTTGCGCACTGGGTAACTCGAGGGGGTGGAAGGCCACAGTGTTGATGAAGCCCCTTTGCTCCAGACTCAGACACAGCTAGGACATAACTGACGCCCAACAATCCAAATAACATAGCCTTGATGTTTCCCAGTTGCAGAAACTGATAACCTGTTCCCCATAACGGAATAACAGTACTAGTCTCAGTCAGCCTCTGCTTGCAATAATAATACCTTGAAAGTTTGGTTTTTGTCCAAGGAGAAGAGAAGGGGGGTAGAATCCTTTATACACACAGACTGGGAAATGCTGACAGCCCAGGTTCAGCTAGTATTCAACTATATAAAAGCAATTGTAACCAAAGGGGGGTTGCACATGATTTGAGACTTGTCAGTCTCCGTGTGCCTGCTTGAGAGTCCCCGCAGAATGTACCTTGGGAGACAAACATATTTCCCATCGTATAGTATGTCTCCCCCACTGCTCCACCCTCTGCTGGGAAGGGACCTCCTTTGTAAGCTGGGAGCCACTCTGCATTTTACACAGGATAAAATTAATCTCAATTTACTCCCAGAGCATGTCTGGCTAATGGTAGTGAAACCTCAGGAAAAAGCTTGAGAAGCTCAGGATTGGGCACACTGGGAGGATCAAGTTTATCCCCTAGTGTGGGCTACAGAGGCTCCGGGGAAAGCCTCTCACATTACTCCGGTTACAATCCAGCTCCTCCCAGGGAAAACACCAGTGAGAATTCGCCAGTATCCCGTACGGCAAGAAGTGCGGGAGGGGCTACAGAATACCATTGAAACATTCCTAAGGTGTGGGGTCCTCCGGGAGTGTCAGTTAGCTTGGAACACTCCCATTCTGCCAGTTAAGAAACCTGATGGCACCTACCGCTTGGTGCAGGATCTAAGGGCTGTAAACGAGCGAGTGAAGCCTTTGCACCCCTTGGTGCCTAATCCTTATACACTGCTTGCTTCTATAGGGAAACATCAAGGCTATGTTATTTGGATTGTTGGGCGTCAGTTATGTCCTAGCTGTGTCTGAGTCTGGAGCAAAGGGGCTTCATCGACACTGTGGCCTTCCACCCCCTCGAGTTACCCAGTGCGCAACCCCAAACACAGCCAGGGGCATCAACATGCAGACCAATAGAAGATAGAGCATGCCAGCACCAGAATGGAAGTTCAGTCAGCTGGTAGGGAAATTTCAGCTTCCATGGAATCAGTGTTACTGATGTGAATGTAATTTGATGTGGAAGGTTAATAAGGGATTTAAAGCCCATTTTTGTCACAAGCTGCTTGGCACTTTTTGTTTGCAGAAAGCAGAAAAGGGTGAAAAGAAAAGAGAGCTAACTCTCTCCAGATCAATTTGTTAGCTCTATTTAGTTCAGCTGTGCTGGGTGTTTCCGACGGCAACAAATCCCTCAACACACAGCTGAGACAGTGGAGTCTTTAGAATGCAGGAGAAAGATCTCTCTAAACTTACCTGTCCCCCTCCAGTTCTGCTAATGCCCTCAGTCCTAAATTACAGCCTGGTTCTGCTGTTGTGTTACAGACCCGCGCTCACCCATAAATATTTCTCTCAGATCTCAGTCCTGATCCACAGCACTTCTGCTGTATCAGCCCAGAGAGCAGAGATGGAGAAATAGACAGAAACAAGCCTAGTTTCTACTTCTGAGATCATCCAGAGTTTGAACACAAACCCACAGAAATAAAGCAGCAGAATGTTGACCTGCCCCACTCCAGACTGCGAAATCCCTTCTCACAGCACTAAGCAGGTTTTCTCATTGGGTATAATGAATGACTATGTTTTAAAATTCAGCATGGTTTTACCAGGAGCAAAACTTCTGCTGTCCCAGAGAAGTGGCAATGAATCTCTAGAGCTTTTCACTCTCTATATTGACTCTAGGTTAAGTAAGAAGGGAAGTATAGATACCATTCTATAAATCACCTGCAATCTCTCCACCAAGGACCTAATTACTCTGACAATTCTCATCCTTTACACAGTATTTATTACTGGAAACTTTGGACAGGAAGGGTAACGATAGTCTTTCTCTCACTCGACATGGAAGGGCCATCAATCTCACCTGCAAAGTGAACCAGAAAATGTCACACTTCCCAGGGGAAGGGGATAAGGAGAAGCTCAGTGAGACAGATGGGGGTTTACTGTGCACAACTCTTACCTGAAAGGTCACGTTCTATGTCAGCTACTTGGCAGCTTTTTTCTATTTCCAATGTAGATATTAGGTCAATGCAATACATTCAACAAGACACTCCATGATCATCTTAGAAACACCACATAACATCAGCTTGGTAGGAAATAAGGATCTGCTTGGAACTGTGGAAATGAACCTTCCCTTCTATCTGGCAATACTTATAATATCTACTTGAGGTGGGGGGAAGATAAAGGAAAATTCTGGAGCAGGATTTTATGTCCAGTTCTGTTTGCCACTGTATGTGTAATATAGCATTAGCCATGTTCTCATACTCCAGGCATTTATTCTGAGATCCAGAAGGAGGTGAGATGTAGATCAGCTGCATGTCTGTATGAAGACAAAAGGGGGACAAATGGCGACAATGTTTAGTAGGGGTTAATTACAGACCACCAAATCAGGAGGAGGAAGTAGATGAGTCGTTTTTAGAACAAGACCTGATAGTAAGGAGGACTTTAACTATTGAGTCATCTGTTGAAAAATAATGCAATAAAACACAAAATGTTCAGTAAGTTGTTGGAATGTGTTAGGGACTTTTTAATTCAGAAGGTGAAAGAAGTAACCAGGGGGATAGCCATTTTAGATTTGATTCCGACTAACAGGGAGAAACTGATTGTGAATATGAAGGCAATTTGGGGTGAAAGTGATCTGGAAATGGTAGCTTCTAAGGAAAGGAAGCAGTGAGATCAACAAAATAAGGACAATGGAGTTTAAAAAATGAAACTTTAACAAATTAATGAATTGATAGGTAGGTCCCATGGGAAGAAAAGTTAGCAGAAAAAGGAGTTTCAGGAGAGCTGGCCCTTTTGTAAAGGGACGCTATTAGAAGTGAAATAGCAAACTATCCTGATGCAAAGGAAAGATGGGAAGATTTTACGAGATGGCTCTATGAGGAGCTCTTCAATTACTTGAAAGTCAAAAATTAATCCTACAAAAAGTGGAAATGTGGGCAAATTTCTAAGGCCATGTCTACACTACAAACGTGGACAACACAAGCGACAATGGTATAGAGGAGCCTCGGTTAATATATTGCTCATTTGTGCATATTTGCCCTTTGCAGTGACATGGCACATTCTCATCAGGAGTGCTTATGTCAATGCACAATGTGGTCTACCATGGGTATGTATCCCTGTGAGCAAATTGCCATCATCTGATGTACCATCTTTTGGGACAGTACTGAACACGTAGCCAAACTAAAGGAATGTGGTGTAGATGAAATTACTATGAGATGGGTGCACGAATGGTTGAAAAAGAGTACTCAAAAAGTATTTATCAATGGTTTGCTGTCAAACTGGGATGACATATCTAGTGGGGTCCTGCAGGGGTCAGTCCTGAATCCAGTATCATTTGATATTTTCATGAATAAGTTAGCTAATGAAGTGGAGACTATGCTTGCAAACTTTGCAGATAACCAATTAGGGAGGGTTTGCACACACTTTGAAGGACAGGATTAGAATTCAAAAGGACTGACAAATTAAAGAATTGTTCTGCAACCAACAAGATGAAATTTATGAAAGACAAGGGCAAAGTACTATACTTAGGAAAAATCAAATGCAGGACTATAAAATGGGGAGTAGTACTAGGCAGTAGCACTGATGGGGATTATACTGGGACACAAATTGAATGTGAGTCAAGAATGTGATGCAGTTGCAAAAAAGGCTAATGTCAATCTGGCATGTTCTCACAGAAATGTCATATGGAAGACACGAGAAATAATAATAATCCTGCTCTACTCGGTATTATTGAGGCCTAAGGAGAAGTACTGTGTCCAATTCTGGGCACTACACGTTTGGAAAGATTGGACTTTCTCCAATTCTCCCACTAACAGAGCAATAAAAATGGTAATATGCAGTTTAGAAAACCTGACCTATATGGAAAGATTAAAGGAACTTGGCTTGTTTAGTTCTGAGAAAGGAAGACTGAAATGGGACCTGATAGTGGTCTTCAACTGTGCTAGTAACTGTTATAAAGAGGCTGGTGATCAGTTGTTCTCAGGTCCACTGAGGGTAGCACCAATAATAATCAGCTTAATCTGCAGCAAGGAAAATTTACATTCAATAGTAGCAAAAACTTTCTAACTCCAAGAATAGTAAAGCACTGGAATAGGCTTCCAAGGTAAGCTGTGGAACCCTCATCATTGGAGATTTTTAAGAGCAGGTTAAACAAACACCTGTTGGGGTGGTCTAGATGTACTTGGTCCTGCTTCAGCTTAGGAGACTGGACTTGATAACTTTTTGAGGTCCGTTGCAGCTCCACATTTCTATGATTCTATGGCCAGGTACCAGTAAGGTAAAAATGCTTATATAGTTCTGTTCATATAGAGGAGGGCATGTTATCCATGTTACAGACCACACATGCACCTCTATAGCTAGAGAGTGTTGTGTAGGGTTGATGGCTACTGGGCAGTGCAGGTGAATCACAAGAGAGAGTGGACAGGGCTGGAAATGGTGGGGACAGCAGAGGAAAAATTTTGTAATGTATTTGACTGAGTTGAACTATCTCTGATGAAGTCTTTATGGCACACATGAAAGGATTTTAAATACTTATCTACGCCCAATTTGTAGGGATGGACAGAGATCTCAGGTTGTTTCCAGGAACAGTATACATTTATCTGTCTGCACGTAATGTTGGAATGACTCTTTTGCTCCAGTTTCTCTCATTCAGCAGTGCTCCTGTCATTCAGTCATGCTTCTACCTGAAAGATGAAAAATAAGGGTGGGTGAATGAATTTCTCCTTTATCAAAGGAGACCCAGTTCCAAAACAAATTGAAAATGATAACAATAAGTGCATGAAGCTGAATCCCTTGCATCCATAATTAGATATGATTTTAACATTAGAGTATCGCACATGTAGTTTTAAGAACAAGAGTGTAGGACAACAGCTTGTAAAACGTTATTGCTAGAAAATGTAAAATCATTCCACCAGCTCAAAGGGTCTCTTATCAGAACTAGCCAAACTTAGAATTTTAAAATGAAAATAAATGTCTCTCTGCCTTTGTTGCACCTTTGTGCTTCATAGTTCAATGCTTTCTCTTTAAAATTAAGATTTAACAGCAGCTTCAAATTAGAATTTGCCTTATCACATACTGACGTCTTAAAAGCTCTTTACAAAAGATAAACGACTGTTTGACAGTACAGGCTACAAAGTGGCTGGGAGGAAAGGGAATTTGGGCCCACCCCTTCTGCTGATGACGTGTTACCATGCTGAAGCATTGCTGAGTTTGGACGAACTATTAAACCAAGGCTTCTCCTGTCTGTCTTGGGTGTCTTTATGGAAAGATGAAGATTAAAGAGCTGTGGTAAGCGAGAACCCTGTAATCCTGACAAACAGACTTAATTAAGTATGGGTTGAATTTCCAAAGTTGGGGTGAGTTCCAAGCATATCTCTGCTTGGTAACTATACTAGTGAATCCACAATGTTTCATTAAGTGTGTTGTGATGCCTAGAGCAGGGTAGGTTAAATTTAGATTTAAGTCACCTTTGATTTAAAATAGGGACACATCATTTGGGCAGGGAGCTTCAGCCCTGCTGGAAGAAGGCAAGTCCTACTTGTTTCTAAAAATAGCACTAAGGGAGTAATGCCTCTAATCACAGCTCAGGAATTTCTGTTTGAGGAAGAAAATTTGAAACAATGTATTAGGAATGAAATAGTGTATCACTTAGGTGGAAATTGCTTTTAATCAAAGATGAAGATCAAAAGCAATTTCTTCTTAGAAACCCAGCTCCAGAATCAGACAGAGAACATAGCATGGAAGAACAAAGGGGAGGGGGTATCCTCATTTAGGCTATGTTTACACTTGGAATTTTAGGTCAACTTTAGGTAAGTCGACTTAGTGAGTATACATTTAATTTTTTAGTCGACTTTGGGGGGAACTTACAAGGTTGACCTAGAGCATCCACACTGGATGCCTAGGTCGACATCTAGGGGCTAGGGGGACCTAGGGCAGGTCCACAGGGACTGGGGGGGGCACCCCTTGCCCAGTGCCAGGGGGCTCAGCCTTTGCCCCATTGTACATAGGTACAATGGGGCAAAGGGGGACAGGGACCCTAGCAGGGCATAGGGGCAGGGTGGGCAGGGCTCTGCCCTGCCCTGTGGGGGGGCATGCCAGGCTCCCCCTGTACCCCCACCCCCCCGGCAGGGAGGGCAGTGGTGCAGTCCTGGGGTAGCCCTAAGTTGACTTAGGGCTACCCCATGTCTACACTGGCTTAAGTCGACTTGAAAAAGTCGACTTAAGCCTTAAATTGAATTAAAATGGAGTTTAATAAAATTGACTTAATTTTCATTAAGTCGACTTTATTTTCCTTAAGTCGACTTAAGGAAACTGTAGTGTAGGCGCAGGGTAAATTGTCGACTTAAGCAAGCTTAAGTCGACTTAATTTACAAGTGTAGATGCACCCTTAGATTTATGCCAATAGAAGATCTGCATGTAAGACCCTCCCCCGGGGCCCCCCCCCCCCCAAACACACATATTACATTGGAAAGACATTCCACACATGATAATGAGATCTGGTCATGGCGTATTATGTTCACAATTTAGAAATTCTCTTTTGACAGGGCCAACATCAACTAGATTACTTCAGGAATGAGATACAATGCACAGAGCCAGGTCCTATCATAATCCATCTGACAAAACGATGTTTAAGATCTTAAAATATCACACTATAGTCCTCCTGCTTCTTCACAGCTAGAGGTATCAACTGGGCTTTTTGGTGACTGCTAATGTACATGAGAGAGTTTTGTGGACACAAGTGACACTGGTGTCAAGACCAGATCAACGCTCCAGGGGGACCCTGGGCTGCTCACTCTTGTGTCCCTCACCCCTACACAGTGGTGCCCAGCCTGGGGTGGCTGGGCCAGGGCTGGAGAAGGAGGTCCAAGGCCTGCAGGCCAGGTGGTCCTCCGGGGGCCCACAACCCAGCTGGCTCTGGCTGTAGGAGGGTCCAGCATTGTGTGTGTGGGGGTGTGTGTGTCCATGGTTTGACTGGTGCTGCAGGGGTGCCCTGGGGTCCACGGCCTGACTGGTGCTGCGAGGGGATCGCTGCCTGACAAGCTGTGGGTCCTGGACCTGCTGTTGCTGACCAGTGAACCTGGGGGTGGGGCAGGCAGGCTGATGGTGGGTGGCAGGAACGTGCTGCTCAGGTTGGTGAGGGTCAGATTATTGTGGGGTGGTGGGGCCCCCGTTAGCCTGGGACCCAGGGCTGCAGCCCCTAAAGCCCTGTGATAATTCAGCCCTGACTGGCGTACTGCCACTGCTGTAGCTAAACCACTCTTGCACCTCCTCACTATGATCCTTGTTCTCAGAGGAGTGCACTCAATCTAGCAGCCCTTGCATTCACACAGGGAGCAGTGCTCTGTGGGTAGCTATCCCACTGTGAAACTGCACACAGGATGCCTTGAGAATAGCTTGCAGTGCCTCATGGGACAGGCACAGCATCATAGGATGAAGGTTTCTGAATCCCATTGTTCCATGGCATGCTACTAGGTCGACTGCCATTTCTCAACTGTCCTGTCAGCCAAGCCCACATTGCTGAACACAAATACAGGAAGCCCCAGGAATGGGGAGATGGGAAAGCATACGACAGAGAATGAGTGTGCACGTGTATCTGAGAGAGAGAGGCAGAGACAGTGAGTGTTAGAGAACAGTGTGAGACTTGATGAGAGACTTTGGATTTGTTCTGCAACTACTAGGAGCATTGTGTCACGACTGATTGGACTCTGCTCCACCCTTGAGCTCATCCACCTGGCCAGTGGTTTGACTCGAGCGACGCTGAGGCTGAACTATCTCCCTCCTGCAGGACTCTGTGGCTGCGTCTACACTGGTAAATTAAGTCGACTTAAACTTGCTTAAGTCGACTTAATTTACCTGCATCTACACTACACTTTCCTTAAGTCGACTTAAGGAAAATAAAGTCAACTTAATGAAAATTAAGTCGACTTTATTAAACCTGCTTTTTACTAGACCGAAGGCTTAATTCGACTTTTTAAAGTCAAATTAAGCCAGTGTAGTCCTGAGGTAGCCCTAAGTCGACTTAGGGCTACCCCAGGACTACACCAATGCCCTCCCTGCCGGGGGGGGGGGCACAGGGGGAAGCCTGGCGTGCCCCCCAAAAGGCAGGGCAGAGCCTGTGTGATGCTGTCTGGATTTAGGGAAGCATTTATGATATTATTTTCTATTCATACATCCTAAATGCTCTATAATCCATAGGAGCTATGTCATGTTTGGTATCAATAGAAAGGTAGTAATTTGCTGGGAATGATTATGTAGTTTATGTCTAGGAATTCTATTTGGATTAGAAGTTAGTTTAGATAGGAATTTGGTGTTCTATCTGTACTTTAACTTGTGTGATTTTATGGAAATGTCTGAGAGGGGCGGGTGTGTCAAACCATTGTCTCCTTAATGTTAAGGAATATGCCAGGTAATATGGGCCCATTGTGTCCTTAATGGCTCATCAATTTACTCCCTGGGCCCATTGTAGCTGGAAAATTCCTAAACATTAAGGATACAATGGTTTGACACACCTGCCCCTCTCAGACATTTCCATAAAATCACACAGGTTAAAGTACAGATAGAACACCAAATTCCTATCTAAACTAACTTCTAATCCAAATATAATTCCTAGACATAAACTATATAATAATTCCCAGCAAATTACTACCTTTCAATTGATACCAAACATGACATAGCTGCTATGGATTATAGAGCATTTAGGATATATGAATAGAAAATAATATCATAAATGTTTCCCTAAATCCGGACAGCATCACACACAGGGCTCTGCCCTGCCAGGGTCCCTGTCCCCCTTTGCCCCATTGCACACAAGGGGTGCCCCCCCTGCCACCGTGGACCTGCCTAAGGTCCCCCTAGCCCCACAAAGTCAACCTAGAGCATCCAGTGTGGACGCTCTAGATCGACTTTGTAAGTTCCCCTTTAAGTTGACTTTAATTTTAAGTGTAGACACACTAAGTTGACTTAGTTAAAGTCGACTTAAAAGTGCTAGTGTAGACATAGCCTGTGTGTGTGTGTGTGTATGTGAGAATGGAGAATGAATGCTTTAGAATGCTTTTTGAATCCTTGTATTCACAATAAATGTGGCATAGTGCCTTATCCCCCTGAATAAGTTCTCGCTGTTCATTTACTAAGCATAACACCTCCCCGGTAGGTGAAGACCTCAGGCAGGCTGTCTGCACCTGCATCTGCCAGGGAGAGAGACTTCAGAATTGGGGCCTGTGCCCCTTTGTGCCAGCGACGCCCATGTGGAGTAGTGCAGCAACATTCAGACTAGTCAGCAGGGCGGGCATTGTGGGATAGTGTCTGGAGCCCAGTTATAGCACACAGCCTCTACACTGACACTGTTGCCTTGATTTTGCCGCAAAAAGCTCCATGCCTCTCATCAAGGCAGTTTTGTTTTGCTGCCAAAGCTGGGGAGGTTTGTCAGGCAGGGAGCACTGGAGTGTGTGCAACACCACTGGTTTGTCGCCAAAAACAGACTTGTGTCGAAACAACTCAGTAGTTTAGGGCAGCCTTTGGTGTGAGCAAGGGTTCCACAATGTAGCCCATAGAAAATGGAGGAAAGTCACCGCAGGTGCACATTATAATTAAAGCCCCACTCAACCAAAATAAACCAAAGGTGCCATTATAATAATGTCTTGTGAAAGAGAAGCTAGCCCTTAGCGGAAGGAATATGTAGCACTCATTATTGCCCTGCATACTAGTAAATTGATGGAAGACAAGAAAGTTCTGGACAATTCATTTCCATACAGCTGAATTAAACAGAAATAATGACTCTCACAGAAGGAAAAGAATGAGAAAAGACCAAAGGCACATTCATTATTCAGGAAAAATATAGTTTGACAGCAAACTGCATTTAATCAAGAGAAACTGACAGGGAAAACAAACAAAAGCCAGCAAAACACTGCATGGTCTCTCTTGATCACTGAAGGTTCGACCCTGCAAGATGTAGGTGTCAAAGGAAAGGGGCTACAGTGTGTGAAGTGTTAAAAGGTCACAGGCTCCTCAGGGCAAAATATAAAAAGAAGGGGAAGCTGGATCTCAGGGAATGGGTGTGTCTTTTCCTCTCCTGGAAGGTAGGGGTTGGGGAAGGTTTCTACAGATTATTGCATAATGTTTCTCTTTTGGTATGTGGACAATAAAAGTAAGTCCTGAAGAAAGGGCCTTCAAAGGACTGATGCCAAGAGCTTTCTTTCCTTTCCCTGGCCAGTGAAACTGCCTGTCAGCTCCCAATGTGGAATGCCTGGTCCTGATCAAGCACAACAGTTCAGCCTGTTTTTTGTTTTACAATTACATTGCGATTTTTCGTGAGGGAGGAATTTCAGTGAGGAGGGCAGTGATGAGGTGAGCAGAGAAAGGAGACAAACAATTCCCGTCTAATGCATGCTAGCAAAGGGGAAGCTGGGGCATGTCCCACTGGGCATAATCCAGGAATGTTCTTCTCTGCCAACAGCAGTCTTAGTGCTGCAGCAAAAGGAGACCTCAGCGCATGAATGAACTTTAATCACCGTTCTCCTTTAAAGTTAATCATCATCCATCAAATGGCTGGACTCAGCCAAAACATTATAATTCGCAGCCACACAGGATAAACACATGGAAAAAGTCCCATCTGTGCCATAGCACTAGCTGTTATAAATGAAAACCTGAGCTCCACAGCTGCCCCTGACACCCAGCCATTGCCATTCAGGGGCTGGGAGGTATAGCCAGGTAGCTGGGACATGAGATAAGCACTAAAAGAGGAGAACACGAAGGGGCACTTTAGCTAATTTCCCTCTCAGTGAAAATTAATATTTGTTCCTCTAGCACAATAGCTTGTTTGCTTTAGTGTGACAGTGGGGGAATAAAAAATCAGATTGTGAATTCATGGGAGTGCTGGGTTAGACATTACCAAGTGTGTTTTGTGTAATTAACAGTGCTGACTGTCACACCATAGAGAGCTTCCAAGAGGGGCTGATGTGGTTGTTGGACCAAACTGATGCTGCTGGGGAGCATTTGAACATCAAGAGTTTGTCACACTCCTCTTCCACAACATGTCCTTTGCTACCTAAAATCCACTCCCCAGCTTGACAAGAATGGTAAATAGGAAAGTGGCCCAGAATAACACAGTGAAGCTCTGAAGAGGGCAGTGTGACAGAGGAAGCTATCAAACTAGATTTTCACTTCTGGACATCCCAGTTCAGATTTTATGCTAGTATACCAGTGAAAATGAGTTTGATGGGTCTCAGACTACTGCCCATTTGCATTCTTCAAGCTGCTGCAAGTACAGCTCAATCCAATTTCTCTCTGCAACTACATCAGGGTGGTAAATGCCAGGTGAGGAGAAAAGCTATTTAAGCTCAAAGACAATGTTAGCACAAGAATAAAATGATTTGGAAATGGAGACAAAAGTGATCCAGGCTAACTTTATAATTAAGTTTTAGTCAAGTGAGACTTCAGCTACAGCTTCAAAATCTGACTTTGATCCAGCTCCAGAGGGGTAGCCATGTTAGTCTAGTTCAACAAAACAAACAAGGAGTCCTGTGGCACTTTTAAAGACTAACACATTTATTTATTTAAATGTCTTTATTTATTTATTTATTAAAGCTCATGCATAAATACATGTGTTTGTTAGTCTTTAAAAGTGCCACAGGACTCCTTGTTGACTTTGATCCAGGCAAGCTGTTTTTTTGGAAGTGTGACCATTAGCTACTGTGAATGTTGGCTCAGGACTATCATGCAGACCTTAAAACAGCCACTGCACCTTTATATTCTTGTCCTAGACAAGGATGCAGATACTGTACAGGGAAACCTGTACTGACTGGCCTGTGGGTTCTTTTTTTAAGTTTTACTTACATCAGTCTTTTTGCTTTGAGGCTCTCCCTCCATCCTTCCCAGCTCTGCTGCCTCATGCTCCTGCAGAACAAGATGCACTGGTCAGGAACAAACTTTGGCTGGAAATTGAAGAAAGTTTCTAGTCATCAGAGGAGGGATGCTCTGGAACAGTCTCCCAGTGGGAGTAGTGTGGGGAAGGTAAATAACCTGACTAACATGAAGATGGAACTGCATAAACTGGATAAAAGATAGGAAACAAAGGGTAGAAATAAATGGCTGGTTCTCATAATGGAGAGAGGTAAATAATGTGTTCCCTAGGGGGCTGTACTGGGGCCAGGGCTGTTCAACATATTCAGAAATTATCTGGAAAAAGGCATAAACAATGAGATGACAAAATTTGCAGTTGATACCAAACTACTCAAGATAGTTAAGTCCAAGTGGATTGCAAAGAGTTACAAAGGGATCTCACAAAACTGGGTGATTGGACAACAAAACGGCAGATAAATTCAATGTTGATAAATGCAAAGTAATGCATATTGGAAAACAGAATCCCAACTGTACATATGAAATGATATGTTCTAAATTAGCTGATACCTCTCAAGAAAGAAATCTTGGCGTCATTGTAGATAGCTCTGTGAAAACATCCATTCAATGTTCAGTGGTAGCCCAAAAAGCTAATAGAATGTTGGGAATTATTAAGGAATGGGTTAGGTAATAAGACAGAAAATATCATATTGCCCCTTTGTAAATCCATGGTATGCCCACATCTTGAATACTGCATGCAGAGCTGGTCACCCCATCACAAAAAAGATTTACTGGAACTGGACATGGTACAGAAAAAGGCAAGAAAATGATAAGGGTTATGGAAAAGCTTCTATATGAGGCGAGATTAATAAAACTGGGATTTTTCATCTTGGAAAAGAGACAGCTAAGGGGGGATATGATAGAAGTCTATAAAATCATGACTGGTGTAGAGAAAGAAAATAAGGAAATGTTATTTATTTTTTCTTATAACACAAAACCTAGGGTTCACCAAATGAAATTAATAGACAGCAGGTTTAAAATAAGCAAAAGGAATTTTCACACAACTCAGTCAACCTGTGGAATTCCTTGCCCAAGGATGTTGTAAATGCCAAGAACTAGATAAGTTCATGAAGGATAGGTCCATCAATGGCTATTAGCTAGGATAGACAGGGATTGCTGTTTTCCAAAGGCTAGGAATGGCTGATAGGATGGATCACTTGATGATTACCTGTTCTGTTCATTCCTTCTGAAGCACCTGGCATTGGCTACTGTCAGAAGACAGAATACTGGGCTAGATAAACCATTGGTCTAATCCAGTATGGACATTCTTATAAATTTATGAGCCAGATTATCTGAGGGGGCTACTGGCAAAAGCAGGGGATAGGAGTTGATGACCCAAGAAGTCTCCCAACTCCTGCAGCTAGCAAGTGACTTAAAGATGTGGGCATGGGGACATGGAATCTGCCTTATGAGGTTGACTTCAATCCAGCACCGTCTCTAGCAATAACCTATACCTAACACACCGGGTAAACGATAAGGCCCATTTGTGTAATGCTGTTCTCAGGAACTCTCCTGCAGTGATCAGCTTCTGTTCTCAAGTATGAATTTCTGAGCACGTATTTCCTTCCCTGCCAGCCACCTTTCATTTCATGCTCCATCTTGCTATTTTGTAACTTTATTATTTCATTGTATGATGGCTTTTGGAATTCATTTCTCTTCCACCAATACCATCCACAATAAAGGAATGTGGAATTTACTTACCCTTCCCTCAACCTGCAGAGCTACAAATGGTATTAGGACAGGAGCTTGATGGTTGCATGATATTCATGGTTGCTGGTATGGCCTACAAGGAAATCAATCCTATAGAAATGCCCAGGACTGCTGTGTGATTTAAAAGTCAACCTGATCCTGAATGGAAGTGCAGGATAGAGGAGAGGTAGGAGGAGAGATGTCCTGGAACGGAGGAGACAGGTTACGTATTGCTGTAGCGTTTTGGGGAAGTAAAATTTCTGAAGTAGAAGTGTTTTTTCAGGTAGTCAATGTACTCATAGTATTGAGGCTCATTGATACAGAAAACTTACCTGGAGAATCAATGGAATGGATGCACTGTATGCGGAGAATCTCTTCCACCCATGCTGATGGCTAGTGTGAGGCAGTTGTCGCTGCCTTCAGTGGCGTCTGACAGTGGCAGCAGAGCCACACTGCCCATATGAGCCAGTGATGGGAATGGTGGAATTTAAACAAAGAACAAGCCAAATTCAAGGAGTCTTTGAAAGAACCAGACAATCTGTTCTGCTCTCCCAATAGAAAAAAGCAAGGGACTGTTCAAGTAAGTGGATGGGCAACGGAGCAAACATAAATCTGTCTGTGTGATGGAATTCAGCGCAGTAATCCCCTTCAGGATGTAAGCAGAAAGAAGATTAGTAGAGAGCAGTAAAGCTGTGCCATGGGGAGGGAACACATGAGAGAGGCAACAGAGCCAGACTTCTAAGCCAAGTGCACATCTCTCCAGACTGGGACGCAAATTCTTTTGACCACCAGTTTTGATGGAGCGCACTAATGAACTGTGGGTCAGAGGTTGTATCCAGATGATGGGCAAGGGAAGGAAAGGAATAAAGACTAGAAAGATGGCTTCTTACAACCAGTCTGTACCAAAAAATATCCACACCTCATAGTCAGAAACATTGCATGGGTGTGGATGATGGAGTGCTGTGTGCATAGGCAGTGGAGTGCTCTGGAGCTCCTTCACTCCCAGCTGCAGACCTCCGTCATGTGTGCCAATGCATAAACATAATCTGCTGTCTCGTAGAAGGACTTATCTCTTCTTTTCAAGCCTGCATCATGAAGGCTCTTAGGACATGTCTACACTTGCAACTTACATTGACTTAACAACGCTTAAGTAGACCTACAGAACGCTGCATCCACCCTGGGGGCTTCCTTAAATTGACTTAATAACTCCACCTCTGAAGGTTGCCTTAACGCCTAATTCGACTTTATTAAGTTGACTTAAGTCAGCGTAGATTAGTGCAGATTCCATGTCCCCATTCCCACATCTTTAAGTCACTTGCTAGCTGCAGGAGTTGGGAGACCTCTTGGGTCATCAACTCCTATCCCCTGCTTTTGCCAATAGCTCCCTCAGATAATCTGTCCTTAAATCATCCTAAACTGGCCTCCAAGCCCCGGTGCAATGTGTGAAAGCTACCCACAATGCACCACTACTTGGTCAACGTAAGTTTTTAGTGTGGACACTCTAAGTTGACTTAACAAAGTCAACTTAAAGTCAACCTTGTTAAGTCAACTTAACAGAGCCTCTAGTGTAGACATAGCTTTAGGGTATGTCTACACTGGAGGCTCTCTTAAGTCGACTTAGAGAGTCCACATTGAAAACTCATGTCAATTGCCTGAGTCCACACTGGCAGGTGCTAGGTCAACAGAGGAGTGGTGCATTGTGGGTAGACCTGGGACGGGGCCCAAAGGCCAATTAGGTCAACTTGAGGGCTTCCCCGTCCACACTGGCTTAAGTCGACTTAATAAGGTCGACTTAAGCATTAACTTGACCTTCAGAGGGAGCACTTAAGTCGACTTAATAAGTGCCCAGTGTGGACGCAGCAGTCTGTAGGTTGACTTAACCTTCCTTAAGTCGACCCAAGGCTCCAGTGTAGTTGTACCCTTAGATTCCACAGGGAGCACTGGGGTAGAAAGAACAGAACAGAAAGTGAAAAAGTTGACTTAAGCCTTAATTTGACCTAAAACGAGGTGATATTAGGTCAAATTAAGCTTTCCTTTGTCCACAGTAGGTAAAGGATGGGAGAAGGAAGGCTCCTGGAAACTTAAAGTGGTGGCCAAAAATAATAAACTTTATTAGTCTCCCTCTTTGGGGCGCAAAGGGTTAACAGTTGTGCTGCTAGCCAAGCTAGACTCGGAAGTCAGCTTCAC
>ML685899.1:4711301-4721807 GCA_007922175.1 Pelusios castaneus | reverse complement strand
TGAGCAGTGAAATTGACATAGTTGACAGCTCCGATGTCCCAGAGTGGCGTTGATTGGCACTCTGGGACATTTCCGGAGGCCAATCATTGCGCAGTAAGCGTACACACGAGCTCAAACGTGCAACAGATGATCCGCAACAGCTGTTACCACTCTCGTCCAAGTGGTTGTTGGATTGCGCTACAACAAGGGGCTTGACGCGCAACATCACCCTTGCACGTATGTACACCGTGCTTGTTATCGCGCCTTAATGAGTTTTAAGGCGCAATACAGTGATTGTGTAGACAAGGCCTAGCTCTGTAACTAGAGACCCAGGTGAGTCTTTCTGGGTGAGTCTTTCTCCCTCCATCCAACTCTTTGGTTTCCCCCAAATATTTCTCCACTGATTCCCAGTAAAAACTAGCAATGTTTCTACAGGTCTGCTTGAACTCTGAAAAAAAAAAAGAGGGGCAGTCTAGCAGTCCACAGAGTTTTTTTCTTTCTTCATTTACGTTATGTTAATTGTCTCAGACCTAGCATGTATTTGGATAATACATAACAAGTGTTCCCCACTACCAAATGAGATTCAGGTCCAGGATTGCAGTAGCAACAATCGCTGAGATGCAAATAGCAGGTAAAACATGTTTAATTAACTAACAGATTACTTAACTAATACCCAGACATAGTGATATACTCAGAGTTAAAAACAAAGTAATATAGATAGGCTTACAACCTCATCAGTAGTCAGGGACCCCTTTGCGACCACGGGCTTCAGCAGGGGAGTGATGTCCTCCAAGGCACCCTCCAAGGTCCTATGGCAAAGTCCATTGAAAGCCAGGGACTGAGCCAATAATTATAGCCCATGAGATCCTTTGTTTCACAGGGAGGGGCGATCAGGCCCTTCCCTAGTCACAGAGACTGTCTGCTGGGTTGTTGATTACCACTATCTTAATTCTGCCATCTAACAACTAGGTAACTACTTGTTTACTACGTAACTTTGCAAGCACCATTACGTTGTTTGGGGGCCTCCATTGCCCACTATTGTAATACCATCACAAAATCTTCCATTTGCCCTACAGCAGGCATAAATCAAATTTTAAAAATCCATAATAAAAGATAAAGAAAGAAGCATAAATTAGAGAAACTCAATATCTTAGCTACAGAACCTCAAATACATGGCCTAAGAAGTTTGTGGAGGAAGCTGGGAATTAACCATCCAGAAATCCAGTTATGGTTAGCTAGATGTTCTTCTAATTTCCCACACTGAAAACATCTCCCTATGTATGGAAGGAGTTGTGAGGCTTGTTCCTATGTCAGAGAAAGCATATAGACTAGTGCAGTGATGTGCACTAGATGCCTTTCCAAGAAACTTATCAGTTTGCTTTTCAAAGAACACACTGGGCATCTGACAAAGTGGGCTGGAGCCCATGAAAGCTTATGCCTGAAGAAATTTGTTAGTCTTTAAGGTGCTGCAGGACGTTCATTGGTATTGCTATATACAGACTAACATAGCTACCCCTCTGAAACTGAGCTTTCTGACTAACTCTTGTACAGCAAAAACTTTACTGATGCTGGCCATTTAGATATATGCCTGGAATAAGCAAAGGCATTTTTTGAGCCAGTCACATTCACTCTGGATAGAAAGAGGCTGCTGAGAAGGTAGGTCTACACAGCATTTTGGAGTCTCCCAGCCAGGTCAACAGACACAAACTTGCTGTATAAATAAGGTTGGAGGTTGGGCTCTGAAACCTTTTCCTTTCCTTAGGCTTCAAAGTCTCAGGTGCTACTTCAAAGACTGTCTACACAGCTATTTTTAGTGTGCTATCCCAAATTTATCAACTCAGGCTGAGAGGCTTGCTCCTGCTTGCTGTAGAATGCTGCATAAACATAGACAGAATGACCACAGTAATCAAGGAGAACTCCACCTCCGTCCTCTGAGCAGTCGCAAGTGGAATAAGTGTCCAGACTGTATTAGTAGGGGCAAAGACATCCATGCTGTGGGAAAGGCCTTCCTTCAGGAGTGTTCTCATTTCTGGGGACAGTTAGCCCATATGTCATCATTCAGAGCCATTTGTTTCATGGCAGTGGAAAATTAAAGCAACAGAAAGATCACACAGATTTTCTTCACTGACAATGGGGGACTCATCAGAATCTGTTGATTTGTTTGACAGTCCTCCAGAACCACTGCGCCAATAGCAGCAGGCGCACTGATGATTGTAACAAAACACCACCACATACATTTTGGGCCTGCGCATTATCACAACCGGACTGGCAGAAATTGCTGGTGTGAGAGACACAGTTGCTGCTGTGGCTCCTGATATTTGAGTACCGAGCTCTCCTGAAGGCAATAATTACATTGCCAAGGCATCAACATAAAAAGCAGACCAGTGGTCCATCTAGCCTGTGTCGAGCTTGTGACAAGGACTTAGGACACATGCTTCAGAGGAAGGTGCAATGAAAGAATCTTCCCTGCCAGGATGTTATTTGTTAATCCTCATCAGCTAATGAAATAGGCTATGTCTACACTTGTAACTTTAGGTCGACTTTAGCTAAGTTGACTTAACTAAGTCAACTTTAAGTCGACTTAGTTAAGTCAACTTAGCATGTCTACACCTAAATTTAAAGTCGACCTAGGGGGGAACTTACAAAGTCGACCTAGAGTGTCCACCCTGGATGCCCAGGTCGACTTTTAGGGGCTAGGGGGACCTAGGGCAGGTCCACGGGGGCAGGGGGGGCACCTCTTGCCCAGTGCCAAGGGGCTTAGCCTTTGCCCCATTGTACCTTGGTACAATGGGGCAAAGGGGGACAGGGACCCTGGCAGGACATAGGGGCAGGGTGTGCAGGGCTGTGCCCTGCCCTTTGGGGGGCATGCCAGGCTCCCCCTGTGCCCCACCAAGAGGGAGGGCAGTGAGGGAGTCGTGGAGTAGCCCTAAATCGACTTAGGGTTACTCCAGGTCTACACTGGCTTAAGTCGACTTGAAAAAGTCGACTTAAGCCTTAAGTCGAATTAAAATGAAGTTTAATAAAGTTGACTTAATTTTCATTAAGTTGACTTTATTTTCCTTAAGTCGACTTAAGCAACATGCTTAAGTCAGCTTAAGGAAACTGTAGTGTAGACGCGGGGCAAATTAAGTCGACTTAAGCAAGCTTAAGTCGACTTAATTTACAAGTGTAGACACACCCATATAGAGATATTGTATGTTATCTGATGCAACTGTGAACATTTATATTATCCATATAAGTGTCCAGTCCCTGTCTGAATCCTGCTTAGCTCCTGGTCTCAGTGAAATGGTGGAACAATGAATTCCACAGCCTGATTATGCACTGCTTTCAAATGTCTTTTCATCAGCTTTAATTTTGCTGACTTCCTGTGCTTGTATTATGAGAAAGAGTAAATAAAGGCATCTTCGCTGTATCAGCACCATCATCCAGACATCAAAACAAAGCTGTCAGAATAGTGTTCTTTCTTTCCTCTGTTTGGAGAAACGCAGAGCATGTGTAATATTATCCCTTGTTGATAATTGGTATTTTTCTTCAGCAGGTAATTGGCATTTTGATTCAGCTTTGTTGAGGTGTGGTGGTGATTCTGACACGTACTTGAAAGTGCAGATGATTGTCACACTGTTAGTTGAATTATCCTCACCTTTTCCTCAGTCTGTAGTTCAGATCTCAAAATATTGGAAAAGGCTTTCTTTGTGAGGTTTAAGGTACTTTTGCTTCTGACCCTGGCTGTAGCCTGGAAGCTGAAAAATGAATGGGTCAGGGTTAGAATATGGCATTGTAAAGTCTGGGGAGAATATACAGAGTTCTTACCACCTCTCCTCTGCTATTCCTTTGCATACCTATGCTGTAATCTCACCCACTGAAACTTTCAACATAATAAACTCTCTTCCCAAATATAGACCTAATTTCAAGCCCATTGGAAATTCTCATAACTTGCTTCTCAGCTGCATTATTCCAGTTTGTCACTGATGTACTGCATTGACTTCAGATGGGTTTTTCCAGTGTAATACTGGAATAACAGTGCAAAATCCAGGCTGTCATTTTAGTGCCACTCCAGTTCTGCTGGAGTTTAATGGTGATATTTCTTTCAGATGCCCTCTGACTTTTGGAAGAACACTATGGGGATATGTGCAGCCAAAAGGGAAAATATACAACCTGTAATGACTTGTTTGGTGTGAATGCAATTATCAAAAAATTACAGTGAGTTTTTAAATTAGATTTTCTTTTCTCTTAAAGGGAAACACTGGGGGCTGTTTTGTCAATAGGTGTTATTACTGCCTCTTTTGTGTACAGTGAAACAATGAAACAAATCTTCAACATATTTTAATGTGTTAATTGGGGTTATTCTGGCCCATTTGATTTACAATGAAGTTATAAAAATAATACTCCATCTCTTTTTCCCCAGCACTAACAGTTTGAAAGGATTATAATTACCTCCCATATAAACCTATACTTATACAGGAAAAATGACGTGAATTCAAAGGCCCAAAGAACCTGCAGAAAATGCTAGCTTTGCTTAGAAGTGCAAGGCACATCAGCAGTTCCCTTTTGGATGTGTGCACCTTTATACCCAGACACTTCATTAGTGTTAAAAGACGTGCTGCCAAAGTTTGGACACCAAAGGCAGGCTGAGCAGGATTCTAATTTCTGCCATATGTGGAGTGATTTTTTAATGTTGAGCCAACCCACAGAATGTTAATATCGACTAGCATGGGATGAATAATTCACAACGGGTACTTTAGCTGATGAATTTTGCTTTTCCTTCAGTTAGAGTGAAATTCATGTCAATGTGTAGCACAAGCCTATGTACTACTGAAATCCTCACAACAGAGCTCTGATGAGGTTGAGTGGCTCATAGCCTGCACTGGGCTCCTTGCAAAGGGGTATATTTCTCCTTAAATCAATGTGGTTGTTGCACCCTGGAAATTGAGCATAGCGACACATCCTGGAAACAGGAACAGGAAGACTCAGTACAAGTTTCTTTGGCTATATTTGGCTATGAAAAGCTAGGTCGACTTTATGACGTCGACTTAATAAGGTTGACTTTAAGTCGACTTAAAGTGGACCTTATTAAGTTGGCTTAACAAAAGTCGACTTAACTTTTCAAGTGTAGACGTGGCCCCTTTTTGGCCTTATTAAGTCAACTTAATGTTTTAAGTCGACTTAAAAAGGTCCAACTAGGCACTACTCCGCATCTCCATTGGCTTAAGTCAACTTAATAAAGTCGACTTAAGCGCAAGTTTGAATTAAAATGAGGTGTTATTAATTCAAACTAACTTTTCCTTAATTTGACTTAAGGAGTAGCTTAAGTCAAATTAAGGAAAGTCCAGTGTAGTCGCGGAGTAAATTAAGTTGACTTAAGCCTCCTTAAGTCGACTTAATTTCTAAGTGTAGACGCACCCTTTCTTACTGTCCCACTAATGTCTAAGCCACAGCAGTGCCTTCATGGAACTGGAAGAGGGATGTTTATTCTCCACAGTCCTTTTAATACTTGGTCTCTGTAAAGACTACTAATAACTCAGCCAGTTAACATGGTGCTTTTTGTCTTGTGAACATCTGCCCATGAGCCTCTGTATAGAGGCTCATCTTATCCACAAAGCTCAATGCTGCTACACTTTCTAGGAGAGCAATATTTATCTTGAGTCCCATGGCTTTTTCAGTGAAGTGGCAGTGAAAGAGTAAACAGAATAAAGTCGCTACCATCCCCTCTTCCCAGTGGTGTTGTTATGTCTCCTACCCAAACTTGCTTGGAGAGCTGCCAGAAGCAGTACAAAATTGATAGAGAGATAGAGATTAATTGCTCAGGCAGCAACTGTATTTTAGAGTGTTCCCAGCTGCCCAAGTTTTGATGACTCTAAAATGGCTTTAAATGGGAAACTATAGAAAAGAGTGATGGGGAATAATTTAGTGGGTGGACATGCTACCTTTGTAGGAGGATTTGACAATGCCATCATGTTGCACTTTGTTGGTTCCAACTTGTTTGAATTAACAGATGAGATTCCATACCCTGTACCCATCCCTTTGATGTTCAAGGCTGTGGCTCTGGAATTTAGCAATAGAGAAAAGAAAACTATTGTTTTCTTTCTAAAACAATTCTTTATTCCCTTTCTTGTTTTAATTTCTATATCTCAGTGCAAAGCCATTTTTCATTGTCCTTTCTAGGGGTCTTATGAAACGCCCAATGAGTCAACAGAGGTTACTGTGAATGGGACCATAGACCAATGGCTGAATATTTTCATTTAAAAACAGTTGACACAGATGGCAGCTGCAGTGAGAATGTAATTTTCTCCCTGGAACCCACAGGGAAAAAATATGGTAATGATGTTACAAATGCTGATATTCCCTGGCCCCAGTAGACAGACTGAGAGGAAGGACCATTTGCTTTAGTTCTGGGAGACAGTGGAAGGGGTACTATTCTTGAACAGAAGCAGCTGTTCTTCCACCAGATGTGTAATTGTCATATTGTCATTTTTATTTCTTTTTAATTTCCAAGACCTCAGGGCTATAATTAATTCTTGACTAGAACAATAAATCAAGGTTTTGAAAATTACAGGAGCAATCTCTGAGTATTATTTGTTGTAGATGAGTGGGGTAGTAAGTTTAATACTAGGCTATTTGTATAGGCACGGTAACTAACTTAAAACTGAAATGCACAGATTCACCACAAACTGATTTAAAGAGCAGAACTGTACACTATTATTCTTATTCTTATTCTTATTTGAAACTCTGAAAAGAAAGCCAGAAAGACCATCTACCAGCAAACCTAGATCTTTCTGTTTCTACTCATAGACTCTAAGGTCAGAAGGGACCAGTATGATCATCTAGTCTGACCTCGATTCAAACTAATATTGAGTCTCATATCTCTAGTGCTTTTGCTGATAAAGCCAGATCTAGGCAGCTCCATATTCTCTCATTATTCTGAGTTGCACTTGTAAAATATATGTTTTTGCATATCCAGACAATCATCACAAAGTAGCCACTGCACCCTGCTCTGAATATGGCCAAGCCACCAATGGGCAAGGGTTGGAAGACAGAGGCCAAGAGATCATGTCCATTCAGATCTGTCAGACTAGAACAGATGTGAAGAATGGGCAAGAGAAGAAAGAACATCAAGGGAGCTGTGTTAATATACACCAACAGAAGATCTGGCCCAACAAAGTCCCAGCATGACCTACTGTCATTTTCATGTTTGTTTTCCCCTTATTTAAATTTTCACACACCAATGTGTGTGCACGGTACAAATAAGCAAAGCTCACTCACTCTCTCGGCCGCATGCATCCCCTGAAGTCATGTCTACAAACAGAGAAATCTGGTGCGAATATGCACAGTACACCAAGATGCACCAAAGTTCTCACTAAGTATGGCTGCCTTATTAGAATTAGCAGTATATCAGATCCGTAAATACCACATGGTGCCAAATTCTACAGAAAAACTATTTAATTCAGCTAAGTGTTTGGCAAAGGGATGTTTACATGTGGCAATAGACGCAATGGACTATCAAAGCCAGTATTGCTGGACACTCCTGGAAAACTTTAGGCCCAGAGCAGTTAATCTGCTGAAGCAGCACTTTAGTGGTTTTTGAATATCTGAAATTACCCTGACTGCAGTAAAACTCAGTGACAGGGACTCTGCAATGTTTTTATACCAGCCGCATAAAGGCAGAGGCAGGGCAGGAGAAGGGACTCAAAATCACCCCTCTAATTTCTTTGACACAGATGGTGATGTGATATCCACAAAATAACTGGAACTCCTATCTGTATATCTGTTTGGACCTGGACCAGCCCTTGTGCCTTTGAGATCTGATATGAACCAAAAGCCTTAAAAAGGTGGTCAGTTCCCAGAAAGAATGTAAGAACAGCCATACGGGGTCAGACTGATGGTCCATCTAGCCCACTATCCTGTCTTCCAACAGTGGCCAATACCAGGTGATTCAGAGGGAATGAACTGAATAGGCAATCATCAAGTGATCCATCCCTTCTCTCCCATTCCCAGCTTCTGGCAAGTGGACACTATGGATGTCTCAGAGCCTGGTTTTGCATCCCTGGCCATCCTGGCTAATAGCTGTTGATGGACTTGTCCCCCATGAACTTAGCTAGCTCCTTTTGGAACCCTGTTATAGTTCAAATATCACAGTTCAGAGATCTCACATCACTGTCTCCTAACAACACTTTGGCTATTTTCTATATATAGTATATTCTACACTTAAAAAGTTAGGTCGACTCTGTTAAGTCGACTTAACTTTTTAAGTAGGGACATAGCTCATGGCTCCCTGCTGAGAAGGGATCCGCGGTCCCGGCAGAAAGGACCCATGGGTCCCTTATTGCCGGGAGCCCTGCTCTCTTCTCCCCGGACCCGCAAGATTCTCCTGTCAGCTGAGCACTGGGGAAGGCAGCTGCTGCACTCCAGCTGACAGGGGATCCCTGAGGTTCCCCTGTCAGTGAAGTGCTGGCAGCTCTCTTCTTGCCCGGACCACGGAGAAAGGAGCCCAGCCTGCGGCTCCCTTCTGACCAGGCCTCGGGTCCCAGGAGAGGGCAGCCACGGTTGCCTTCTTGTCAGGACCCCGAGGTTTCCTGGCAAGAAGGGAGCATGGCTCCCTTCCGTCGGGGAGCGGGGGTCCCGGGGAGAAGGAAGCCATGGCTCCCCTGTCACCAGCCCTAGGTAAACTTAGAGAACTAAGTCGACCTAGGATGTCCACACTGGGTTTAGGTCGACTTAACAAATTGACTCAGCTATTAAGTCGACCTAAACAGTGGTATTTATTAAGTCGACTTAAGGAAGCCCCTTAAGTCAACTTAATGAAAGCCGAATGTGGACATGGACTAAGTTAGGTCAACTTAAGCCTCCTTAAGTCGACCTAACTTTCAAGTAAAAAACAACGAGAGTTCTGTGGTACCTTATAGACTAACAGATTTTCTTTGGCATAAGCTTTCATGGGCTATAACCCACTTCGTCAGATGTTGCTGTACACAGACTAACATGGCTACCCCTCTGGAAATTTCTAACTTTCAAGTGTAGACATAGTCTTTGAGTCCCACTGATGAATATAGTAGATTGGACTACAAAAAGGATAGAATTATGCAGAGCCCACTTCTGCTTCTATTAGAATGAACAGCAAAACCATCAGGCATCTCAGTCTGAAATAAGATCATGGCCATGATGTGTCAGTATCAGCATTTGCTGCCTTTTCACGGGTCCCTCTTCTGTTACAGGCAGAGGCAGCCTTAGGCTATCTGGGGCCCTAGGCGAAGGCCCATTGTGGGGCCCCCTACAAGGCCTAAGCCCCGAGCCAGCTCCTGAGGCAGGCCGCACCGGCCCTTGGCCCCCGCGCCAGACCCCATGCCCTGAGCAAGCCCCCACACCTTGCGCCAGACCCCGGACTCTCACTCCAGTTTCTGGGACCCCGACTAGGGCTGCGCTGGCTCACCATCCCATGCCCTGATCTGGCCCCTAAGCCATCCCGTGCCTGCTCCTGAACCCCGAGCCAGCCCCTGCGCCAGCCCCCAGGTCCCCAAACAGGGCCATGCCGGCCCCCACGCCCCCAAGCCGGTCCCCGGGCCAGCTCCCAGGCCCCTACACCAGCCCCTGGGCTCTTGAGCCGGCCCCCAGGCCCCCGCACTGCCTGGGGCCCTGAGATTGTCCCCACACTGGCCCCTGGGCTCCCGAGCTGGCCCTCAGGCTCCCAAACAGGGCCGTGCTGACTCCTGGAACCCCGAGCTGCCCTGCGCCCTGAGCCGACCCCGCAGCCGCCCTACGCTGGCTCCCGGGCCCTGAGCCAGCCCTCATGCTGGTTCCTGGGCTCCCAAGCTGCTCTTGGGCCCCCAAACAGGGCCACACCGGCTCCCAGGCCCCGATCCAGTCCCTGGCCCCCAAACCGGCTCCCCCCACAGCACTTACCTTGCTGTGGAGGCGGGGACAGGGCGGAGCAGGACGGAGCCTGGACTCAATGGCTATGTCTACACTTGCACTTTTAGGTACACTTTAAGTCCACTTAGTTAAGTCGACTTAGTGTGTCTACACTTAAAATTAAAGTCGACTTAAAGGGGAACATACAAAGTCGACCTAGAGCGTCCACACTGGATGCTCTAGGTCGACTTTGTGGGGCTAGGGGGACCTTGGGCAGGTCCACGGTGGCGGGGGGGGGAGCACCCCGTGTGTACAATGGGACAAAGGGGGACAGGGACCCTGGCAGGGCAGAGCCCTGTGTGTGACACTGTCCGGATTTAGGGAAGCATTTATGATATTATTTTCTAAGGATATCTCATAAATGCTATAATCCATAGGAACTATGTCATGTTTGGTATCAATAGAAAGGTAGTAATTTGCTGGGAATGATTATATAGTTTATGTCTAGGAATTGTATTTCAATTAGAAGTTAAGAATTTGATGTTATATCCATACTTTAACTTGTGTCATTAGACGGCAGGGTGTGAACAACCATTGTCTCCTTAATGTTTAGGAATTTTCCAGGTAGAATGGTCCCAGGGAGTATCCTGATGAGCCATTGAGGACATAAAGAATACAACCATT
>ML685899.1:4688828-4708579 GCA_007922175.1 Pelusios castaneus | reverse complement strand
TTCTTGGGCATCAGCCCTGGGGGTAGGGGGCGGGTGAGCTTGGGGGGGGAGGTGCAAAGGGAACATCCCCTGACAATCTTCAAGGGGTTCCAAATTATTGTCAGAGGCCAAAATAGATACAAAGTTATCCAATATTAAACAGTGGAAGTGACAATGACAAAATACTAACACAGTAGCCAAATTTTACTTTTTAAAAACTCTCAAAATCCAAGATTTTTCAGGGATTTAACTAGCCCCTGGACTCCTGGAAGTGTATTTGTTAAATAGCAACATATAGTGCCCCCAAACCACCCACTTCCCTGCCTTTAGTAATGGAGGTCTAGAGTCGGTACTGTTTGGGCACCACAGTCCTTTTGCAGAAGCTTTGTAACAACAGTTAAGAACCTCAAATCTCCTTATCATGTTTGTCATGAGTGTTGAGTCCCAGTGCCAGTCAAAGAATAATATCTAGAAAATAAATCCTCAATGGATTTTATATCTACTTGGCATATCTACCACTAGATTACAAAGTGCACAATGTATGAGCAATTTTAATCTTATATTCCTCTGAAATGTGTGCACTGCGGCAGATGTTACTTTAGATATTCTCTTTTCCCTAAATTGCTGAATATTTTGAAAGATAGAGGCACCAGGTGTCACTCTAAATAGCAAAATTAGGAATCTGTCCATGTTTTGACAGCACCAATTAGTTTCATGGTGTAAATGCCAGGAGTTTTTCTAATTAAGGGAGGCAAATCTCTCAGTCTATAATAACCTCAGTTAAAGTTGTCCAAAACACTTCTGCATGCTTTGCATAGGCTGACACATATGTATGTGCATGTGGGTATTAGTTAATAGCTAGGTATTCCACCGAAACATCACAACCTCCCCCCCTTGTCATCCACTCAAAACTTCCTGAAAAATAGTGGCTCCATGTAAAGTAATTGATACCTTTAGGTGCTCCCCTGCCCACTAAAGGTTGAAAAACACTGGACTAGAGTGATCAGATAGCAAGTGTGAAAAATCAGGGTGGGGTGGGAGGTAATAAGTGCCCATGTGAAGAAAAAGCCCAGGATATCAGGACTGTCCCTATAAAATCAGGACATCTGGTCACTCTGTTGCTGATGGATGGGGACAGTGAAGTGAAAGTCTTACTCATGTTCCCCTTGTTTATCCACTATGGACAAACAAGCGGAGTTTAATTTTCAGGGCTCTCTGTCTTGACTCCTTTCACAAATACAACTATACTAACATTTTATGAGAGAATATTAACTCTGAGTGAATTTGCAGTGGGAGTGGATTTCACAATTTTGTGGATTTCACAAAATTGATTAGTGAGTCCAATTATTGCAGGAAACAGTGGCAAAAAAAGAAAAATAAACCAAATCTACATAAAAATGGAATAAAAAGTCTTTGGTGTGAAAGGAAGAGGCAAATCTCTCTGCAGAATATGATAATTTATAATGAAACATTATCTACAGACCCATATGTTACATTTTCTATTTATGGCTAATTTGCTTAACCATTTATAATGTGTGCCCCTAGGGAGGACAATTTGTCTTTGGGCAGCTGGTTAGCCAGCCCAGAGAGGAAACAAAAAGCCTTTCCTTTTTGTTTGAACATGCCAATAGGAGGGCACATCCTGCACCATATATTTTAACATATATTTAGGGAGCAAAATATACCTTGGTCACATATAGTAAATAATAGTGATGAATAATTTTTTTTTTTAAAAATGCTCCTCAAACAGGGTCATGAGGTCCCACCATGCTACTTAAATCTAATTACATTAGGTCACAAAATGCAAATTCTGGTCCCTGCTTGCTCCTGGGATGCACCTGTTTAGGATCCCTGTTGCAGAAATGGAAACTGATTAACACTTCACACAGTGTGAAGGGCTGTGTCCAAGCATTCTAGGCTTGGGGGAAATTTGAAGATCGTTCTAAACTTTGCAGGTGTGTCCTGACTCCATAGTGGTGTGAACCAAGATGCATCCTGAGCCCTAATCTTTGGGAGAATGGGGGGAGAGGGGGGTTCCATATCTTGGTTAGAGCTTGGTGGCTCATATCTGCTCCTACTAAACAAACTGGACAATATTCAGAGGTGATGAAGTGTGAACGCATTATCCCTCTTGCTTCAGTTGGTATTATCCACATACCAAAGCACCAGAAGAAGGTTTCAAATAAAGTAGGGTAGGGGCGCCTGTAGCTGACACTTTCGTATACTTACTTTTATTTCCTCTTTGTCAATTACAACAGCACATCTTATCTTGCACATGAGCAGAGAAGTTCTAAAGATATAAAGGAGTCTAAATTAGCATAAGGGAATCTGACTGACCCCACTTTACAAACACTCTGAATTTGGCCCTCCATCTCTTGCTAATTGCAGCTGTCACACTCCAGACATATTATTCTTGGCTCAGCTTAACCTTAAACTAAAGTGAAAGAGCTTGATTTTACCACAAGTCCGGTTCATCTTCAAGAACAGATAGGACCCTCCTTGGATTGTTGTGCTCCAGTAGTTTCAGATAGGTTACAAAGGCCTCTTTACTTTAAACATTAGAGACCATCAAGTTAGGATCTGTTTGGAATATTAATATGGTGAAGTCAAAATTTCCTTTGCTAGCAGCTTAACTGTGCTCAGTAGAGATGGCAATAGCAAGAGAGCATATTTTTCCCTTTGAGTTTCTGTCATTTCCCCTTTGAGGTTTTAAAGCTGATGTTTGTTTGGAGATTGTGCCTTAAAGATGGGGGCCTTCGTCCTCAGGCAGAAGAAGATGAGTGCAAAGGAGGAAGTCGCTACATACTACTGCAGGTTCCCAAAAGCAAGAGTACAACTGTGTGGTTAGTGCCATTCCTCTTCCAGAATCATCACGTGTATTAATTAAATTTTTAATCTAATTCAAATATATTAATCTGCTGAGAGGAAGATAGCAAACAGAGAAGTTTAGGTTCAAAATTTTGAACCTAATCTGGTGTAGAATTTCTTCCACAACCTAAATATCATCTTTGTTGAAAAGCAATTCATCACACTGCCACCGGGATCTTGCTAAGATAAAAGCCACCAGCTGATGGGATCCACAATAAGGGTGCCAGAGACCCCAAGATGGCGCTAAACACACCACATGACATACATGGATTGTGTCCAAAACTTGACATTTTTATTTACAGCTCAGTGAGTCTGAAATGTAAAGAATCCCAAGTGTTTTAGAAAGTCTGGCACCAAAAGAGGGCACTGATCATAAATGTAATGTCCTCTGCTAACTTTTCAAGAGAAATCCTTCTTGTGGGTGTGTAAGGAGCAAGGAAAATGGTCGCCCTCCGAGACAGACACAGAGGGCGGGCCAATCCCTGGCAAGGGGAGGGGATGAAAAGCTCCATCCCCACCTGACAGGAAGCAGGGGGTTGGAGCAAGGAGGTGGGGGATAAAAGGAAAGCCCTCTCCCTCAGTCAGGGCCTGGCAGACAGAGAGGAAGGACCTCCATGCTTGCTCCCCAAGCCGTGGGCCTAACTCGCCTGACCAGAGGTCCTGGCCTGAGCTCCTTACAGCCTGGGGCCCGGAGGACCGCCCCGAGTGGCCGGAGCCTGGCCAGCCACAGGAGACAGAGGGCCTGTGGGACCCAAGGGAGCAACCCTCCGCTGGGGAGCCCAAGATGCAGTACCCCGACCCGGAGTCCTGGCAGCGGGAGGCACTGCCTGACCACTGTGACTTGGAGGAGCTGCCCTCCGCAGAGGACCTAGAGGAACAACCCATGACCCCAGAGCCTTGCGGACCAGAGCCACTGCCCGAGTCCTGCGACCTAGAGGAGCTACCCTCCATTGAGGACCTGTGTGAGCCACTGCCAGCTCTACCCCCTCCGGATGATGCCAATGGCTCTGGGAACTTTCTGATGGCAAACTACCCCAGTGTCCTGTAGGAGCATGGAAGCAGGTACCCCAGGGGAAATAGAGAGAGGTGATGCAACCTTGGTCGGTGGCCTTCGACAGGCCTGGGAATGTTTGACCTCCAAGGCAGCGTGTTTCGGTTGGAGCCCCACTGCCTCACCTCAGAGACACCCTGTTGCTACCTGGGGTACGTGAACCCTCCTGCCATAGTCATGAAGGCTTGTTGGTGATAGTCTCCCTTACTGTGCACCCCCATAATCCAACCCTGAACATTGAGACTGCTACCTGCCCCCCCTGCCTAAGGGCCGGGGCCTGTGTTTATATAGAGACTCGCCCTTCCCAGGGCTAGAGACTGCTGCCTGCACTGTCCAGCGCGTGGGATGGGCGACCTCACATTCACAGGGTGAATCTGAACAAAAATATTTGTCTCGCTTCCTGTACAGTTGGGAATCCTCAGAGGACTGAGTCAAAATTGTGGCTTTGAGGAATCCTTTTGTTTTAGAAGGGTTGAGACTGAAAATATTCTCTATCCTGGCAGAGGAAAAAAAAAAAGGTGAAATAATGAATGCTACCTTCAGAGCGGCACCTAAAATGAGGCAGCTCTGTGATATTAGCATGCCAATTTATAGGTCTGGTATCACTTCCCTCACACTATTGAGCCACAAACATTTCAATCACATCCCTAACAAGGGGGTCGGTAACCCAGATGACTCTCTGAATAATTCTCTGCAACGCAAAAAATGTTTTCAGATCTGATCCTGGACACCTCAACAAGATGTTCTCAGATCAGCACCAGAATTGTCTCTCTTTCTCTGATGCTTGTGCTTTGTCCTTGCACTCACTGGGCAAAGAAATGAAGCGATCAAGATTTCCTCCTGCTATCTGACCTACATGTTTCCTTACAAGCACATTTGGCTTGTCAGTCAAGGTGACAAGGGCCGTCTGGAATCCACAGTGTGCATACTAACAGTCCCTTCATTCACATCATCATCATAATGCTTAGCTCCTTGGCTGGCTCCAAGAGGGAAAGAATTTCAGCGCTTTTCCTTTACTGAGAAATGAGACAAAGAAGTGAGCAGATGACAGAGTGTAAAGAGCAAGGTTTTACCCCCAGCACACCTATTTGATACTCACTGAAGTCAACAGGAGTTATATGTGAAAGACAGGGGAAGAACTGAACCTAATTTTCCCGTCAAACCTTTCCCCTTTTTAAAAAACAAAGCTTGTATGCAAAGTTGTTAATGTTTCTGAAATCTCTGGAGAAGTTCTCCTGCCTCCATCCCCAATCTCCTGCTCAGTTTTCATGAGTATGTACTGTGACAGAGTCAGACTGGAGGATTTCTGGAGAGTTCTCCTATTTGGAAAAAATAGGAGGAGCCTAAGGGGAGGAGGCACTGGACCCGGTTCCAATTAATTGCTTGGGACAACTAATAAAAAAAACAGGGACGAGTCTGATGGTCAAAGGTTCATAATCAAGGATTCTGAGGGGGACACCGAGCAGAAAACCTCGGACAGTGCCCACTGCTGCTGGAAGGTATCGAGGGAGCCAGCGGACGCTGCCCAGAGGAACTCTGCTCGGATTCGTGAGCAGACAAGGGATTGGAAATAGGCCCCATAGTAGCAGGCACCCCCCTCAGCCAACCACCTCTCCCTGGTTTTATAGATAGTGGCCTTGGTGTAGGACAGGAGGAGGTTGGCGAGGAGGTCCCGTGACTTTGTGGGACCATGGATAGGGAGTGCATATAAAAACAGGTGTGGGGAAAAGTGCAGCCAGAACCTCAATAAGAGGTTCTGGAGGAGCCAGAAGAGGGGCTGCAACCTGGCGCATTCGAAATAGATGTGCACCAGGGTCTCCCTCATGCCACAAAAGAGGCAGGTGTTGGGATGGGGGGTGAACCGCGCCAGGTACACGCCCGTGCTCACGGCTTCATGGAGGACCTATGAACTGATGTCCCCGGTGGGCTGCAGAGTCAGGGTGGCATATACACTGGCCCACCGGGGGTCCTTGCCCTCCACAGGTGGAATTAGGTCCCGCCATTTTGTATCGGGGTGGGACACGAGGGCGAGGAAGTGGATAGTATGGAGCATGAACGTGTACAGATATTTACGGGGTGCAGTTTGGAAACAGGCTGGCTGCAAGCTCTGCAGCTGGCTCAGGGTGTGGGGCGAGGGTGGCCGGGGGGGGGCTCGCGGGGCCGGGGCCCGATTAAAAGCTCTGGAGGTCCAGGGCTGAGGGGAGGGCGGGGAGCACCCTCTCGCAGGACCCACTCGAGGTAAACTCGAGCAGCAGGGGGCAAGGTTGCCTTCACCTCCTGGAGTAGGCGCCAGGGGGTTCAAAGGGTGGAGAGCCCCATGCGCTGAGCCAACACAAGGGGATCCACCCAGTCCCCCTGGGCATAGTCCAGGAGGTCTCTGAGCTTGGTGACGCCTGCCAGGACCAACCTCCGCCTCATGGAGGGGGCCTTTGCCACCTGCACACTAAGATGGGGGTTGTGTAGCAGGGGGTTTGTGAGGAGGTCCTCAACCTCGGTGGCACAAGGGACCTGAAGGCTGAAACAAGCCTCCAGGTCTGGAGGAGGTCCTGGTAGAAGGCCAGCAGCTCGGAGAGGTCTCACGGAAAACCTCTCGGGTAGATGTAAAAGAGCTGCCAGTCATATCGGAGCCCTTGGTAGCGGCGGAGGAAGGCGCACACCAAATGGCTCCACGCCGGGCTACCTGCATCCAAGGGTGCCGAGGGAGTTGGCTGAAGTGATTGCAGAGCCGCTGGCCATTATCTTTGAGAACTCGTGGCGAACGGGGGAGGTCCCGGAGGATTGGAAAAAGGCAAATATAGTACCTGTCTTCAAGAAAGGGAAAAAGGAGGATTTGGGGAACTACAGACCGGTCAGCCTCACCTCAATCCCTGGGAAAATCATGGAGCAGGTCCTCAAGGAATCCATCCTGAAACACTTGGAGGAAAATAGAGTGATCAGGAACAGTCAACATGGATTCACCAAGGTCAAGAAGCTCCACAGGTATAAAACTTGGGAAAGAGAAAAAAACCCTGCTTGAAGGGAGCAAAGGACCTTTTCCAGGCCTAGAGGCCTGAGAGAAACATATCCACTGCTAAAGGGATGCATGGGACCCACCACAGTAGAAAAGGAACTTTGTCACACTACCCATTGTTTTCAGGCAAGTTTGATTGCACTCAGCTATCTCTCTGTTGCTGCTACTAGTTCTACTGCAGTTATGTAATTGTTTACACGCCCTCTAAGTCAGGGAATCACACCCCAGCTCATAGTGTAGACACAGCCAAGTGTATATATTTCCTAGGTGTTCATGTCTGAACTTGTGTTATGTCCTATTTAAAATCCTAGTAGGATTTTGAAAACCACCTCTGGTGCTTCTTAAAATCCCAGAATGGCATGTTTCTCTTTCACAAAATGAAGGCTGTGATCCAAACCCTTTTGAAGTCACTGGTAGTCTTTCCATTGGATTCTATTACCCTTGGATCAGACTTCAAAAGACAAAGGAAACTCATGAGCAGAGCTGACAGATACATTTTCCTTGCTGAAGTTTGCCTGCCAGACAGTGTTATTTTGATTTAAATGACTTTTATATGAAATTGTATTGATTTTGACATTTTGTTTTCAGAGAAAAATTGGAAAAAAGGTTTAAAAAACATCAGTATCCTGTTTTGACACTTTCAGAATGGAAAGGTTTAATTTTTCTTTTCAAAATTACTTTTTCTTTATAAATTTGCTTTATTTCTTTAAAAAGGAGAAAAAAGAAAAATGGTTGAAGTTGAGTTTATCAAAATGAAACACTGCATTTGACCTAAACCTATTTTTTTTCCCAAAATTTTGTCATGAAAAATTTCAAAATTTTGGCTTTTCCTCCTTATTTGGGAAAAAATTCCAAAAAATCTCTATTTTTTTCTCGGATGGAAACTATATTGTCTACCCAGGTCTTCTCAAGAGCACCTGTCTCAGACCTTTGCTCAATGCACTTGACTGCACTGTCCCATGTATTATTAATGCACAAGTGGATTTCAGCTAACAGCACATGCCATAACCAACACATAAACAAACACTTGGTTCTTTTCCTTTCACTCTTTCTTTCCTAAATTCATTAGACCTGTGTTGCACTTTGTAATTGTCTTGCCTTCTAGTGGCTGAAGTCCTGAGAGAAGCTAATAGCATGAACAGAGGGTGCTACAATTGAAAGTTAATGGGCTTTTTCTCTTAGCTCATGTGATAGAATCTTTTGATTCAAGAGACCTCCTCAGTCTGATCCCAGCAGGCATGGACTCTTCCCAAGAACTGTTGTAAAATGACTTAGTTCATAGGATAAACCTAAAAAGGGAGCAAGAAGAATTTTTTGTCTGTGTGCCTAATCTTGCCATCTAATTCATTCAATTGCAGAATACTCTCCCTTCTTGTGGGGTAAACTCGGGATTATATGTATTGATTGAGGTGATGTCAAGCCAGAATTTCCTCCTGCTGCCGTTTGACAATACGTTCCTCAGTAACTGAGCCTATGGTACTGGTTGGTAATGTAGGCAGAAAGAGGTAATGCCTCCCTGCTTGCGGATTGCTGCAGGGCTCAAACTCGCAGCACTTTCGAGCTTGGAAAAAAAAGATTCAGTTAGTGGATGCAAAGGCAAACTCATTAGAATCAGTATTTAGGCTGAAGATGTGGCAGATTTCACCTGCCCTTCACATTTGACATATAAAAAGGCAAAAGCAATTTCTTTGGGATATTAATAAACATAGCAGCCCACAGGCACACTTAGGTGTAAATTAGGTGATAATTATCCTCCCAGACAGCCCAGTCCAGTTTTGGAAGTTTCAGATTATCAGTTAGATCTCCATAGGCTGTTAAATACAAATATTGCAAATGCCTTAATGTTACCAAATCCAGGGTTGCACTTTTCGAGGACTGGCTTTTTCCCAGAATACCTTATGAGGAGTTGCTGGTCTTTTGATACAGTGCCTCCCCTCATGAACAGTCATATCTATGTGTAATGTCTGTGCTGTACATCCATCCAACTACTCCTAGTAAGTAATCACATCTTTTAGCTCCTCTTGCTTTTTAATATTTCTGAGGGGACCAGAGTCTGAGAAACTCCATGAATTTCATTGAAGTTTAGTGTTTACTATCTTAAATCCTTACATGTACATGCTAGATTTCAGCCAACTTTAATTTCACAGCCTTCTTCATTTGTTAATTATGATGCACATACACTTTCTCTCTACTACTTTCCTCCTTGACAACTTTTAAATGTTCATCTTAACCCTATAGTTCAGCATCAGCTGATTTATGATAATGGTGAAAAAAACGATCAAATTACCGCACATAATCTGAACATTTCTTTCATGATGGAAAAAACTTCAAAAATACCATGCCCCAAAATAATCTAGAGATAATGCAGCTATTGTTCTGGCCCTCTAAATAATGGAAACCACTTCCAGTCAGGGTATGCTATACCCCCAGACCTCAGCACCCTTAATTCCAGCACTGATGACTTTTTTTTAAAGCAAAATTATAAAACCAAAGAGAAGGGAGCTAGGCTGTTCTCAGTAGTAACAGAGGACAGAACAAGGAGCGATGGTTTCAAGTTGCAGATGTGGAGGTCGAAGTTGGATATTAGGAAAAACTTTCTCACTAGGAATGTGGTGAAGCATTGGAATGGGTTACCTAGGGAGGTGGTGGAATCTCCATCTTTGGAAACATTTAAGGCCTGGTTAGACAAAACCCTGGCTGGGGTGATTTAGTGGGAGTGGTCCTGCTTATAGCAGGGGGTTGGACTAGATGACCTCATGAGGTCCCTTCCAACCCTATGATTCTATGATCAACCAGTATGCCTAGATCCTTCTCCTCCTCCATCACTTCTAACTGATGCATCCCCAACTTGTAGGAAAAATTCTTATTAGTCCCTAAATGCATGACCTTGCACTTTCCATTATAAATTTCATCCTATTCCTAATGCTTCAGTTTACAATGTCACCAGATCTTCCTGTATGATATACTGAGATCCTTCTCTGTGTTGGCAATACCTCCCAATTTGGTGTCATCTGCAAACTTAATTGGCTCATTCCCACTTTTTGTGCCAAGGTCAGTAACAAAAAGGTTAAATAAGATTGGTCCCAAGACTAATCGCTGAGGAACTCCACTAGTAACTTCCCTTCAGCTTCACAATTCACCTTTCAGTGGATGTGTCTACACTGGCAACTTAGGTCGACTTAAGGAGGCTTAAGTCGACCTAAACAAAGCCATGTCCACACTGGGCTTTTATTAGGTCCACTTAAGCATTTCATTAAGTTGGCTTAAGGTAAGCTTAAGTCGACTTAACACCTTGTTTTAGGTCGACTTAAAGCCAGTGTGGACAGGGATTAGCACCTAAATCGACCTTATTAAGTCGACTTGGAGTTAAGTTGATTTAAGGTTGACAAGGGGCTATGTCTACACTAGAAAAGTTAAGTTGACAACTTTTCTAGTGTAGACATAGCCAGTGTGAACCACTGTAGTCTCCCCTTTAACCAGTTCCTTATCCCTCTTTCTGTTTTCACATTAATCACCATGTCTTCTAATTTAACTAATAATTCCTTATGTGGAACTGTATCAAATGCCTTGCTGAAATCTAGATAAATTGGGTCCACCACATTCCCATTGTTCAAAAAATCTGTTTGGTCTGGCTTGATCTACCTTTTGTAATGCCATGTTGTGTTTTATCCTAGTTACCGTTAACCTCTATATAGTTAAGTATTTTCTCTTTCCACTTTTTTCCCAGGACCTTGCGTATTGCATTGGTCAAACTAATAGGCCTGTAGTTACCTGGATCACTCTTATTCCTTTTCTTGAAAATAGGAACTATATTAACAATTCTCCAGTCACATGGTACAAGCCTTGAGTTAAAATCCTTGCTGATGGCCTGGCAATTTCATGTGCCAGTTTTTTTAATATTCAGGGATGGGTTGGTGCAGTGCAGTGCTAGGGCATGGGCTGCAGGGTCATTTGGGCCACCCACCACTGGTGCTGGGGCACTCCAGACCCGCAGCCACCTGGCAGGTCTGGCACTCTGGCTGGTGGTGCTTAGTGGTGGCTACTGCTCAGAGTCAGGCCACTCAACAGGACAGATCTGTGACAGGAGTGGGGGCGGAAGGGGCATGGCTTCAAGCAGAAGGGGCAGTTCACAAACCACCATGGTGGCTGCCTCCACTCCCAGATTAAGGGCTGAAACCCTGCCTGTTCCTCCCCACTCAAGCTCAGTGGGCCTGTGCCTGAAGGGTGTGAGTTTGGGGACCTGTGTCCCAAATCATTTTCCTATATAGCAACACCCATGGCACCAGGGTAGGAAGGAATGTGTGTGAGTATTCAGCTCAGGCTCAGGACAGTTGTCCAGCCACCCACCAGGTCTTTCTGCTGGGATATGGAATTTTTCCCCAACTCACCTCCTCTCACATGACTGTCTGCACCCCTCTTTCCTCTGCCCAAACTTCCTGTCATTTCCAAGCTTCCTTGGGGTGTGGGTCTGTTTAATGTAACCCCCCACACTTGAGTCTGTAGATCGAGTCACTGCACCATCTAGCCATGGAGGAAGGAACAGGCTGAGTGAGTCATCCTACAGTGGTCCCCATCCCATGCTGACCCAGTTCTTGCCTTTGGAGGTGCATGTAGGCTGCAGCTCATGTGGAGAGGAGAGTGCAGAGGGCAGGTAGGGCAGTGGGAGGAGAGGGAAGAAGGAAGTGAACCAGACACCCAGGCAGTAGCTGTGTGGAGGGGCCTGGAGTGGGGTTTGGGGCAGGGCCTGGGGCAGAAGAGGCAGGCCAGGGAGCTTGCCTTCCCCAGGGCAAGATTCACCAACTGCCTATGATTGAGCCAATGGAGGCGTAAGATGCAGCAGATTGCAGCTGGCTTACTAGGGTTGAGATCTGTGTAACCACATGTTGAAATAGTGTGATTTAACTTCATAATTAATTACATTATCAATTTTTATTTAGTCATATTAACAGATACCTTCTGACTCAAGCTTTACAGAAATGATTAACCTGTAATTATCTTGCTCTACTGTTCTCTAGTGCAACTGAGTCTAATCTCACAATGAATGGAATAAAAGATGTTTTTGGTAAATAGGCTTTTGTGGGTTTTTTGTCTTGAGAATGGAAGGAGGTTACAAGTTTGGATTTGTTTGTCATGCTCTAGCATATAGTTTCTATAGAATATATAATTAGTTTAAATTGTAACCATTTTGAGGCAGGGACCATCCAATGATGGAGATTCCACAACCTGACTAGGCAACTTATTCCAGTGGTTAATCACCCTGACGATTAGGAATTTTTTCCTCATGTCCAACCTAAACCTTCTTTGCTGTAATTTAAGCCCATTGCTCCTTGTCCTAACATCAGCAGTTAAGGAGAATAATTTTTCTCCCTCCTCCTTGCAACAACCTTTTAGGTACCTGAAAAGTGTTATGTCCTTTCAGTCTTCTCTTTCCAGGTATGTCTAAACTAGAAAAAGTTAAGTTGACTTTGTTAAATTGACTTAATACGGTCCACTTTAAGTCGACTTAGTCTACCTTATTAAGTCGACTTAACAAAGTGGACTAAGTCGACTTAAAGCTAAGTTGACTAAGCCACTTTAATAAGGTTGATTTAAAGTCAACCTTATTAAGTTGACTTAACAAAGTCATCCTAACTTTTTCTAGTGTAGACATAGCCTTTGTCTTCCCTAATAAGGCAAGTGCTCCAGACCATTACTAATTCTTGTTGCTCTTCTCTGGACTTGCTCCAATTTCTCCAGAACTTTCCCGGAACTGGACACAGTATTCCAGCTGAGACTTAATCTGAGTAGAATAGAGCAAAAGAATTACTTCTGTCTTACTTGCAATACTTCTGTAATACATCCCAGCTAATAAATAAAACATCTAATAAAAAATAACCATCTATATGACTGGGGCTCAAGTCTGAAAGCTGATTGCCCATGGCTGTGTGCTGGAAAGTGAGAACATTGCTTGGTCGCACCTTTCCTGAGCCAGCAACTCAATTTTCCTCAGACATCTCAAGCATGCTTTGAGAGTGGAGTAAGCACAGTTCATATTCCTGTCTGGCAAGTTTGTCAGCAGCCTGGGAGAAAGCACTGAAGCTTTCCTGGGATAAAAGGGGGTGGGCCTTTGAGGAGGGGGGCTTTCAAAGGAAGATCACAAGCCCATGCCCTGGAATATCTATGTAACTGAAAATGTTACATAACTTTATACTAGTGGAATATCACTCCCAAATTCTCTAGAATTGCATTCAGGTTGAAAATTATCAATAATCGATAACTGATTTGATTAGATTGTTGTCACTATCTCCTATCAGGAATTAATCACAAGTGATGTTACACTGATAATGATTTCCTGATGCTTATAATTTTTTAACTGTATTGCTGTCTGATATGTGACTTAGGAGCTAACACCTCCTGGATATAATATCATCCTTCTGGAGTTCATTTCAACAGAGGAAATCAGAGTGAACTATTAAAACTCATTACCATTTTTATCTCTAATGCTGCAGATTCTATTTCCTATCATTTTATTTGAATCAGAATGCAGATTGTATTTGCATAGACAAGGGTAGCCTTCTTTCTCATTTTTAGCTCAAAGGGTGTATATTCATAACCACTGTGGTAAGAACACCGCCTAAACCTATTTGTTATGCAGACAGAAATCTGAAAAGCCTGTGAGAAAAGTTTTATATGTTAAAGTTGAGCATGTTGCAGAATCATTTGGGACACTGAATGCCGGGCCTCTATAATACAGTCTCCATGCAAACATTTTAGCATCATTAAGTCATTTAAATCAGGCTGCAAAAGTATTCTTTGGTGTTTTTACCTATTCCAGTAAAAGTGTCCATTGTCTGAGAACTACAAGGACAGAAGAGCAAATAATGATTTCTATTCTCTCGCAAATACTACTTATGGATTTTCCAGCCTGTTTGGAGTAAATTGCATGTGAGTGTCTGCCTATGACAGAAGCCTTGCAAAAGGAAACAGTCCTTGTTTTTCTTTATGCTACTGGTGATCTTCACTAGATTATACAGAAGGCAGAACTAGGCTTTGTTCATTTTTTTTCCAAATTCAAAGCTTTTTAAAAAACTCGAATGTAATTTCTCCCTTCTCATTCTAATAGCTACACCGCAGGTTGCTGCTTGCATGCTGCTGTGTAGGATTAATGGGTGTTCCATTGAAATTAATAGAAGATGTGGTTGGAAGCAAGCAAATGGCTAGGATTGGGATAAAAAAGACATCCTTTCCTCTCTACAGCGCTGGCTAAGTTCCCATTTTATGCTGCTTTGGCATGTAAATGTGATTTTAGATCCACTGGAAACCCTGTAACATTTCCATTGTGGTGTCAGGTGGCCTTGATGTCATTGAGAATAAGCCTTTAATTCTCTACCTGAGGGCCCAATTCTTCATTACTGAACTCAGTGGTAGCTTTGCCACTGGCCCCAAGAGGAATAGGTTCATTATTTGTAGAGCGTCCATCACCCTAGTGCTCATGCTATGTCAGTAAAGATATAGTTGTTTCCATCAGAGCACTGTTCAAGGGCTTTTAAATTGAACTGCGGTGTTAGATTTGCACAACTTGGAGTGGGGGTTGGCCTCTCCGCCATGACCCTCCCTCAGTAATGGCAGCCCCTCCACCTTCCTCTGTAGCATGGGGCATGGCTCACTTTCTAGTGGACTCTCTGTACTTTAAAGTCTTGAAATCATGATTTGAGGATTTTAATAACTCAGTCATAGGTTAAAGGTTTGTTACAAGAGTGGGTGGGTGAGGTTTCGTGGCCTGCATTGTGCAGGAGGTCTGACTAGAGATAATCATGTTGGTCCCTTCTAACCTTAGAGCCAATGAAAACCTGTTGGCTAGAAGCAAATCTGGTGGCATCCTGGTGCACTGCTTCCTGCTACTGAGAACAGCACCACCACTGAGAGCCCCAGGGGTGCTGAGACAAGCTGGCATTTTTGGAGGCAGAGGCAGCATTTTTGGCAGAGCAGCAGCGAGTGCTGGGTGCCACTCTAAACTAACTTGCATGTTACTCTTGGCACATGTGCTGGGAGTTGCTGACCTTTGCCTTGGAGGCTCTGATATTGGGCCGAGAGGCAAAACAGATTGGAAAAAGATAAGAATCAGTAAACTTGCTCTAAGTTTACCCATGTCTCAGTGATAGCAGAACCTGGCCCAAGGTTTCAAGTGGATGGGAACAGATGATCAGCACATTAGTTAAATGAGATTTCAGCAGAACTAGATGACATGCAGAGGAAAGCTGCTCTAAATGCCTATTTTCTATTTAACTATGAGAATTTGTGTGCTTCTTCTAGGCATAGCTTCAAATTTTGCCTTCAAACAGGAAAAGTTGCTCTTCCATTTCCTGCCTCTGTACATACAGGAAGAATCCATTTACTGCAAAAGTACTAATTGTTCTGCAGTGATTTCAGATTCCACTAACCAGCAACACCAGACTGATGCCTCTTCCCCACTGATTGCCCACAGACCATTGCCAGACTCCTTAGGCTTTTAACAAGACAGGACATATGTATCCCCCGAAAAAAGCCTTGCCCAGGGTTCCATATATTTTGGGGATAGACTGGATCAAATTAGAGAAGTGTATGTTTTATTTCCCTGGCCCACGGGGGCATATTCATTTTCACACCCACCTCTTCTTTCAGAAAAACCACATGTTTTCCTTCAAGCTATGTGGAAACCACATGTCGCTGCAACCCACAGACTGCTTAAACTTAGAAACAGACGCATGTGATTCCAGCACTGAGCTTCACTCCTAAAAACATAAAGAACATTTCACAGTGGCTGCAAGCCGTGAATCAAAATCCTGTTGTCACTTACTGTATTCAAATCCATTGATTCCTGTGAAATTATACAAGCATAACTGAGGGCAAATTAGACAACCCCCCATCAAATTTAAATGAAAGATGGCAAACAGGGTCCTCAAGAAATCAAATCAGCCCTGTAATTAGCATGACACTGCTCCTGATAGCTCAATGATGTGCTGGATACTGTGTGGTAAAATCCATCTTCATGACTTCCACAGCAGCAAATTGCTTCAGATCAGAGAAGCAAACTCTTGCTCTGCCAGTGGACTTCTCACAATAGTAGACAAAGCCGTCACGATGGGGTTTAAAATAAACATGTGTGGGGGTTCAAAGATCCAGGCTCTATTGCAAAAGTTCTGGCTTGAAGATGAACTTTTTAAAAAAAGAAACAACCTGAAACAGAAACCCACACCCAGCTACTTTTAGAGCACAGCATTCTGACTACCACATCTGCCAAAGCCATGGTGATTTTGGACTCAGTATAGTTTTTTTTTTCTGACTACTTTGTGAATGTGGAAATAATTCAATTATAGCTCATAAGAATGGGTCCCTCTATCTCCTGTGTAATGCCTGGCATGGTGGGCATTTCATAAATATTTAATAAGGATCCCAATTTTGCAATAAAATGGAGTAGTTTAAGTTTCTTATCCCAGCATCTGAAGTTCTTGTCAAGGGGTGGCTAAAGTGTTGCTTAAAAAGAAAGAGAAATAGTAGAAATTCAAACATAAGAGTGATTTTTTCAGGGGCTCATACAATCCAGCTTCAAAATCTTTCTCCACGGTGACATGGAGCTCAGATAAAATCAGCCCAAGAATACTTGGACAAATCATACCTCTCCATGCATCAGTTTAATCATCCTTTAAACAGTGGTTAATGAAATACCTACTTGACAGAGATGCAGTAAAAATTAATGAGTATTTGCAAAGTGCTTTGAGATCCTCTGATAAATCACTGTTTAAGCCCAAAGTGTTTTTTATTGTCTTGACTGATATGTCCTAACAGTTCATTATTGTGAAGTCAGAATTCTCTTTCCAGAGGATTTGTGTTTGAACATCAGTATTTCAATGAGAATTTGAAGATTTGCTGCTGGGTGAAATTTCATTATTTCCACAGTGAAAGAAGCTTTTAAAAGGGCAAATTTAGTTCAATCGCTCAGCCGTTGTCAAAATCATGAATCTTAGTGGATATTTTACCAGGAGCAAAATTAGTGATTTTTTGCAGAGAATGTTCTGCCATTTTCACTGTTTATTTAAAAAAAAAAAAAAAAAGGCCTTTCATCAGCAAAATGACAGTTTACTGCCTTGGAAAAGTCAGTGGCTGTGCATTTTCTCCCTAAAACAAAGGCCAAAAATGAAGAAAAAAAAATGTATTCCCTCTCCCCCTCAAATCCTCAAAAGCATGTTGTTTTTCTTTTCTGGCAATGGTGAAAATGTTGCCCAGTTGATCGAGAATGATCCACTGTCTTGTACATCTGATTTAAGAAATGAGATTGCAAAGTGATCTAATGAGAACCAAGCCCAACACAAAACCTTTCTTGGAAACCACAAGATGAACATGAAATAAACTTTTTCAGAGATTCATCTAATGTCTTTTCTCCATTGTTTTTCATTTTTGTGTTTCTGTGACCTTGATGGATCCAGCTAGCAAATAAATTACAAAAGGACTGAGAAAAAGGTGCTGTCAGGATATTTCCAGACTAACTGGAGGCAGAAGACTACCAATGTCTTGAGAGAGAGCTGATCTTTCTAAGATTCCAGCCTGATGATGTAGGTGAGTGTTTCTGAACTAAACTTTTTTTTTGTTTCTCTGACCTGATCCACTGGCGACATCAACCTCTCAGTTTGAGAGAGCAAATCCCAATTAGACCATCGTCAATTGTAATGATAACCTATACATTCATGACAGCCATTAGTTGAAGTAAATTCTTTATTTTATCTACCATTTGATAAAAAGTTTCTTGGTGAATTTAACAGAGATCAGGACTCTTGTTCTGTCTATATCCTTATCTGTTACAGTATTTGCTTTCTTATAAAATCAACAAATCATTTGCTCCTTATTCCCTTAATGCCAGTCTGAAAACTAAACCACTCTTACTTCTCTTGGCATATCAAAGTAGCTTATCATGCAGGATCATATTCCTCTTGCTTAAAACAAATGAATCTGAGTTCTCTTTATGCTGCATGTTTAACAAGTAATTCATAACAGTGACAGAAACATGACAGCAAAGAGAAAAAGGGAACTATACTTGGTTTTCAGAAACACACAAGTCTAGAGGCTAATTTGAAAGCCGCTTGCTGTGGAGACAGTCAAAAGAGTTGGGATGAAGGACTACCTTACTGTGATAACATCAGTCCACAGCTAAAAGTTCTGGACAGCCTGAAGGACTGTTGCTGCTATCAGTTAAATCCCTAGGGGAGTCACCACAAAAATCCAGTGGTAGAATATTAAAAAATCAGGTACTGATCCAAAGGATCTGGTGGCTTTAGATGTGCAATTTTGCATTTGCATTCCAAAATTGCATTCCAAAGCTCTGTTTTAAAAAAATAAAATGACCTTGGCCAACATTTTAAAAAAAACTGGTGATTTGGACTGCTTCCGTCTTTGGGTGCCTCACTTGGGACCCAGATAGGTGGACTCACCAGGTGGGTGCTCAGCACTTCTAAAAGTCCGGCTTCTTTAAGGTGTGTCAAAGAGCAAAACACTTATTTAGGGTCAAAATTTCAAAAGAGCTTCAATCATGTAGGCATTCAGAGAAGTGTGCCCTTAGTTGTGAAAATAAATGACCACATTTTCAAAGAATGTCAGCAATGGCATGTTGGATGCTGGGCGCTATTGAAAAATGTCTGGGCCTTCCTTATATGACTTAGAACTTAGTTCTTTTGAAAAAACTGGCCCTTTTTGTAAGTCGTCTTTATCAGCTGAAATTTCAGCATTGTTCAGAAAGATGTCTTTAACTACTGATAGGTGAATTGCATCATGCTACCCAGGATGATTGTGAGAACATATATGCAGGGAGAATATTAAACACTTCTTTTCAGTCCTGAATCTCTCTGCTCTGCAGTCAATATCAATATGTTGGCATTATGGGGTGCTTTTATTATGAAAACAATATATTCCAGTTTGCCAAGAGAATAACAATATTGATCTACACACACTAGTGCATTTTTATTTTCCATTAAATATTTTATGAAGCATAACAAGTTAGTGGTGGGTCTGAGCGTTTCTGAGGATTAATGTAAAAGCTTTTAGTGAAGGTGAAAATTATTGGTGCTGTGTTAATAAAAGCAGCTGTTATGAGTTTGCCAGGGAGTAAACTCACATAGCCCCATGTCTTTTGATATTTTCAACCTGTCTGTATGTATGTGCGCGCATGTCTGTGTAGCACAAGACCCACCTGATGAGCACCTCCTGGTGTTCTTACAGGGGAATGAGCTCAAGTGGTCCCCATCAGGTGGTTGGTGCTCCATCTCTTCCACAATCGAGACTTCAGACCTCTGATCAACTCTATCCAAGTCCACCCCTTCCGGGGTAAAGTGCCACTTGCTATTCCTGGTCACTAGTTAAAACAGGCAATGGCCATGAGCAGGGAGGGACCAGGACCCGCCCACTTCTCCAAGCCCTGGCCCAGGGACCTATGTGCCAACCTCAGCATTGATGCCACCACCACCCTCTGGTCTCAGTCTATTCCCTGGGCTGCTTTCCCTGCAACCCCTCAGTCACACACAGATCCTCACCACTCTGGAGTCCAGCCGCCATCCACTCTTGGCACCCTTGCCTCAGGATGCATCACCACTCTGTGCTTGATTTTCCTCTTTTCCAATATAGGAATATTGGCATTTACTTCACAGAGTGTTATGCAGCTTAATTCGGTACTGTTTTAAAAACTTTGAGAGCATTGGATGGAAGAGGCAGGCATTTTGCTAGAATAAAAGCTCAATTATCTTAATCTTCCTGTTTCTTTGAAGGTACTCGCGAATGAAACATTCTCTATCTTTGTGACGGAATGCACATCTGTGCAGCCCTTGGGCGTGACCTGTATAA
>ML685899.1:4666693-4688818 GCA_007922175.1 Pelusios castaneus | reverse complement strand
CGGTCATAGCAGCACACCAGACTGGATTTGGGGAGCGGCCTGTCACAATCTTCTCCTTGCTACAAAAGCAAAAGGAATCTTCCCATACTATTCCAGGGCATCCCAGCCCAACCTGTAGCTGTTTGCATATTGGCATTTTCAAATGTAGCATAGATATGCCCTTCCCTTTTGCAAGCAAAGGGGTCATCCTTCATGACTGCTGTGCAGTGCAATCCTGCCAGCAGCTCCCACACATTGCCTAGTCCACACGAAACAGAACAGCTGGTGCCGAGCTAATGACCTCAGACTTCTAGTCCAACTGGCCCTCCTAAATACAATTGATGATATTCCTGCCATATACCTCAGTGTTGTGTCCATTTCATCCCAGACCATGCAAAAAAGAGAAGCCTGGAGTATTGGATTAGCAAGGCATCCAGCTCTTCTTCGTCAGTTAGTGTGGAATATTGAACAATTAATAAAGACTCGGTTAGGGTTAACTGAGGTTTTTTTTTAATTGTTACACTGAGCCAGTTCCCCATTGGCTGTTAATTGATTGTTCTCTCCAGTGAAGTCAATGGAGCTACGGTGACTTACAGCAGCTGGGAATCTAGCCTAATGTATTTAATCCCTACTGCCCTCAGCCAATGCCTGTTGCTTTTCTTCTTAGACTGGAAGATTCTTAGGGCAAGGACTTCCTTTTCCCAAGTGAGTAGACAGTGCCTAATGTATCGTGGGAGGTATCAGAATGATGTGGAGCTTAGCCTGGCATTCTGCAGCCATTTGGTAGTTTCCTTAGCTCTTAACATTTTTCTGAGCATTCACAGGCACAGGGATTACAAGACAATGCTGACCCTGAAACCGTAACTTCAGTTAATGAGAGGGGAGCCATTTGATGGAATTCCTGCCCCATGAAAGGGAAGTACTGCTCTGCTTTTACTGTTATAGTTGGGAAGTTAATCAATCTAGGACTGTCTTGCCCTTCCTTTATAACAATTGAATATGCCACATTTTTTTTTAAAAAAAGCTACGTCAGCTTCTTGCCTTGGAAGCATGCCTGATGATATAGTTTAGCCTAAGGCTCAGAATGACTTTGGGAGACCAGAGTTTGTCCTGAGGTTGAATCATAGAAGATTAGGGTTAGAAGGGACTTCAGGGGATCATCTAGTCCAATCCCCCGGTCAAAGCAGGACCAACTCCAACTAAATGATCCCTCAGTTGAGAATGACCTCAGATGATCTCATCCTTTACACTGGTAGTTTTGGAAAATGGTAAGTTTCCATCTCTGTAGTTGGGATGCCAAAGGAAGGTGAGGTATAGTGTGATCCCACTTCTTCTAAAGATGAGATGCAAAAGGCAGTAATTCCCAAAATTCATTAAATTGGCAGTCCCCCACTTCAATAAAGGAAAAAGATAGGGATGTAAGAAATGTACTATACATGACAATAGGAGGAGCCAGGTGCTTAAAAATGTCCAAGAGCAGAAAAGATTTCTCAGTTGGCTCATCTCTTGCCAAATATATATTCATCACCTTATCAAGATATTTGTTTCTGACTGCAAAGAAATGATGCAAATGTAACTCTACAACACTGAGGAAGGGATTTGGGGGTTAGAAAGGATGGGTCTTCATCACATCATACTCTAAAATATAGGCCAGCCCATTTCATTGATGGTTACTTTCTATTTTGTTCTGTGTAGCTAAAGCGAATGGTAATGGAGAATTGATTCATTAGCATCCAAGAACTTGGCTCCAGAGAGAGAGAGAGAGAGTGTAAAACACAACATTCTGCTGGAAATGCCATACCAGGCATAATACATTCCACTGTGGTGAAATATGTTTATTTGAAAGATGCTTCTAGCCTAAAAATGAAAGAACCTTTGAATCCAGAAGAGTAAATGGATATAGGTTCATCTGATTTTATTATTTTCTTTGGAATGTCATGAAATAAAAAGCCCAGGGAAAAAAATCCCAAACAAAAATCTGCTGTATGAAAATAACACAGCTCCATATCTCACCTTCAGCGCAGGTAACTCTGAGGAACAGAGCATTCTAACTCAAATTTCATCCCGACCCTTAAAAGAAACTGATCTCATGAGCACCTACAATGGCAAAACTGGTGTAAAAAATAATTAATGTTGCAGAAACTTCCATACTCATGGAGGAACCCCTCCCCCTGCCTATGTTTCCATATGTTTAAAGAGAATGAAAGGATCATACAGATGAGAGGTCTGGGGCACTGTGATGTTGAGAGGAAATGTGAATGGGGAGGAGTGTGTGTGTGTCTCCCAAAGTAAGTGTGGCAGAGAAGGCTGTAAAGGACAGGGTTTGCTTCCAGACTGAAGGGCTGTTCTGTATAGGACATGTAGATTTCTCCTGATTCCCACCAATGTTTCCTAGATGCTACGTGAGTTTGATTTTTGTTCTGTGTGCTGAAGGGAGCTAAATACTTTGCAATGGTCCCTCCTATGACAATGTCGCCAGACCCAAGAGTTCACAAATCCTGAACCCTAAAATCTTGAGATTAACTTCTCCTTCCAGGAACAATAAATCATGTTTTTTGGTCTAACTTCTGGTGGTTGAGCTCTCTTCAGCAACTTGCCCCTTCCTCTCCCCTCAGTGGCTGTGTGACCGTCACAGATTGAAAATTCAACCTCATAGGCATGTAAAATGTGCATATTCAAATATAGGTCCTGACTCCCCTAAGCATCACGTCCTCAACTCTCATTCCCTTTCTCTCTCTTCTCTTTCCATTGCCGTAGCGCAAGCGCAACCCAACTCCCCACAGAAGACTCCTACAGGGCCTGTACCTCCTCTTCTTTCTCAGCAGGCTGTGCCAGTGACCTATGCCTTCCCAGCAGGCAGCAGGCTCCAGCTGCCACTGTTTCCATGGTACAGGAGATGTGGCTGCATCGAACATTTAATCACTGGAACAATTTTATTCCCTTCCATTATTTATGAGTTTCACCAAAACATTGTTTTGTGTATTGCTGCACAAAAAACTTGCTTTCTTCCAACTGTATAGAGACCTGCAGCTTGTTCTACCTAAGGCTTACTGCTCAGTATCCTCAGTTTTTGTTTTTCCAGTGCTGGCGGTTCCTGGAAATGGGGTCCAATGTGCAACAGATGTTAATTCCAGTTGTATTCAATCTAGCATTGCAGGTAAATAATTTATAGCCAGGAAAACATAGCTTAGCAGAATGCAGGTAACTTTTCTGAATCTTTCCTAAGATCTAATAGGCAACTGTCGGCATATGCCATGTATAATTTTTCATGGTTACTTCACTGTAAATTCTGCCTAGAAATGTGCTTGGTAGACACCCCAGAGAGATTTATTTTTTTAATGCTCACAACCATATATGAAATGTAAATATATCAGGATCAGTGCTTACTTCTCTTTGCAAGTCTGGAGCTGAAATCAATTCCTGGTCTTTCCTGATCTTAAATTTCATCTGCTCAGTAGTACCTGGTAAAAATTGCTACAATGTGTCATAATTATATTGTTACAATGTTCTATAATTACAATTGTTACACTGTGTCATAATTGTATGGTACCCTCATTGTGCAAGGCTGAGGTTCTCAAAGGGCTCTAGAACCTCTAATTAATGAAGATTCTCCACATGTTCCTGCCTGCCAGTGGGAATTATTCCTATGTCCTAGATGAATAAATGAAATTTCAAAAAGATTACCCAATAATTAACTCAATGACCAAGGAATGGAAGATCTAGGAATTAGAACCAAGGAATAGTCACTCCTAGTCCTCTGCTCTAACCAATCAACAACAATATTCCACGCCTGATTGTGAAAATTTGCTCATTGGATCCAAAGGGGTAGCCATTTTCATTTAGTTCAGCAAAATAAGCAAGGAGTTAAAGACTAACAAATTTATTTTTTACATGAGCTTTCATGGGTGAAGTCCCAGATGCTGACGAAGTGGAACTTCACCCACAAAACCATGTGTGAAAAATAAATTTGTTGGTCTTTAAAAATCCCACAGGACTCCTTGCTTATTTTGCTCACTGGAGATATTCAAAACTAAACTAATGAAGGACAACAGAGTCTTGTGGCACTTTTAAAGACTAACAGATTTATTAATCGCATGAGCTTTCATGGGAGAAAATCCCACTTCATCAGACGCTTTGAAGATAGGAAAGTTACAGAGTGGGAAGAAATTAAATGCAGGGGAGTGTATGACATAGCATCAAGTCAGGCTGTAACAGCAAATCAAAGTAGGTGTTAGGATTCAAAACACTGGGGAACAGCACATAGAGGAGGGGGGAGGTCAATTCACTTGATGTAATGCGAGAAAAATCCATAGTCCCTGTTCAACCCCAAGGCAACTGAGTCAAATTTGCATATAAGTTCGAGCTCTGCAGACTCTCTCTGAAGCTGTGATTTGTTATTCATCTGTGTCAACACAGCTATTAACAAGTCGTTAAGGGAGTGAGCAGGGAGGTTGAAGTGTTCCCCTACAGGTTTTGCAGTATTGCAATTTCTGATGTCAGATTTGTGTCCATTGATTCTTTGGCGCAGAGACTGTCCTGTCTGTCCAATATATAAGGCAGAGGGGCATTTCCGGCACATGATGGCATAAATCACATTGGTGGATGAGCAGGTGAACGAACCCTTGATGGAGTAGGTGGCATGATTAGGCCCTGTGATGGTGTCATCAGTGTAGACCTACTTTGATTTGCTGTTACAGCCTGACTTGATGCTATGTCATACACTCCCCTGCATTTAATTTCCTCCCACTCTGTAACTTTCCTATCTTCAAAGCGTCTGACGAAGTGGGATTTTCTCCCACGAAAGCTCATGCGATTAATAAATCTGTTAGTCTTTAAAAGTGCCACAAGACTCTGTTGTCTTTCTACAATAGACTAACACGGCTACCCCTTTGGAATTAAACTAATGAAGTTATTCTGAAGTATTTAGCAGTGAAAGTCATGCATCCTGCAAGCAGGGGAAAACAAATTAGCTGTTAGGTCTTGCCTATCTCTGGTGTCTATGAAATCTATACATTTAGATATACTGTGTACATAAGGGAGATCCAGAGGCCACCATAGTCTGTTTTGTGTCATGAGACGCAAATGATTACTCTTGGTGAAGGATGGTTTATGGGCAGCCATATGGTGATGGCTTCTTTGTGTGAGCGTGGGAACAGAGCAAATGGAGGTAAGTTAGAAAGAGCAAAAGGAAGGCATACAAATCAAGAAATCCCCTTCCTATAACATTCAAGATAAAAGCACCTTTTCTGTATCTCACCAACAGGTTATATTTCCAGTGTGTCCTGCGTGTGAGCTTTATCTGCAGTAGTTCATTTTATGAGTGGTCGTGTGGCAGAGGATTCTGCCAAATAAATGTAGGCAGTTAGCCACTTTGCATTCTGCAACACAACCATCAGCAATATGTCTGTGCATGCTGGTAGATCACACAGTCCTAGCAATGCTATAGGGACCTGATCAAAGTTACCTGCTATAAGCATGTTCAAGAAAAAATATGTCCATAGCTAAATCCCTTCTCTCCCTGTGATTAACCCAAGTGTCCTGACCAATTTCTCTTTTGGATAATTGGATCAATTTGCTTAAATTTCCTCCTCTACTTCTGAATTTGGTACTGCATCCTTGGTAATTTATGAAGGGAAGTGTGGGGCAGGGCTCCCCATGATAGCAGGGAACAGTGCCAATGTCTCAAAGGCCCTCTTGTTCATTTCCTTTTTGAAGTGTGACATAAAGTGGCTCTGCACAGCCGGGTTTTGCCTCAAAGGAGGCTGTGTTTCAGTGAAAGGAGAAATTACTCCTGTTTTCAGATCTTCTACCATGAGTGTCAGTGTATAACGTGCTTTGGGATCCTTCTGGATGAGAATTTAAGTAAAATACTTGTTAGCTTCTCTAGTATTATGGGCATAATAGCAGTTCCATTTGTGACTTGCTGTTCACGGTGAGTGATACCTTCCTCCACAAGAAAAACAGGCAATTGTTAGAAAAACCTTTCCTGAGGGAACTATGGAAACACAGACACTTCTCTTCCTCCTTAATCAAATGTAATCTCGTGTATTCTTATCTCATCTAAACAAATGTAATCTCATTTTTTCCCATCTATTTAGTGTGTGTGTGTGTGGGGGGGGGGGCTTTTTATATGTGATTCTCTGATTTCAAACGGACATTGAGAACATGTGCCACAATTTCAGTGAGACTAACCACATGGTAAGGTATTACTCACAGTAAGTAAAGCATAGAGAATCTGGACTTAATTATTAAAAGCATAAAGATCTGAACAATTACTTAAAGTGACTATATAAATGACCAGCAGCCATAATTATCAACAGTTTCACTTAGTTTATTTACAGTAAATACAGATTAATATAAAACCACAAACACCTATAAGATATTTATAAACAGAAATATGGGGAAGGACTTTCAGTCTCTTATAAGTAAAATCTTCTCTGGAAGGACATTGCACAGTCTTCCCAGATAAAACTTCCCATAGACTGAAAAAACAGGAGGCCTCTTTCTCAACCCAACAAGGATTGTGTTGGTATCACTACTGCTATTTCAGATACAAGAATAGCTATTAAAAACCACTACCCAGTACAGTCTTTATCTGAACAATATGGGCTGCCGCTGAGGTCAAGACAAGAAATGATTTAATCAATAGCCCAAGGCAAGGGCCAAATGTTTTCCATGGCCTTTGATTCACTTTTATTTTATTCCGCTTTATTATTTTGAGTCTCTGCAATAGTCAACAAATCCCAAATCCGCACTATTGTGGCACATTCCTTGAACTTAAATGTTTTCCTTAGGCAATATTCATCCACTAAGATCCACCTCCAAATTTCTGAACTTGTACAGAGTTTCCTTTTGGCCCAGGTCTTTCCACTGCTCATAAATGTTTAGCCAGTATATTCATTAACCCTTGAATTTTAATTGCACAAAGATATCTATCGCTATTGCTGGACAAAACTGAGATGCCATCACTTGCTCTGAAAGGTCCATGCTATTCCCTACACCTACACAGTAATATTAATGTAAAGTACATGTTTTATGCACTACCTTAATAAAACTAATTCTTTGTACTCTTAATTCCAAAGCTGAGAGCTACTTTCGGTAGCCTGTGATAACACAAGGCGCCTTTTTCCATCAGGTGTACTCCTGTACAAATATTAATTCCTCATGAAAATAGTGCATTCATTTAACTGGAGGCTTGTCACAAGGGACTTTTACCTGCTGTTCTTTAAAAGACTTGTGGATAGAGGTTTGTTGCTGTATTTCCTCCTGGAATATCTGGTTGTAAGAGAATGGCTGGCTCTTGAACCAGAACAATTACAGCATCTTCTCCCACAAGAGGTTATCTTGAGAGCACGTGGCTGCTGGAGTTTGTTTTCTTGGGACTCTATTTTACCACAAAGCAATCATTAGACTTTTGTGCTGCTGCCCATCCCTGCTCCACTGCATCCAATTTAGTTGTATTCAAATGGGACAAAAGTTCATTATCTGTAAACTCTACAAAAGGAGATGCAGCTATGTGCTTCTGAAATGTATCTGTAACCATATCTTTAATGCATGGAACTCACACTGGAAATCAGTAGAATCTTCAGCATTGCTTTCCGATGATCCCAGGCTCCTACGAGTTCATTCTATTATTCTCTGGCCTGATTGTACTTATGTCTGTATAGAATCTGTTCCCTTTAGCTTGCAGCTGTGTAGAACACTCAAAGCGGAGTATAATCAGCACCAGGAAATACAAGATCTTGTGTTAATATTGTGTTGAACTCTGTGATAATGGGTCACTGCAGCTCTGTTAATGCAAGAGCTGTGTGAACAGCTGATAGCCAAAATTAAAAAGAATCTTCATGGTCCATCTCTCCTAGCTTTATATGGCAGGCAGCATAACATTTCTTAATATTGGGTAGCACAATGCCACCTGCTGAGACATGTAACTGAAGGGTGCCTTGCTTTACCTGTGGTTTTTTTTTTTTCCTCCAGATAATCAAAGAGATATTAGGGACAGATCCAATGTCCTTTGAAGTCACTGAGTATCTTTCCACTGATTTCAATGGGTTTTGGATCAGGTTCTTCTTCTGCAAACTCAGAAGACTATTTCCTTTAACCCACAACAATCTGTATTGTCCTACAGTGACTGTATTTCTCTTTCTCATGGAAGCCAGAAAGGAGAAGGCTGCAGCACCTAAAGGCAGATTCAATGATTTTAGATTGAGATGCTTAACTGCTGTAGGAGGGTGTTAGTGGTGAAAATAAAGAGGACTGAATTGTTTTCAACAGTGTTGTGGAAAGGAATTTGGCAGACTATAGGTAGGATTTAGCTTTGATTTCAAGGGAGGAGAAAAGATGGGGGTAAGGAAGGGCACAGAGGTTGGACAAGAAAGGAGTGTTCTGGACCTGGCGGAGGCAATGGAAAAATTAGATATTTTATGCAAGGAGCTTGTACAAGGTTTTTAAGGAAGCTGAGCATGGCAGATTGTGGATCATCTTTTTAGGATTACTGTTATTATTAAACCTGTGTACAGTACTTTAAGGTGAATGTTCCTGTGAGAGGGAAAAGATATTTTTTGACTGCAAGTGCTTTTATCCTTTCACATTTATTTCCCTGGGTCTCACATTGCATGTAAAGTGTCTGTAAGACATTTCTCCTCTAAATACATCATGATTTAATGGCACGGTATGTGCACTTTGCTGATGAGGTAGATATTTCCTGAAGTACCTTGGAAGTTCAGTTCCAGCCACATACTTGGCACATTGGCGAAGAATTCTGCTATTAGAGTTACTGCTAATCGTTCAACAGATACTGATCCTTGTTCAAGAGTCCTATCCTATTTTCTTTTTGGTGGTACAAAACATATCCTCAAGTTTAATTTTATGTGGAAAGGAATCTCAGGGATCTTCCTGTGCCAACTATTTATACGTGTTCTGTGTTTTGTAAAGTGCATCTTGAAAAGTAATCTTCATTTTGTTTTGTTTTACTTTGTAAAAGCAGTTTATTTTTTGACAAAGAGTACATCTGAATCATAGGTGATTTCTTTCTACCAACAGTTGCATTCTTATTGCCAAGAAAGTGTAGTTTTATGCTGAGTCATGCATAGACTTGGCATCTGGACTTTGCTGTATGAGAATAAAACTCTTAAACACCACTTCTGTTTTTGTCTACAGAAACTATGTTAACTACAGCACCAGAAGCAACTGAGAACTATCTAGCTCTGAACTCAGCTATGAAAATTGGGGCCTGATATTGCATCTTTAATCTGTCTGCAAGCATAAGTAACTCACTGTGAGTCAGGGTTATGGAAAGATCCATAGTTTTCCTTTTGAATAGAGAAGTGCCATGTGATGTAGGATATGACATAGGATTTTCCCATATGAATTTATTTCAATGTATCAGGTGATGCAGTGTTTTATTAATACTGGCTATCTATGCTTGGGTAAGTAGGGCATGCCCTAAGAGGAGACATAGTAAAACAGTCTACTGAAAATGAGGACCACTAGACCCAACACTGGTATTCCACCTTTAGTTTCATAAAAATTGAGCGTGTGTAGATCATGTGCCTTTACCAATCAATGTCAAGGAAAATCCAAATGTGGTATTGTAACCCTGCTTTCAGCTGAAACGCTAAGCGCCTCCTATGTTTCTACATGCAGATGTGGTATTCTGTAATGAGCACAGGTTCTTTTTGACAGCCTAATTAATATTCATTATTCAACGGGGGAGAAAATGCTGAGTTGTTTATCATTGCTTCATTAGTTTTAGCCAAATACAGGCTAAACATAATTACTCCTATAAACTGCTGTGGCAGGGTTTAAAAATTATAGGAAAAATGGATGCCTTTAAGAAAGTGTTTATAAAACATGACCACTGGGTCTTAGCAGTTGAGCATGAAAAAGAATATTGCTAACACTGAGCTAAGCCTTGCTTGGTTAGGTTTTTAGAGCCTTCGCTTGGGAGTCCTCTGCCCCATTATATTTCACTTTTCTGGAGAGAGATTGGCACATGACATTTTGTATATGGAAGAGTTCTATATTTGTGCAGGTGTATGAATTTAGTGCCGGCGAAAGGTGCCAGCTTGACACCTGTGGAGAAGGAAGCCCTCTCTTTATCTGTATATCATGAAGGATATGGGGAGTGGCAGCATAAGCCTGTGGCTCTGGGTGTGTGGCTATGTCTACACTTGGCCAAATAAGTCGATTTAGCATGTCTACACTCAAAAATTAAGTCGACTTAAAGGGGACCCTGCCAAATCGACTTAGAGTATCCATGCTGGATGCCTAAGTTGACTTCTAGGGGCTAGGTGGACCTGGGACTGGTCCACGGTGGCAGGGGGGCACCCCTTGCCAAGTGTCAGGGGGCTCAGTCTGTACCTGGGTACAATGGGGGCTGAGCAGGACAGGGACACTGGCAGGGCATAGGAGCAGGATAGGCAGGGCTCTGTCCTGCCCTGTGGGGGGGCACACCAGGCTCTGCCTGTGCCAGCCATCCTGGCAGGGAGGGCAGTGGGGAAGCCCTGTCCACAAATAAAATTAGCACTACATGGAACTGATCCCTCCCAGTGAGTCCATATCTAAGCAAAGGCCTTCCCAAGGAAGTCTGAAGAAAAATATTACTTTCATCTAATATTTCCTAGGTAGAATAGACGTCAGGTCATCTGTTGTCTTTCACTGGAGGTTGGTCCAAAGATAAACACAATAAAACGTACCAGAAGTGCAAGCCAAAGCCTAGACTCTGCTTTCCAGATCCATTCACTAACTACAAAATGCTTTCATTTTAGTACCCTGCTATCCCATAATTGATATTGGATACCTCTCAGAATGAGCCTGATTTAAATGTATAAATGTTTCTCCTTCTCTCAAAACCCTGCTGGCTGTGAGACACCTAATTAACGGCAGAGCTTTCAAAGTCTCCCTAACAAATGCATCCCTGTGTTTCTTAGCACAAGGACTCTCATTAAAGAAGCTGTGCTTTGTGATTATTTATACTCCTTCTATAATTAAAAATTCTGAAAGCTAATTACAATTATACATCAGTTTTTCAACATGCCAGGACTGGAGATCTTACCCTTCTTTAGGGCCATTGTTCACTCCTTCCCCGCTTCCTTCCCCCCACTCTCCCTTTTCCAATCTCTTTTTCAGCTGCATTTCTCCTTCCCGTTCTCAACAGGGTGGCACTTCAGGGCTTTATGTTTATTAGCTTTTTATATATTTCCTATGGTTCAATGTTGCCAACAGTGGGGTTTGTTTTCATATCCGAAATTAAAAGAAACCACAATGATTATTTCTAATGCCTTAGAAAGTGGAATAAATATCCAAGGCATACATATGGGTGTTTTTAAAAAAAAAAAAAAAAAAAAAAAAAAGCTGTTACCTTAACATAAGATGAGGAACTGAAAAATCATGTAACATAAAAATTAAAGTTCTAAAAGTAACATCAACATTGCACATACTCCTTAGATTTGGACCTATGATTTATGTTACTTTGACAGCTTTAACATCACATGCAGTGTTGTAGCCATGTTGGTCCCAGGATATTAGAGAGACAAGGTGTATGAGGTAATATATTTATTGAACCAACTTCTGTTGGTGAGAAAGACAAGCTTTCATGCTTACACATAGTTATCCATTTTCCTTTGTTCTCCCTTCTTTTTAATTTTCTTTTGGCTTTTAGCAGGATAAAATTAGGGGGGAACAAAAGAGTTAACTGATGTCTAGCTGGAAGAGGTATGCCAAATATTTATTGATGACCATCTTTTGCAAATGAGAAGAGATGTAGATGGCCAATAATAATTATTCAAGTGAAAGTATGTGTATAGCTGTATGGATCTTTTCCCAGTGGAGGTTGGGGTAATGCACAGCAGCTATGGGGAATTAAAAAGCAGACCTCTTCTAGTTGCAGAAGCCATAAAATAGCTTATACGACCTCAGAAGCAGGGGAGGAGGTTGCTTGCCTGAGAAAGTTAGTCCCTTTGAATCCTCTCTTCCTTCTACTTTCTTCTGTTCCCTCTTATAATTCCTTCTTCCCTCCTATATTCCTGACCCCTATGCACCTACTCATCAGCAAAGCTCTTCTACCAGAAGAGTTGCCATGTGATTTGTTTATAAATCCAAACTGGGGCGGGAGGAGGTGCTGCATGGGCTAGGGGGTTATCCTAGTGTAGGGAAGGTGATTACAGTACATGAGGGTTACCCAAGGGAAAAGAGCCCTGCTGAACTAGAGAGAGGGAAGAATGTGGGGGAAGGAGGATGAGAGAAAGCAGGGAAAGGATGTCAAAAAGGTCTTTTAATTTGTTCTAAACTTTGCTTTCTATGGGAAGGGTAGACTGAGCTGTCTTTTTTGTTGTGATCACTGCTTTAGTATGCACCTATGGATTCTATAGAACCCTGGCAAATGAAGCTGGAGCTTTGTGAGAGGTTTTGTTTTGGAAAAGGACAAGGAAGAGTTAGGGTATTCTTGAAAAGAGGGCAAGAAGAACTCTGTTTACCGGAAAGCTTGGTTTCTGTAATGTAACAACAACCCACAGATATACTTTTACTCCCCAAAGCAGCACAAGAACAAATCAAGACAGACGCACCGCCAGAACCCCGTCCAGGGATATTCTATCTACTACCAAAAATACATAAAAGAGGAAACCCCAGACGCCCCATCATCTCAGGCATTGGCACGCTTACAGCAGGATTATCTGGCTATGTGGACTCTCTCCTAAGACCCTATGCTATCGACACACCTAGCTATCTGAGAGAGACTACAGATTTCCTGAGAAAAATCCAATCCATTGGCGGTCTTCCAGAAAATACCATCCTGGCCACTATGGACGTAGAGGCTCTTTACACTAACATCCCACACAAGGATGGATTACAAGCTATTAGAAGAACTATCCAAGATGATGCCACAGCTAAACTTGTGGCTGACCTCTGTGACTTTGTACTCACCCACAACCATTTCAGATTTGAAGATAATTTATACCTTCAAAGTCAGTGGCACTGCTATGGGTACCCACATGGCTCCACAATATGCCAACATCTTTATGGCCAATTTAGAACAACGTTTCCTCACATCTCATCCCAAAGCACCTCTACTTTACTTACACTATATTGACGACATCTTCATCATCTGGACCCATGGTAAAGATGCCCTTGAAGATTTCCATAGAGATTTCAACAATTACCACTCCACAATCAAACTTAGCCTGGAATACTCCACACAGGAGATCCACTTTCTGGACACTACAGTGCAAATTAGCGATGGGCACATAAATACCACCCTATACCGCAAACCTATTGATCGATATAGTTACCTACATCCCTTGAGCTTTCATCCTCGACACACCACACGCTCCATTGTGTACAGTCAATCCTTAAGATATAACCGCATTTGCTCTGACCCTTTAGACAGAGACAGACACCTTCAGGATCTCTACCAAACATTCTTAAAACTACAGTACCCACCCGCAAAAGTGAAGAAACAAATTGACAGAACCAGACGGGTACCCAGAAGTCAACTACTACAGGAGAAGCCCATAAAAAACAACAACAGAATGCCACTGGTCACCACCTACAACCCCCAAGCCAGACCTCTTCAACACATCATCAAAGATCTACTGACTAGATGATCCCTCACTCTCTCAAGCTTCTCTCTCAAGACAGACCTCTCCTTGCTTTCAGACAGCCCCCTAACCTTAAAAGGATACTTACCAGCAACTACAGATCATACAACAGAAACACTAAAGCAGGAACATATCCTTGCAACAAATCACGCTGCCAACTTTGCCCTCATATCTACACTGAAGGCACCATCACAGGACCAAATCAAGCCACCTACTCCATCAAGGGCTCGTTCACCTGCTCATCCACCAATGTGATTTATGCCATCCTGTGCCAGAAATGCCCCTCTGCCTTATATGTTGGACAAACAGGACAGTCTCTGTGCCAAAGAATAAATGGACACAAATCTGACATTAGAAATTGCAACACTACAAAACCAATAGGGGAACACTTCAATCTCTCTGCTCACTCCCTTGACGACTTAATAGCTGTGTTGAAACAGATGAATAACAAATCACAGCCTCAAAGAGAAACTGCAGAACTCGAACTTATATGCAAATTTGACTCAGTTGTCTTGGGGTTAAACAGGGACTATGGATTTTTCTCTCATTACAACAGGTGATTTGACCTCACATTCCTCTATGTGCTGTTCCCCAGTGTTTGAATCCTAACACCTATTTTGATTTGCTGTTACAGCCTGACCTGATCCTGTGTCATACACTCCCCTGCATTTGATTTCCTCCCATTCTGTAAGTTTCCCATCTTCAAAGCGTCTGATGAAGTGGGATTTTCTCCCAGGAAAGCTCATGCTATAAATAAATCTGTTAGTCTTTAAAAGTGCCACAGGACTCTGTTGTCCACATGCGTATAGTACAGCTGAAGTTGTTCTGTGTCATTGTTTCCTATAGTAGTTTCAGAATCACAGAATTTCTTCTTTTCTGTGAGTAACTAGGGATCATGAAAAATTATTTTAGAACAGAACAAGGTCCCATATACTGGAGAAGTCATAATCTTAATATGAACAGCTTTAAATATCCTTACTAATGGGCTCATCCTTTAATTTCCTGAAGCAATGACAGTTTCACCAGATGGTATATCAAACCTAAGATGGGATCTGTCACTAGATAGCTGAATTATATTTCATTTTTTTATTTTTTATCAGCTCCATTGACTTATTTATTACATTTAAAGTCTCTGCTGTCTCCTGTCCTGTCTGTACTTTGGCTTTTCTCAGAGGGAAAATATGATAGTTTATACACCCCTTTTCAAAGTGTCTCCATAACTTTAGCCAATGTCTAAAGTTTAAGTTTGAATGAAACTTCACAATAAAGCTTTATTCATGCCATGGTCAATGAAGTCCTTGGCATTCTCTGGAGACCAATCTCTGCATATAAAGGGCTTTCCCTCAGATTCATTTTTGAAGAACAAAGTGCAATTTTCACATCTAAATAGCAGCGGTAACCCATGTTAATGGCCCAGTCATGGTATTATCTCATTGCATTTTTAAATGAAAACAGTGAGATCACAATCCGTGTGTGGGCTGAGAACTAGTGCTGGGTGGCACTCATTCTTGGTATGAATTAATCTCCACCTAGCTATCAGCTGGATCAGTCCACTGGGCATTTTCAAGATTGTTGATATTCAGAGATCATACCATCCTTGTGCTTAGATATGTGACTCTTCCAGTGTTGTTTCAATCTGCTGAGAACTCAGGCAGGAAGAAGCACATCTCTTTCACAGTGTCTACCTCCATCTATAATACCCAGAGCCAGAGAATACACAGGCAGAGGGTGGTTACCAAAACTGCATCCTCTTATCTCGGAGGCAGCTCTACTAGTCATGGAACTTCTTCCGGGGGAAAGTTTTATTTTATTCCCAGAGCTCCTTAGGAGTTCACCTGGTGAATGATGCTCACTGGATTGAGTAGATTGCACAATAAATTAGAGCAACTCCTGGATAGCTTTGGAACAACTCCTAGCTACTTCATCGAATATCTGGCAGGCTCTGGGCGCCTTGGCAGAGCGGGGGGCTGGGAGGGGGGGAGCATGCATTGCTTGCCTCATTATAGCCAAAAGTACTGCCATCAGGGCCTGGAGACTTTGGAATGCCAAGGTAACTTGCCCACACTGTTTGGGATGTAAACCCCTTGTGGTCATTAATTGACCCACAGTGCTTTCTGCAAGTTAGAATATTATTGCCAGTGTGCTGGTCAGCTTCCAGTGTGGGTAATTACATTCTGTGAAGCTAATTTCTTACTCTGCTACCCTTTGGCTATATTATTCTTCCTCATTTTCTGAATCAAACTCCTGTGCAGTGTCTCTGTAAGCTGTTACAACTCACCCAGAGGAGACAGCCAGTCAGTAGCAGTAGTGGGTGAAATAATAGCTGTGTTGAGTGAGCTTGTAAAAGCCCTCTGCACTCCTCTGCAGAGGGAAAGCACTACATGAATAATATTACCATTTGCCCAAATACTGAGTATCTTATTCATCCCCTTACTCAAGCACAATTGCCATGGGCTGGAATGTAGAGAGACAAGGTGTGTGAAGTAATGTCCGTTATTGGATGAACTTCGGTCAGAATGAACTGGCGTCATCATCAGCATCTAGGCAACGCAGGAGGCATCTCAGCAGGACTTGTGCTCTAAATCCGGTCATGTGGGCTTAAGCCTAAATAAAAACGGAATCAAGGCTTCAGGATCTGGAGCATTATAAATAGGAGACATCATTTAGTAAACATTAGTGTCTGGCCATATCGACATTTTCTGCTGATTTGGATAAGCTCCATCCCTTACCCCCTTTCCTCTCACATGCTGTATTCCAGGGCTGCCTCTGCCCTCATGAATCCCTATTTCCATCCCCTATATTTGTATATCTCTCCTGAGATTCACAGTGAGGTCTCAGCTGGTCTGATGCTGTCAAATAGGCTGGACACCATCTGCAAACCTCACACGCTTTTCTCTGTCACAGTGTATTCCTGGCATTGCGCAGTTGGGCATGACTATATATTGCCTGAAAATGTTGGCGCCCTCCACCCAACCTCAGTTTGGGGGATGGGGAATGTTCTTAGCAGAGCGAGATAGCAGAGCATAGCCCCGGGAAAGATGGAGTATGTTCACACGTGCAGCTTTACAAGTATCTCCTGAGACACAGTGAAAGCCAGACTTAATATATTTAATGTATTTTGTACAGACTATGCCAGTCATTAGAAATGTGCCTCTTCTGTCATTGTTCTGAGGTAATTGTGGTGAAGAATGTGTCCGCGGAGTAGATAGAAAAAAATTAGAATGCCCTAAGCTGAATTGGTCAGCCAAAAATAATGTACTACTTTATCCTTGGAAGGAAATTAGCCATTTATTGGAGGACAGAAGTTCAGTGTAATAGTTAAAGCAATGTGACATTTCCATACATTAAGAAAGTGTGTGTGGAAGGCATAATTCAGCGTATAAATCATTGATGTCTCCTATCAGAATCCTTCATGTGTAACTCCAGCCTGTAGTCAAATGAGAAATGGTCTTGCCAAATGCCAGCTTTCAGGACCTCTGCAAGAGTGTTATCTCAGAGCAAAACACACATCTGCAGTCCCCTCTATCTGGCCAGAGTCATGAATGGAGCTTTGGGCCTAAGGGGAGCTCAGGTTCTGAACTGCTGCTTACTGCTTTGGGTGGTTGTTCTATGATCTAAAAAGAACATTCAGAGAAGGCAAGGCAGGGTTTATGAGCTAATCTGGGCTCACATGGGATCTCTGAACAATGTCAAAATTGGAGAAAGGCTTGGCAGGAGAAGCCCACCTCAGCAGGTGGCAGAGCAGCTCAGGGGAGCAGGTCTCCAGTCCTCTGCTCCTGGACAAGGGCTGACTAGAGGCAAGAACTTTGCAGCCAAGCACTGCCTGGTGACTCCTGCCTGAGGGAAGGGAGGACCTGTTGCAAATCCCCTTGTGATGGGACTGTACCCTATACAGTAGCCAGTGGAGCTATTTGGGCCCACAGTTTTATAGCAGTTGTCTAAGGACAGAGAACTTTACCAAATCTCTAGGTTGATTTTTTTATGTTTCGATATGTCGACAAACCCCCAAAGGGCAGACTATCTGGTACTCAGCCAGAGGGCTGAGCCTCTTAGGACTGGACTGGCATGCAGAGCAGAGGTCTGAGTGATTGCAGGGCCCCAGCATGGGAACCCTGGCAAAAGTAAACGTCTAAAAAAAGGAGAAAGTAAGGCACAAAGTCTCCTTTCCCCCGTGCCGACAGCATGTCCACTGAGAAGAATGCTAGAGATACAGCTGCCACACTGGCCAGCCCTCCTTGGACTCCAGTGACTGTGCTGTCAGAAAAGCAGTTGTAAGTCTTTCTGTGAGGGACTGAATTGCAGGCCTTGATTCTATACCTCTGGGTCACCATGCACTGCTCAGGCCATAACTGCCACCCAGCAGCTCACTTGAGTAACCACCAGAGAAGGAAGTAGTAGCTATCAGAGGCTTCATCTACACTGGTAAATTAAGTCGACTTAAGTTTGCTTAAGTCGACTTAATTTACTCTGCGTCTACACTACACTTTCCTTAAGTCGACTTAAGCAAGCTGCTTAAGTCGACTTAAGGAAAATAAAGTCGACTTAATTAAAATTAAGTCGACTTTATAAAACCACCTTCTTAGTAGACCTAAGGCTTAAGTCGACTCCCTAGAGTTGACTTAGGGCTACCCCACGTCTACACTGGCTTAAGTCGACTTAGGGCTACCCCAGGGATACACCAATGCCCTCCCTGCCAGGGAGGGCACAAGGGTAGCCTGGCATGCCCCCCCACCTGGCAGGGCAGAGCCCTGCCCACCCTGACCCTATGCCCTGCCAGGGTCCCTGTCCCCCTTTGCCCCATTGTACCTAGGTACCATGGGGCAAAGGCTGAGCCCCCTGGCATTGGGCAAGGAGTGAACCCCTGCCCCCATGGACCTCCCCTAGGTCCCCCGAAGCCCCTAGAAGTTGACCTAGGCATCCAGTGTGGACTCTCTAGGTCACCTTTTTAAGTGTGGACACACTAAGTCGACTTAGTTAAAGTCGACTTAAATTACCAAGTGTAGACATAGCCAGAGGGCCCTGCCCCCAACAGTTCTGATTGGGGAAACATCCAGCACCCCTGATTGGCTGAGGAGCTCTATGTAAATGAGAAAGTAAAACTGAAATTGTCTGAGCAACTAGAGGAATCACAGACTGAATGCTACTATGAACCTCTCTTGTTTACCTGATTCCTGGTTCATGCTTCCCAGATGCTCCTGTCCTTGACTCCTGGATACTCCCAGGCCCAAGGCACTTTGCCACTATGACTCAGCTTCCTGATCTGTGCCAAGTGGACACTAATACAGACCTCTGTCTCGGGGGATCAAGTGCTTAGCATCTGGAAGTAGTCTTGGAATGTGTACATTATACAAATATTAGGTACGATTGTTCCCACCTATTGACCTTTCAAGTATGGGATAGAGAGAGGCAATAAAACAAAGTGTCTTCAAAATAGATGTAAGTGATCCAAATCTGAACCCAAATTCCTCCCCCACGTTTTCCCCACCACTTTTGCTATTCTTCAGAGATAGGCTCCTGGAAGATGGCATAGCAATATGATAAATACTTGCTGCATGAGGCTATCTGCCACTGGCTTGGAAGAAGAAAATGGAGCCCATGGATTTGATATGAATTCCTGCTCCTCTCCTATAACCCATTCTCTCCTGTTCTGCTTCTGAGAAATCAGACTGACAAACGCAGTGCCTACAAGAGATCAAAAAGTCACCTGCAGCAGGAATTATTTTTGTATTTAATAAATATTTTAAAAAATAGTGATTCCCATTGCAATGTAATTACAATGAGCTGCCAACACCTATGTTTTACTACAGATGACTGAGAGGATTCTAATACTTTTGTGAGGCAGCCCATTATCTTCAAGTGGATGCACGATTAAATTCTTAAATAAGGGTGATGAAGTCTCCTTAACCTAAAGCTACAATCAACCATGAGTCTAATGTCATACTTGAAGGCTAGAGTCCTCAACCACATCTAGCTGAGAAGAGATGCAGTGGATGCTTCACTGTTTTAGTGGCTATTGATTTCAGGAATTACTTCAGCTGATAAGAGGTAAATTGATGCAACTGCACTTTTATTGTATAGTCTTTTACTATTAGTATAAACCTCCCTAAGTAAATAGATGAATTCCTATCACCTCTATACCACAGAGAAGAACAAATGTAATTGTACTCCACACACTAGCCTAGAAGTGGTTAATGAGGCTGAGAAGGGACCAATTAACTGGATAAAACATGTCTGAGGGGAAGTAGGTGGATTAAATAATCCTCTGAATGATAGAGCCCATCGGAGAAGGAATATATAGGGTTAATATAAAGACAAGAAGATGGCCACAGAAAGTAGTTGCAGTGAGGGAGCTTGTAGCTACTTTCTGGGCATGAGAGAGGGAAGAAAGGAAGGAAACCTCGGGGAAAGGGTGCAGGAAAAGGCTCAAGGAAATAGCAGCAAGTTTTAAGATGGTGCAGAATCTGGTTACTGATTAGAAGGTCCCTGTGCTGGAACCCAGAGAAGAAGGTAGGACTGGGTTCCTCTACTAGCCATTGGGGAAGTAGCACAGTCTGGGCAGTGGATAGGAAGACTGCTGGAGAAGGTTTCTGTGGAAAGACCTTGAAATCTCTGAAGGGGAGGACTCTAGTGACTTGGCCCCCAGGCTAAGTCACAAGGGACTCCTCCTCAGAGTTGCAGAGTATGAGGGAGAAGCAGTCGGGCATGCAATGATCAGCAGAAGGGGGTGTTGGACCTGGAAAGACCTATTTCCCAGAGCAGCCAGGAAGAGGCACCCTAGCAGTAAGTGGCCCCATGACAGCGGCGTTCAATCTATACACGTATACTATAGCTCCTACTGCTAGTAACATAGCTAGGCTGAGGTGCTATTTTGTTTTAATAAGAAGAGACAAATAACAGGGATCCCAGTTTTTCTTCATAGATACTTTTCAAGACAGTCAGGACAAAGATAGCTGAGTGAGAGAGTTGGCTAATGCATCATGCTAACACCAGGTTAGAGATTGAAATAGCTTTTTTCTGACTTCTCAGGTCCTGGACTTTTAACCAAACTGATCATGCTGTGACTTATGGCTCAAGATCATCATTTTCACGCCGTACCCAGAGAGAGGTGGGTGTTTTGTTGCAGGATGTAGGAGGCAAGGCCTGCTGCACTCAGAGGGAAAAGACCAATATCAGAATTCAGACTGTAGATCTATTACGAAACTTTGTCCTTTGTTTCTTTATGGCCATGCAGAGTTCATGATAAGTGCTTTCATTCCACACTTGGCACACTATAGAAATTAAAGTCTTTATTGTGCTAATGTCTGCTAGGAAAGCAGAACTTCACAGTCAGCTGGGCTGCAGCTGTGTTTATCTTACTATATAAATGTAAAGCCCCTCCAGGCTTCCAAGGGATCTGTTCTCATAATGTCACTGTGGCGCAAGAGGACCTGTTGTGCATCAAGGTGGAAATATATACAATTCCTTCTTTATTTTCTCTTCTCTGTAGCTGAAATGATAGCATACTCACACAGTAATGAACAGCTTGGAAAAATGGAGCTGTATTCATTAAATTACCAAGGAGTCTATTGGCACTTTAAAAGACTAACAAATGTATTTGTCGCATGAGCTTTCGTGGGAGCAAATCCTGCGATTAATAAATTTGCTAGTCTTTAAAAGTGTTAGTAGACTCCTTGTTTGTTTTGCTGAACTAGACTAACATGGCTCCCCTTTGGAACTTGTCATTAAATTAGGTGGCCCACTGGCTCCAGCCAGGGAGTGCACAATGTAACTCAAGAGGGATGCATTTGCTCACCTTTGTGCCACTGCAATTTTGGGAAAACAGTGCTGGGCTGGCTTCAAGATGTGCATTAGAGCAACTCTAACTTACATTGGCCGCCAAAGGGCCATTACTGCATCTGGCTAGTTGTGGGGTGTGTAGATGTCCCAACCAGGCCTCCTACTCTGACAGCTTGGAAGAAGGAGCAATAGAGAAATTGTGACGGGGCGGCCCCGCCCCGCACTGGAGCAAGCCAACAAACTCTGTGGGCGGGGGAGGCCCCGCCCCTTGAGCCCTGCTGGGCATGCTCAGCCTGCGGGCCCGGTATAAAAGAGAGCAGCTCAGCTCAGTCGGGGCTGGCTGGCAAGGAGGGAGGACCTCCACTGTTTACTCCTACCAAGGAAGGGGAGGAGCGCCAAGCAGCCGGAGAGAGAGAAGCTGACGCGAAGTGGCGATACCAGGAGCGGCCGGCTTACGACTGGGGCGGAGACACGCCTGTGGTTGGTGAGCCAGGGACCCTGAGGGAACGGCGGACCAGGACCACTCCGAGGGATCCTCACTCACCCGGGTAGGAAGTAGCCCAGGGGCCCATGTCAGGGGGTTAGGGGAAAGCCAGCGCGTTTCAGCGGATCCCCGCTGGTAGAACCGTCAACCCCGGACACCTGCAGGGCCCTGGGCTGGGGCTCAGTGGAGTGGGCGGGCCTGAGCCCCCCTACCCGGGCGGGGCCCCCGGAAGTCCGTGGGCCTGACTCTGCGGCCATTGGGCCTGACTGCCCTGCATACAAGGGCGGC
>ML685899.1:4640713-4666683 GCA_007922175.1 Pelusios castaneus | reverse complement strand
TGCATACAAGGGCGGCGCATGAACTTTGGACAGGAAGGGCACCCCCACCACGGCTAATTCCCCTGAAGCACCTGTAGGGGGCGCCCTTCACGCCCGCCCGTGACGCGGGACTGTCACAGAAATCCTTATGATGGGACTGCATATTCATGTATCCCCTTCCACCAGAGTGCTCATCCCGTATTAACCCTGGCTAAGCATCCCTGGTATAGGAGTCAGCTAGTCCCTCTGTCATTATTTCCCATCTGAAGCCTCTCCAGCCATTAGAAATTTCTCTTAGCTCCTCTGAACAGTTAACTAACTTGCATGGCCTCAAGATTCACTTTTCTCCCTCTTCAAGGAAGGCTATGCTACCTGAATATGAAAAGAGGAACAAATCTAGCACATTCATTCCAGTTTGTCACAAGTCAGATAAATAATTCTAGGGTATGTTGCGGGGAGAAGATCTCTTTCAAGTTGTCTTTTTCTTATTTGTTGTAAAGCAAAATTGCTTCCAGATGAGTCTAGGGATTTGTTGCCCTCCTCTCTTTCTACAAACTGTTTCTTGAGGATCTCATATTTGTCTGTTTAGATTAACTTTCAGGATATATGTTGCGATCCAGAAATGACATACTGGAAAGAGATTTCAACAGTCAGACTGCTATGTGGGACACATATGTTGATGTTCCATGAAGGGAGATGCAGTTGATGCAGATAGTCATAAAAGAATGAGACTGTGGTTGGGAAAGACATTTGTGGATTTAAGCCATCTTTCTCTGGCTAAGATTATTATAATTATTTATTGACAAATGTGAAGTTCAATAGCATCTCAAGGCCACATTGTGCTAGACATGGCATTCTTTGTCCCAAAGGGCTTACAGTGTAAAAAATAAAACATATCAGAAGGGTTGTAACAACCAGGTATGGGGAGGTCTGAGCAGGGTGTCAGAACCAATACTCTGCAGTGAGATCTGCTCTGTGTACATGTTTTTTAGCCAGTCAGAGTTGGTGGTGACCATAATTTGCCATCCGCCTAGCTGTTATTTAGCTAAAATTTCACCTTTTGCCTCATTGCTCACAATGGGCGTGGTGTGTTTTGTGTGAGAGAAGGGATTTTTACACTGCAGCAACTTCTCAGCAAGGGGATATTGATGCAACAAGTCATGGGTATGAGCAATGATTCCTTGTTATCAGCTGGGTATGTGACCAACAGCAGTCACTCCTCTCAGCCCCAGCCTGGATCACCAGCATCCTGGGCACTCTCACCAACAGGTTCTTTCAAGGGAGCCAGAGACAACCCAGCATCAGCCCTATTGCTGCCTCCATGTCTTCTGTGATGCCAGGGAAAAGAGAGCAACTCACTCCATAGAATTTGTGTCCATGAGGGAGTCTATGAACTGCTCAGACCCATTCATGTTGGGTATAGTGACTGGGATATGCATGCATCCCAGAGTGGCATGCAGAACTAAAAAGGATATATAAATGTATGTGAGAGAGAGGAACGACACACACCTGGGCGACCCCTCATGGTTGTTATGGCCAGATTTTGCAGAGGCTTACCAAGACTTGCATGTAGTGAGCAAGATACCCCTGCCTGCTCTGTTTTGGTGAGAGGAATGGCAATTTACTGTGCACTTCATGCAGCTTCACATAGGGATATTTACATTTGTGACTTATTTTGCCACTTCTTCCCTAAGGGTATGAAAATTACCTCTGAAAACCTGTCATTAATCCTGATACTAGGGCACAGTGCTGACATGATCATGCTCTCACACCCATTAGAATGGCTGTTGCATCTTTCCAAGTGTTAGGTCCAGTTGTTTCTGTCATTCTGGTATCATTCACAATACACATGTGAGAAGGGGAGCACGCTATTCCTGGTGGACAGGACACTGTACAACATCTCTCTGCTGGATCAGAAATACTTCTGTCCAAGGGTGCTCCTGAGCATTTTTATTGAAAATGTGTCATTTGGGGGACAAAGTGCATGGCTGTGGCTCCTTCCCTGGCTGTATATGCAACCCACCTGCCTCACTGCAAGCTGAGAGTGTAAAAACTCTCTAATTAGAGCAACACACTAGGAGTTCAGAACAGCCTAATTCATTATCCCTGTTCTTAAACAAAGTGGCAATCAAGATATGCAGATGCTGAGATACACAAATGTGGGAGGTAATAACATGCCAGTCTCTTAATTGGCTATGGCAGCCTGGTGTGTTTATAAACTGGTCACCCAAGGCCTCTGCCTCGGTTTCTGTTTCAGTTCCACCTGCCGCGAGGGCTGTTAGACGGGAGATCTCAGTGCCCTAGTTGCTCGCATACGTTAATTGGCTCTGGCCTTCTGGCCTATTCATGCTGCAGCCTCAGAAGATTCCTTTGCATTGATTCCCAACTCCAGCTAAGAGCCGATGTGCCTTTTTAGGTTTGGGGGAGCAGCCTCTCCTGGTTAACTCAAAAGGAAGCTAACCAGCCCTTCAAACCAGCCCTCCATGCCTGTAGGGGGCCGATCAGGTTCTCTGAGGATACCAAGAACATGTTAATTCCTTCATATGAATTGCTGTGGCGCTGTGCAGAACATTTCCAGTTCATTTCCCTGCATTATTCTTGGTCTGTGGATAAACAGGAAGCAAGGAGAGCTCTCTTGGTTTTGTTTTAATTGGGTTTTGCTGTAGTGTTAATTAGTAAAAGGGGATCAGCCTCAAACTCTTCTGTAATGAGAGCCTTCTCTGCAATTTTGATTGAAAGTGGGTCAGTTTGTATCACATTTTATCTCCTCCTTCCAAATAATTCACTCCATTGTTTTTTTTAATGGTGGTGGTGGGTAACAACTTTATTTGTAAGGGGCTGATAATAGAATAAATGCTAACAAGACTATTAAACCCCCCCTGAACTGAATAATTGATTTTTATGCTACCTTCTTAGTTTGCTTTCACTGTTCTCATGGCTTTTTCTAATGATTTCAAGAATATCCTTTTGCGTATTCTTGAAACAAACAGTGGAACCAGAATATTATGACAGTGCTAACAAGGTAGCAGTTTTAACGGGTAGAGCAGAGATGTAGGATTGAAGTTACCCCCATTCTGTTTTAGTCACTGTGTGGTATAGAACAAGTCATAACATCTCCCAGTGTGCCAGGCTACCCATCTCTCAAATGGGAAAATTATATTTACCAGCTGGCAGGGACTCTAGTAGGTTAATTAACTGATGGGCATTTGAGACTGTCAGATATATGACTTAGAAGTGTCAAGTGTTTTCATTATACAATTAACTTGCACAAGTATGAGTTTAGTAGAAGTCGTCCAAGCCATGTCCTGGAAGGGAAGGTTAAGACTTCTGTTCCTAATACTAATACCTAAAAACAATAAGGATAAAATTGAGATGATGATAACTATCAAACATTTCAGAAAGCTTCAAACCATAGAAGTGTTTTAAGACACTGTTTTCTGTCCTCTGACTAACAAAATATTTCATTTTTCTCTTAATAGATCTGTCATTTTACTTGGAGCATCTTGTTCTATTGACACAGGGAACCTCAATTTCATAGCTATTAAAATCTTATTTTCTATACCATGCCCCAGAGAAATGCACTAACTCTCAAAGAGTAATTTATTTCTCTTCCCCATTCTTCCCCCCTCCCCTTAAATCCTCCAAATGAGGAGAACTCAGGACAGAGTTGCAGTGCCAAAGAAGTAGTCACTTGTGTGGTCAATGTTGATATTTCTCTCTGCAGTGTCCTTCCAGGAGAGGAACATAAATACTCCTTAGATAAACTGCAATTTAGTAGCCATGGAGCATAAGCTGTATTTAAACAAGACAACTGCCATTTACTGATAAAATATAAAATATCTGCTGTCATGCTCCACATTCTGTGCAAGCAGAACTGGAGAGTCAAGGTTATTTGTTTCAAACTTGCAACTCGAGGACAAGGTTGAAATGTCTGCAGCATGCTGTGGTAAGTAGGGTACTGGGTTCTTTGGGATAACCCTTGCCCAGAAAGAGGGGTTGGGGTTGGCACTGGGGATCTGCGCTGAAATGATCCCCTATCCTGCTAGGTCTGGATTCAGTTTTGTTCAATGAGCATTCAGCACAATGGCGAGATCAGGGTGGAGGACAAGATCCCACACAGTGAGATGATTCCCGCCCCCGCCCCCCATATCTTGTTCTCCGTCTGTTTCTCCATTCCTCCCCCATCTCTGTGTCTTCTAGCATACATACTAACACAAACCACATGCCCAGTGAAGACTCAAGTTTAAAACCAAATCTTACAAACAACGTCAGATTCTCTAGCTGGTTACCAGCTATGGTCCTGATGCAACTTTTTTCTAATTCATAGGGGGACTTTTCATTGACTTCAGTGGGAGCTGAATCAATTCCTTCTGTACTATGTTGGAAATTCATCTAGGATCAGAAACCCAAGGCATACCTTATTTTTCTCTCCCAATTGTCTAGAAAGTAGGACGCTGCTTTTGTTTTTTGATATTGCAGTAGCATTCTCATTAGACAGAAGAGGCTTCTCCATACTTATTTCATCTGAGTAAGAAGGGGAGGTTAGAATGAGAGCAATCAGACAGATTTGACATGAGTGCCTTTGAAAGCCTGTGTTGTGGGTAGCAGCTGCAGAGGAGGATATGCTCTGGATTTGGTTTCATTCTGCACCATCTGTTTTCCCTTGGAGATTTTACATACTTACCATGTATTATCTGTCCAAACTATCTTCCTATCTTCAGATGGGATAAAAATAAATCTATAGCCTCTGGACATATAAACAATCTTTATTAGAGGTGAGGAACTTAATAATCTTATTTTTCTTAGCCCCAGAAACGTGGTGCATGGTTATAACCAGATCTCAGTTCAAGCAAAAATGTTCCCCAGTTAATTAATATTTCTCCAAATATTTATCACTTCCTTATGGAGGGTCAGCTATTCCATGTTATGAGAATTTGGCCTGTGCAGAGCCACTGAGGAAGCCAACCTCTGTGAGCTGACATTCTCTGCTCTACAATTTACCCTGACATTAAAAGAAAAAGTAAATCTCTAGAACCCATAGTTTCAAAGATAACTTTCAAAACGTGAATGAAATGCAAACCAATGCTGTGATGTCCAAGAGGGCAAAGCAATTGCTCTGAGGGATGGGTGAGTGCTTACATCTCATGGAGTGCCTAGTTTGAAAGCTAATAAGAATTTAAATGTTAATGTTATTAATTTCACTCAATCAAAGCATGTGAAAAGGAAGAGGAAGGATGTTCCAAATGAATATCTGTGTAATCTGTGTGAATGACATCTCATTTTCATTCATGAGTGGCTGGAGCTTGGGAGAATATCATAGTTTGTTTTTTCCCCAGTATAATGCTTGAGGAGGAAAACTTAAAATAAGTTTTGGACACCCACGGTACAAGCATTTGAGAGTTATACAGAGAAAGGTGGGAGACAAGCTGTTTAGAAGGATTCTTGAATAACTGAACATGGGACATTAAACTGAGCTAATGGGCATTGAGTTTAGTTGCTAGAAAAGCTCTGATAAAAAGTGAGCTCTAAAACGTGGAAGTCGGTGGAAGCAGTGTCTCTTGACATAGCGGTTTTCAACCAATGTGCCATGAGAACTGTCCAAGTATGCAGTGAAATTTTGTACACAGGTAATGAAAAGAATTGTAAAATAAACATTGTTTTATCTTACACAATATTCTATCCAACCAAAATTACAACTCATAAACTTTTGTGAAAATTAATCATCAAATTAAAAGGGTGGTATCGGTCTTTCAGTTCTAAAACATGAACTTTCTAAATACAGGTGGCCAAAAGGCAAAATTGAGATGATGTGGATTTTTTTCCATGGATTTGAAACATTAATGCATTTGATCCTTATTAAGCTTGTATGCACTCTGTTGCAAACCTCTCTAGTAAGACCTTAACCATAGTAAATGTGAGTAAATGTGACTTTCATGAGCAATCAATTCAGCTAAAAAAAGTGGGTGTGCCATGGAATTGTTTGTCTCATTGAAGTGTGCCGTCTTACTGAAAAGGCTGGGAACCACTGACTTAGGGGACAAACAAAGCCACAAGTACAAACACACATATTATTGCAAGCATGACAGTTTCAGAAAAACAGTCTGTCTCTTCCATGTCTAACTATACTGGATGGTGAAGACTATTCTTGAATTAGAAGTGGGGATTTGTATTTCAGCAAAATCATCTGGTTGGTATGATTGAATGGAGTTACGGTTTAATATTTTTTGTCATGATAATATTGTAGGACAAGTGCTTTCTAAACCCTACAGACAGAATATCTGGAGTGCCATTTGAAAGGGAAAATTTAGACAAGATTCATTACTGATATCAGTAAATGTCAAACATTTATTTTATCAGCTTTGTAAAGTGGCATGTAAGACAGTCTCTCTTTTTTCCCCCTTGAAGCTTGATTAAAACTCTAAGGGCGCATCTACACTTACAAATTAAGTCGACTTAAGGAGGCTTAAGTTGACTTAAACTACTCTGAGTCCATACTGGGCTTTTATTAAGTCGACTTAAGCATTTCCTTAAGATGACTTAAGGAAAGCTTAAGTCGACTTAATAACACCTAGTTTTAGATCAACTTAGCGCTTAAGTCGACCTTATCAAGTTGACTTAAGCCAGTGTAGACGCAGAGTAGCCCTAAGTCGACCTCCATGGCCTCCAGACCTCTCTTCCAGGGTTCCTGGCACAGAAGGAGCCTGCCCTGGCCAACCACAGGGCAGGACAGCACCCTGACCACCCTGCTCCCCAGAGCTGGCCAGGCCTGTCTCTGCAACCATGGCAGAGCAGAGCAGCCAGCACCTCAAGTGGACCTCATCCTGGAGCCACCAGGAAGTCCTCGACCTGCTGGCCATTTGGGAGGATGAAGCAGTCACATCCATTTGCGGGGCAGCCATCGCAACCTGGAGATATATGCCTCCATCTCCTGGACCCTGGTTGCCAAGGGCCACACCTGGGACACCAAGGAGGTACAGGAGAAAATAAAGGACCTCCGCCAGGGTTACCAAAAGGCCCAGGAGGAGATGCTCTGGACAGGGGCAGCCCCCATCAGCTGCTGGTATCACCAGCAGCTGGATGCCTTTCTGGGGAGGAGAGCGGTAGTTTCTGAGCCCACACCATCAAGTCCACTGAGCCACCCTCCCTTGATGACCAGGAGGAGGGCTCAGTGGATGAGACTGTGGTGCTGGAGGAAGGGGAGACCAGTCAGCAGCAGGGCACCCCACCAGCCCTGGAGCCTGCAACCAGCCCGTAGCTCATCCCTGCCCTGATGGCGGACACCGCCATTGAGGAGGAGGAGGAGCAGGCTCCCCCCACTGAAGAAGACCGCAGGGGAGGTGACAGTGCGCCAGACACCTGCTGGTGAGTGCTCCCTCCCTCTCTCCCTCCCTGTGGGCAGGGCTGGGCATGCCTAGGGCACAGGGACTGCAGGGGGACATGGCCTAGGGACAGACAGGGTCAAGGGGCATGGAGGGCCTTCCACAGGGGCAGAGGGGCTGGGGGCTGTGTGGCGGGGGGGAGCCGGAGCCGAGCAGTGCAGTGGCGTGTCTGGAGTTGGGGTGGGGGGACCATAGGAAGGAGCACCAGGGCCAGACAGCTTGCACCCGACACCGGTGGCATGTGGCCTCAGGAGAGACCTCCGGGGCAGGACTGCCTGCAGCTCACCACCATGGGCACCACACCTGACCTGGGCAGCAAAGCACGCCGGCATGTACCAAGGGTTCTCTGTCCCAAAGGACAGGGAGTGGGAATCAAGGGATGGTCAGGGGACAGCAGCTGCTCTCAGGCTGCACACCACACCAGCTAATGGGAGGGACTCTCTTCTTTGCTTCTCCCCCGCAGACCCTGCGCCCTTGACACGTGGCACTCCCGGTGCCCCACCAGGCCTGATCACGAGGAGCAGGAGGGTGTGTCGCTCGCGGGACAAGCTCCTCGAAGACCTAACCCGCATCAGCGAATGGACTGAGGCACGTGTGGCGGTGCGGCAGGAGCAGGAGGATGCCCACCGGGGGGTTGAGCAGGGGCTGCAGAGGGGTGAGCAGACGCTGCTCGAGTGAATGCTCGACCTCATAGGGCAGCAGATCCAGTTCCTGGAGGAGCAACTGTTCCCTTGGGGCCCCGCCCTGCACCCTAGAGGCAACCCTCCTCACTGGCAGGCCAGGACCGGGGTGGATGTCTGCAGGCCCAGGACCCGCCTTCCGGAGGCCACTAGCACTGGCCCCTCTCATAGACTTTAAGGTCAGAAGGGACCATTATGAACATCTAGCCTGACCTCCTGCAAAATGCAGGCCTCAAGACCTCACCCACCCACTTCAGCAATAGGCCACCAACCTATGACTGAGTTATTTACCTCCTTAAATCATGATTTAAGGACTTTAAGATACAGAGAATTCACCGGTAGGTGAACCATGCCTTGTGCTACAGAGGAAGGCAAAAAACCCCCAGAGCCCAGGCCAATCAGCCCTGGGGGAAAATTCCTTCCCAACCCCAAATATGGCGATCAGTTAAATCCTGAGCACGTGGGCAAGTCTCAACAGTCAGCTACCCAAGAAACAATTCTCTGTAATAACTCAGAACCCACCCCACATACTCTCCCCTCTTAGGCCACTTGTAAATCCACCACCCGTAGCCAAATATCAGTCAATTTCCAAAATAGGCTAATCATACCATCCCCTCCATAAATTTATCAAGCTCAGTTTTGAAAGCAGTTACGGTTTTTGCCCCCACAACTCCCCTTGGAAGGCTATTCCAGAACTTTACTCCTCTAATGGTTAGAAACCTGCGTCTAATTTCAAGCCTACATTTCTTGATGGACAGTTTATAACCATTTGTTCTGGTGTCCCACATTGGTGCTGTACTCAAATAATTCCTCTCCCTCCCTGATGTTAATCCCTCTGATGTATTTATAGAGAGCTATCATATCCCCCCTCAGGCTTCTTTTGGTTAGACTAAACAAGCCAAGCTTCTTGAGTCTCCACTCATAGAGCAGGTTTCCCACTCCACAGACCATCCTTGTAGCCCTTCTCTGCACCTGTTCCAATTTGAATTCATCCTTTTTAAACATGGGGGACCAGAACTGCACATAATATTCCAGATGGGGTCTCACCAGTGCCTTGTACAGTGGCACTAACACCTCCCTGTCTCTACTTGAAATACCTCTCCTGATACATCCTAGAACCGCATTAGCTTTCTTCACGGCCACATCACATTGGTGGCTCATAGTCATCCTATGATCAACCAGTAGTCCCAGATCCTTCTCCTCCTCAGTCTGTTCCAACTGATGCGTCCCCAACTTATAGGAAAAATGCTTGTTATTTGTTCCTAAATGCATGACCTTGCACTTCCCATTATTAAATTTCATCCTATTCCTGATACTCCAGTTTACAAGGTTATCCAGATCCTTCTGTATGGTATCCTGATCCTTCTCTGTATTGGCATTACCTCCTAACTTGGTGTCATCCACAAACTTTATTAGCACATTCCTGCTTTTTGTGCCAAGCTCAGTAACAAAAAGGTTGAACAAGATTATTCCCAAGACAGATCCCTGAGGGACTCCACTGGTAACCTCCCTCCAGCTTGACAGTTCACCCTTCAGTATGACTCGCTGTAGTCTCCCTTTTAACCAGTTTCTTATCCACCTTACTATATTCATATTAATCCCCATCTTCTGTAACTTAACTAATAACTCCCTATGTGGAACTGTATCAAATGCCTTGCTGAAATCTAAGTAAATTAGGTCCACCTCATTCCCATTATCTAAAAAATCTGTTATCCTTTCAAAAAAGGAGATCAAGTTGGTCTGGCACGATCTCCCTTTTGTAAAGCCACGTTGTATTTTATCACAGTTACCGTTATCCTCTACAGCCTTAAGTACTTTCTCCTTCAAAATTTTCTCCAAGTCCTTGCATACTGCCGAGGTCAAACTAACAGGCCTGTAGTTACCCAGATCATTTTTATTCCCTTTCTTGAAAATAGGAACTACATTAGTGATTCTCCAGTCATACGTTACAACCTCCGAGTTTACAGATTCATTAAGAATCCTCGTTAAAGGGCCGGCAATTTCATAAGCCAGTTCCTTTAGTATCCTCGGATGGAGATTGTCCGGGCCCCTGATTTAGTCACATCCAGCAGCTCAGGTTTGGCTTCTACCTCAGGTATGGTAATTTCCACATTCATGACCTCATTCCCATTAGCTTCCCTACCTCTATCCCCCAGCTCAACTTCACTCTCATTGACCCTATTTCCTTCCTCTGACCCCCTTCACTCCCCCCTGACCCACATCAGTCCCCCCAATCCTCACAACCCCCGCAGCTCCCAACCCCCATTTCTCTCTCTGAATAAAAACCCTGAACACTGTTATACAGTGTGTTGTGCTTTATATTGATGTGGGGATGGGGGGAGATGCATGCATGTATGAACATAATGAATACTTTGAAAGGGTTGAAGCGTTGAGTGGCTGTTCTCATTTCTATCTGTGGCTGTGCACTGAGGACAAACTGACTTTCTTGTAATTGCTAAAGGCCAAGTTTTGCTATCCTTACTCACTAGTGCTTATTCACATGATGACAAATTCCAGAGGGGTAGCTGTGTTAGTCTGTATACAGCAAAAACAATGAGAGTCCTGTGGCACCTTAAAGGCTAACAAATTTCTTCAGGCATAAGTTCTGTGAGCTGCAACCCACTTCGTCAGACTCTCATTGTTATTCACATGAGTAGACCTATTAGGCTTGTCCACCATGAATTGTCCCAGCATTGATCTTGCTCAAGTTCAGCTCCATAAGTGACCATAACACTGGTTTTTCTAAACAATGTGTGGGTGGGTGCTACTATTTTTGCCACAGTGTTTCTGACACTGCCCTGAGCAGGTCTAGAGGACAAGGAGATAAAAATGCTGGTATCCCTTCTACATTAGCTATTTTTGCAAGTGCTGATAGAGCATCCCCAGTGATCTAACAATGGTGGAAGACTCTCTTGCAATTTTCAGTACAGATGCATGCCCTGAGTTCATTAGGAATATTGATGTGAATAAGGACTTCTCATGAGCATGGATTGTGGAATCAGGTTCAATAGCATTCAGGGATATTTGAAATACCAATTTTCAGGTTTGGGAGGAGAATGTAAAGTTGGCAGTCCTGTTCATAATGGTCAGGGAGAAGAACATTCTGGATAATGGCAAAGAAAGCAACCTCTTTGCCAGTTTGCAGAGTACATCTCTACCAGTGTCCAGCTGGTGCATTCATGTCCAGATCTCCCAAGCACATCTCACCTTACTTGACCAATCATAGCCCACTTCAGTATCAGGTTGGTCTCCCTACAGGCTACAGTGTGCCTGCTAATTGGCTGGACCACTCCCTCTTCTCTTCTTTTAGTATAATGGTGGTGAAGGTGAGGGGAGAATTTTTTTTTGCCTCCATAACAGCAGCAAATGTTTCAGAAGTGTCTATTACCATAATCAGGCCTAGCATCCCCTGCATGTAGCAACATGGAATCCCGTGTGATTGCATTAATGGTGCACTCTACTGAGGTATTTTGAGCTGCATCCACAGCTGAATGTGTTCTGTCCCCTGTCTCCTCACCCCTATACTGGCAAGGATATCATTACCACAGTGAGGAACAAGAGATTCTGGGCAGGGAGTCACAGCAGCAACTTCCCACCCTATCTCTTCTTTCAGTAGGCTCCCTGTGGATGGAATTAAGCATTTTCATGTTACAGTTGTGAGCAATTGACATTTTGCAAACAAATTAAGATATGTTGGCAATTTGTTTCCTCTGGGAGTTGGCTGCTACCCATGATAAGAATGAGGATAACCTTTTGCTGAAGTTCTCAGCTTTAGTCACATGGTGATAGGAACATTTTTAAAACTATCTTATGAATTTCCAGAGGGCTGTGCTCTGTAGTGGTCACCTAAGAGATGGAACTCAGTGCTTTTATCTGTTTTTGCCTTGTTCCTGATCTGAAATTCTTCTGGATGCATTTATACCTTGGAAGCATAGCTCTTCATCAGCACTCTTACTGGGAAAGCTGCATTTAATTAAAGGCCAGTTTTATGTTGCATGTACATTACTAATTATTACTCTTTGCTTGGAGATTCAGACTGAATCGGTATTTAAATCCATGGTTTAACTCTAGAACAGTAATATAGGCCTGGATGAAAGATTTGAAATGAATTCCAGGGTTGTTGATACCTTTTTTGTTGTGGTTGGTAAATTTAACTCCAGCACAGCTGGGTAGCTCTGAATCAAATTATCCATTGGGAAAATGAAGAATTCTCAAGTTCTCTCAAGATTCAGTGAATTCAGAGACTCAGGTCACCACTTTCACATTTAAACTAGCAAATTCTCTTTTTTTCAAATGTGGGAATAACCAGCCTAGGAGAGAGAAAGTATTGTAAGACACAGTATGTGGATTTGCTTAGGAATTCTTTGATCAGGAGGCAGTGTTTGCTTCCCTTACAAAACTCCTGTAAAAGTAGCTAAGGTTACTGTTTCTTACCCCATATATCCCAGAAGAGCTATATGATTGTTTGAGGCTTAAATTGTCTGAGATTTCTTTAAGATGTTTAGGTATTTGGGGGAGTATGGTATTTAGTTAACCAGTATAAAAAATAAATGTCTGGCAATTGTACTTCATGATGGGGCCACCCACAGAGATTTCCAAGGTGCTTATTACCTTTGTATCAAAGCAGTAAATACCAATGAATAGCAAATGACATATTGTAATGATCACAATTCAAACAAGTTAGTCATTACAAATAATTCCTGCTATAATAGATATGTGTGATACTTAAACCAGACCTAATCTTGTGTCATTTGCTTAAGTGCTTCAGTGAATGCCTGATTCACAGAAGGGTGTACAATGTTCCTCAAGGAGAAAATGAATCCAGTTGTGTATGAAGTGTCATCTTTCTTATATGTATAGCTATTTGAAAGGTTTCATAGATAGTTTGGAATATCATTAGTGTATGACCCAACAGGTATCAGTGATCATGTTAAACCATTAATGAATTTAGATCTAGATATTGTGGGCAACAAACACTAAAGGTTGGAAGTGTAATTATATGTTACTATGAATCGAATGATTTTAGCATTGTTTAAACATTACAAACAGCTAATCTTTAAGATGTCTGATGGTTTTTCGGTAATGAATTAGGCTAATCAACATAGACAATAACAGCTGTAGAATGTAATTTGTGATGAGGACAAATTTCATTACAGTTAAACAATGGTCATCAGTCATTGTACCCCCCCCCCCCATGTACAGAAAACATTGGAGAAACAGCAGAAATGAATACGTTTATTTGTTACAAATACACAGTGATTAATACATGAAACCAGAAATAATTAAGCAAAGTATCAACATATGTGGCTAATGCTACAGAATACCTCTTTTCATTTTCTATTCATCATATTAATAAAAGATGGACTTCTCTCATAGGAAACTGGATATATTTATTTCAATCTTCTAAGAATAAATTGTAATGTGAAATTTTGCACCATGCTAGCTCATATCAACTTAAGCAGGTTTCCCAACTGATCTAATCAGTGGAAGAGCAACATCTCAGAAGACCCCTAAACAGTTGGCATTAGGGATGGGGTTCAAAGCTCTAAGCTGAACTTTAATAGTTCATATGGTTTTTATTATTACATTGGTGTGATGAGGAAAGATGCCCTGCATTCACATCTTAACTGACCAAATGGCTCTTCTTTGACACAGCAAAGCCTGATGTGAAGATTTTCAGAGGTGCTCAACTTGAGATACCAAAACAGGGCCAGGTATTTCAGAGTGGGCAAGTGCTTGTCACCTTTGGAAAATTAGGATCCTCTACCTTTGGCACCCAGAGTTGTTCATCCTGGTAAATCTCAGCTTTAGTAGGCAGTGGGATCACTTTATTTGCTGTGAGATTTGCATGTTTGCTGTCTTCCAAGCCTCTGATGTGTCAAGGCCACCTGACAGGTTCTCAGATCCCTCCACACCTTCTTTATAGCAGCTCAATTTCTCATTGGATTAGGCACATACTTCCTCCTTTATCCCCTAATGTAGTTGCTCAAATGCCCAGCACCTCTTTGGAAAGAGTTTTTGTGTCTCCCTGTCCGAAGCTCTTGAATATTACTGTTATTTCCCCACCTTGTTCTGTTGACTCTTGGCCAAGCCTGAGGTATATTAAAAACTGAGTAAGGGCTGCCAGGTTCAGTCCCCTTATTAATGATTGTGTATCATATGTTTGTTGACTTTCTCAGTATAATATTTACAGAAAGTGCATCCTCACTCATCAACTTTGAGAGGCTCTATCAAATTTAGAGCTAGGTGTACTTTATATGGTGGCCTGATCCCAAAAGGCTCTGAGTACTCACAGCTCCCATTTACACTGTGCTCAGCACCTTTCAGGACCTCTCCATTACCGGGCATTTTGTGAATTTGAGTCCTATCAAAATATATCTTCAGATACTAAATGACTTTTAGGTTTTAAACTCTTCACATTTAACACCCCAAGTCAAAATCTTGAATATCAATGAGCTTGTCCCCTGAGAACTTTTCATCATGTTCCTGAGAAACTTGTCTTCACTTTCAAAACAAAAACTGCTTTTTAAAGACACAAATAACAGTTTCTGTGTGTGGAAAAGACATTCATTTGAGGGTTGGGAGGAGAATTGAGCTGAATGTGTGTGTGTGTGTGTGTGTGTTTAAAAAGGCTCCTGGAGTATGATTTTCAAAAACTATTTCCCCCAATAGTGAAGAAAAATCCTGTGCATATGTGTGAGAGACTAATTCTGGAACAACTCAGTTATTTATGTCATTTTTGTCACTGAACCAGTGGGTTCTCTTCCACAGCTAGGCTGGAATGAGCCTACCCAGATAATAGTGACAGACTAGATGGAAAATGTGTGTTTTGTTGGTTTAGGAAACAAGTTTCTGTACTAACAATGGAAGGTTGTTCCCTGAAGCCACATGTAAACTCAAATGTTTTAATGACTGTAAAGGATGCTCTGTTTATACTGGTTTTTGGCTAATGACTTCAGGCCCTGATTGTTGAAGCATCCATTCTAATCCCACTCCTTATTAATGTGTAAACAAGTCCTTAACTTGCAGAAAGCCCCTCTTTATTCAAAGACTGAAACTGTACATCAGCCATTTTTAATGGGTTTTCTCTATCACTGTATCACTTGACCAGGAGACAGAAAAGTGGAGTCTATTTTATGTTTAAATTAAATCATTCTTTGATAGATTGCTTTGTTAGGGAGACCCATACATCTGCCCTCCTCTTACATTCCGATGTCCCCGTTGTTCTCACAATTTTAGCATAGCTCCTTTAATCTCAGAGTTATGTTGATAAGTAACTTCACACTAGAGTCCTGTAGCACTTTTAAAGACTAACAGATTTATTTATCACATGAGCTTTCATGGGAGAAAATCCCACTTCGTCAGATGCTTTGAAGATGGGAAACTTACAGAATGTGAGAAAATTAAATGCAGCACATAGAGGAAGGTGAGGTCAAATCACCTGTTGCAATGAGAGAAAAATCCATAGTCCCTGTTTAACCCCAAGGCAACTGAGTTGAATTTGCATATAAAAAAAATTAGAAATGAACTCTCAACACTGGAATCTCTCCTACAAAACCAACCTTCAACACATTCGTCCACCCGGCTGGACTTCATAAAAAAGAGAAAATCCATCTACAACACACACTTTGCTTTCCTAGAGAGGAAAAAAAGATACCAAACTGTCTAAACTCCTATGCACCACAAGGGACAACAACAGCACCTTTAACCCACCCAACAACATTGTTAATCTTTTATGCTACACACTTACTCCAGCAGAAGAATCTGTGCTATCTCGGGGACTTTCTTTCTGCCCCACCACCCCCACACATAACATACAATTCTGCAGTAACCTGGAGAACTACTTTCGCCATCTCAGACTCAAGGAATATTTCTGGACTCTCTCCTCAGACCCTATTCTATCAACACACCTAGCTATCTGAGAGACACTATGGATTTCCTGAGAAAAATCCAATCCATTGGTGAACTTCCAGAAAATACCATCTTGGCCACTATGGAGGTAGAGGTTCTTTATACCAACATCCCACACAAAGATGGATTACAAGCCATTAGAAGAACTATCCAAGATGATGCCACAGCTAAACTTGTGGTTGAACTTTGTGACTTTGTACTCACCCACAACCGTTTCAGATTTGAAGATAATTTATACCTTCAAGTCAGCAGCACTGCTATGGGTACCCACATGGTCCCATGATATGCCAACATCTTTATGGCCGACTTAGAACGACGCTTCTTCACATCTCATCCCAAAGCACCTCTACTTTACTTACGCTATATTGATGACATCTTCATCATCTGGACCCACGGTAAGGATGCCCTTGAAGATTTCCATAAAGATTTCAAAAATTTCCACTCTACAATCAAACTTAGCCTGGAATACTCCACATAGGAGATCCACTTTCTGGACACTACAGTGCAAATTAGTGATGGGCACATAAAGACCACCCTATACAAAAAACCTACTAATCACTATAGTTACCTACATCCCTCAAGCTTTCATCCAAGACATACCACATGATCCATTGTCTACAGTCAAGCCCTAAGATATAACTACATTTGCTCTGATTCTTTAGACAGAGACAGACACCTTCAGGATCTCTATCAAGTATTCTTAAAACTACAGTACCCACCCTCAGAAGTGAAGAAACAGATTGACAGAACCAGACGGGTGCCCAGAAGTCAACTACTACAGGAGAAGCCCAAGAAAAAAACCAACAGAACACCATTGGTCACCACCTACAACCCCCAAGCCAGACCTCTTCAACACATCATCAAAGATTTACTGACTATTCTACAAGATGATCCGTCACTCCCTCAAGCCTTGGGAGACAGACTTCTCCTTGCTTACAGACAGCCCCCCAACCTTAAACTGATACTCACCAGCAACTACATATCAAACAACAGACACATTAAATCAGGAATATATTCCTACAACAGACCACACTATCAACTTTGCCCTCATATCTACACTGAAGACACCATCACAGGACCAAATCAAGCCACCTACTCCTTCAAGGGCTCATTCACCTGCTCATCCACCAATATGATTTATGCCATCATGTGCCAGAAATGACCCCCTGCCTTATATATTGGACAAACAGGAGAGTCTCTATGCAAAAGAATAAATGGACACAAATCTGACATCAGAAATCGCAAAACTAAAAAACCAATAGGGGAATACTTCAATCTCTCTGCTCACTCCATTGACGACTTGCTAATAGCTGTGTTGAAACAGATGAATAACAAATCACAGCTTCAAAGAGAAACTGCAGAACTCAAATTTATATGCAAATTTGACTCAGTTGCCTTGGGGTTAAACAGGGACTTCAGATTTTTCTCTCATTACAACAGGTGATTTGACCTCACCTTCCGCTATGTGCTGTTCTCCAGTGTTTGAATCCTAACACCTATTTTGATTTGCTGTTACAGCCTGATCTGATCCTATGTCATACACTCCCCTGCATGTAATTTCCTCCCAAAGTTTCCCATCTTCAAAGCATCTGACAAAGTGGGAGTTTCTCCCATGAAAGCTCATGCAATAAATAAATCTGTTAGTCTTTAAAAGTGCCAGAGGACTCTGTTGTTTTTCTGCAATAGACTAACACGGCTATCCCTTTGGAACTTAACTTCACACCGATATACCAGAATTACGGTGAGGTATGTCATGGTAATAAGTCTATAACTATAGCACACATACTTATAGACAAACATGTATGTAGAAAAAGTAACAGACAGCAACGTGTGCCCTTTCTAAGGACAAATGCATGGATATTCATCACAGCTCAACAGCTTTAAATCAGACCCAATATTAAAGTGTTCTCACCAGTAAACTCAATGGACCTGATGCTCCATTATGTGTGACCTGTGTTCAGATGTGGAGCATGCCAGGCAGCTCCCTCATCCTTAGCTACCCAGGCTCAGCCACAGTTAGATTATTCCCCCTGCTGCTCTAATTTCCTGAAGCAGCAGCTCAGCCATAATAGAGTCCTGCTCCACTAATCAGGCATGCACCAAGGTGGAGAGGCAGCTGGCACAGAATGCAGCAAAGTCTCTTTCATCAGCTTTCCACTGGTGGAGAGTATTTGTATGCTCGGGGCCCCATGCCCAGCCTTATTAATGCTGCTTTGTACCTTAACAACCTGGAGAACTGGTCCAACATACAAACGCAACACAGAATGCTTCTGAAAACAAAGCATAAAGGTGTAGGTACAGACTAATGGCATATGGAATAGCATCAGATGCAAGTCCACACACACTCTTATCATCAATCAATGTTATATACTTACACTCTTGAATGAGAGCTACAAGGTTATTCTTAAAAGTTGACCAAATATTTCTGCTGTTGGCTCATATTAAATGATGTTTCCTGATTATGATTTTACATGAGTGCTTATCACCATAATATGTCTGCCATTTAGTAGAGTCCCTTAAAAGAGAACTTTTAGATACCAAAATTGAAATCAAGTAATATACAAAAAAATCCCAACAATCCGTGGATCAGGATTAAGATTGTTCTGTTGTGATGAAATGTACATTTCATTATATATGATCAGAATAATCTGTGTGTGACTTGAGATGTCTTTTCTTCTTCGTTTCTTTGCTTTCAAGAATTTGAGCTTTATAATTTATGTAACAGACAATTGCTTTGTCTGCACTTAGCAGTCCTAATTGGTTTTGATTTTGCACTTTCATTGTAACCCACGTGGTTGGAACCATCTGAAGGATACAAGATTGTATTCTTTTATCTTGTGACATGCAGCATCATGGGACTCACAATGTATCCTATCACTTTATGTGCCACATGCATGCAACCCCATAACACAAGTAGGTCCTTTTGTGATGCTTAAATATCTTGTCATCTTTAGTAATGACAGTAGCTCCTCACATCTGCAAAGACCTTTAAAAACATCTCCGCCACCCTGTCTGAAATGGACAGATCTTGGAGTTGACAGCTATTTCAGACAGACACTGTCAGCTTAATTTATAGCTTCTAAATCTGTACAAGGGCAGTGTGCTATCATTAAAGACCCATTTAGACTTCTGTTAACAGGAAGCAGTGTAAGTCAGCCCTGGTCCTAAATGACAAATTACTGGTGCCCCACAGTGACTTCTTAAAGGGAAAGATACCAAATGTAGAGAACTTTTCCAAGGTGTTCACCTTGTTTGGAGGGCTGAACATAAGAATGGCTATACCAGGTCAAAAGAATGGTCCATCTATACAAGTATCCTGCCTCTGACAATGACTAGTGCCAAATGCTTCAGAGGGAACAAACAGAACTGGATATTTTTTAGCGTCATCCAGTCCCAGCTTTTAGCAGCTAGAGGCTTAGGGACACCTAAAGCATGGGGTTACATTCCTTACCATGGATCTATCCTCCATGAACTAATCTAATTCTTTTTTGAACCCAGTTATACTTCTGGTCTTCATAAAATCCACTGGCAAAGAATTCCACAGGTTGTGTGAAGTACTTCTTTTTGTTTTCAACTTCCTACCTGTTAATTTCATCACGTGACCCCTAGTTCCTGAGTTATGTGAATGGGTAAATAACACTACCCTATTAATTTTCTTCATACTAGTCATGGTTTTATAGACCTCTATCACATTCCTCCCTCGGTCAGCTCTTTTCAAAGCTGAACAGTTTCAGTCTCTTTAATTTCTCCTCCTGTGGAAGCTGTTCCATGTTGCTACTGCATGCTCCTAATCATGTTTGTTGCCCGTCCCCACACCTTTGCCAATTCTAATGTATGTTTTTAGGAGGGAATGACCTGCATTGCATGCACTAAAGCAATGGGAGTATCATGGCTTTCTAGAGTGGCATTATATTTTGTTTTATTATTTGTTCCTTTCCTAATGGTTCCTAATACTGTTAGCTTTTTCAACTGCTACACACTGAGCAGATGTTTTCAGAATACTATCTGCAGTGATGTCGTCAAGATCTTTCTTGAGTGGGAACATCTCACTGGCGCCAATCTTTATATTAAATGGAAATATTAAAAGGATTTTATATATCTCCCATACTGACAACATCACACAAGTGAATTAGTGTCATATATTTAATTATTATAGCAAGGGTTTTCTTTTTCTTTTTTTAAGTAAGGACTGAAAGCTGGAGAATCCCATGAACACAAAGGTAATTGATTGCTGGCATCTTACATTTTATGTGCAGCTATGCTGATCATGCATGATTCACATTTAAATAAAGCTTCTTGTTTTGCAAACAATCTTGTTAAAGTAGGAGGACCCATGTAATCTAGCAAGTGTGACTAAGTAGAGATGTGCGTCTAAATATATGATGTGAATGTATAAAGATGCCTTAGATTTTACAGAAAGGAATTCTCACATGGGGTGCGTCTACACTTACAAATTAAGTCAACTTAAGGAAATTTAAAGTCGACTTTATAAAACCTCGTTTAAAGTTGACTTTACTGGCTAAGTTGACTTTATTAAGTCGACTTAGCCAGTGTGGACACAGATTAGCCCTAAGTCAACTTAAAGTCGACTTAAAGGGCTTCCCCACTGACCTCCCTGCAAGGTGGCTGGCACAGCCAGAGACTGGCGTGTCCCCCCCACAGGACAGGACAGAGCCCTGCCCACCCCGCTCCTATGCCCTGCCAGTGTCCCTGTCCTGCTCAGCCCCCATTGTACCCAGGTACAATGGGGCAAATGCTGAGCCCCCTGGCACTTGGCAAGGGGTGCCCCCCCTCCCACCATGGACCAGTCCCAGGTCCACCTAGCCCCTAGAAGTCAACTTAGGTGTCCAGTGTGGATGCTCTAAGTTGATTTGCAGGGTCCCCTTTAAGTTGACTTAATTTTTGAATGTGGACATGCTAAGTCGACTTATTTGGCCAAGTGTAGACATAGCCATGGATACTATGTAGTATTTGTTTCCCTTCCAAAGACAGCAAGGAGGCCAGTGAAAAGGTATCAGTTAAAAGTAACTTTTCATTTTTCCCCAGAATCATAACAGAAAAAAAAAATCCAGTAAACTGGATCTGATGCTGTCTGGATTATAGGGACCATTTATATTATTTAACATAAATATTTAAAAATTACAATAATCGATATGAGATATGCTATGTCAGGTACTGATAGAAAGGTTATCATTTGCTAAGTATGATTATATTTGTATGTGTCATATCTGTATTGGAAGTTATGAATATGTTTGATGTATCTGTATTTTAATTTGTGCTGTTTCTGGGATACACCCCAGACTGAATAGCTGCGGCCATAACCATCTTAACGGACCATTAGAAAACTTTCAGTTATAATGGGCCACGGAGAGACCTGATGAGTTACCAGGACTTGCGCATGTGACTCTGGGCTCCATCTTAGTCTTGTAAATTTCCATAAGCAACATGAAAAAGGCAAGAGGACATAAAAAGCAGCTGCAACCCAACCATTTTTTCTTTCAGTCTTCTCGTCTAGAGCCATCACCTACCTCTGGATCTAATCATCTACAACTGAAGCTGTAAATCAAAGGACTGAGACCCATTCAGGTACTGGATGTACACCAGAGGAAATTTAGAAGCCTGCAAACTCCAATTTCTGCCAAGGACTTGATGTATATGGCCTTTTAAATGATGATATGTACGTGATTTGCTTTAATTCTTTAACAATTCTCTTATATTTTGTTTCTTTCCCTGTATAATAAACCTTTAGTTTTAGTTACTAAAGAATTGGCTGGCAGCATGTTATTTTGGGTGAGATCCAAACTTATATTGATCTGGTAATGTGGCAGATCCTTTGAGGTCAGCAAAACCCTTTTGATAAAGAGCATGGAGTTTTAAGTGACTTATCTCTTTACTAGACTCAGTGGCTTAATGGGGGCCAGAGACTGAAATGAAGTAAAGGGGGATGGGTATATTTTTTGTCTTAGCTTCTTGATAATCAGTGTAGAGGATCAGAAGCATTGTTCATTTGCTGATTGGAAAGCCTGTCTTCAGCGTCACCCATCAGTATTGAGAGAATTTGCTCTCATTTTGCAGCCTTCCCTGATCTTGGCATTTTCAGGTGGCTATCCTAGGCATAGCAGGGTCACTTTGGATACTATCCATTTTCAAGTTCCAAAGGGGGAGCCGTGTTAGTCTAAGTCAGCAAAACAAACAAGGAGTCCTGTGGCACTTTTAAAGACTAACAAATTTATTTAACACATGAGCTTTTGAGGGTGAAAATCCCACTTCATCAGACGCTTTGAAGCTTCAAAGTGAGATTTTTCTCCCATGAAAGCTCTTGTGATAGATACATTTGTTAGTTTTTAAAAGTGCCACAGGACTCCTTGTTTGTTATCCATTTTTTCAGGTTCCTTTGCCTTTGTATGGAATAAAATGGGTGCAACCTACTGCTTCTGCAAATTACCTTTACTACAGAACACAATGAGCAAAGCTAGAGTATGCTAGAAACCAGAGTGCTTACGTTCAGAAACTATTCTTTGCCACCATCTATCCGACATGCTCTGTAATGACACTGGGGGGAAAAAACCCCACACTGGATCCATGGTCTAATCTGTAAAGTTCATACCAACATATTCATTAACAACCAGGGTTTTCTTCAATGACTGATAAGATGTCTGACTGCATCACTGTACAGCAGCTCTTATCTTGTCCTTTTTTTCATAAGAAGAATCTCAGAGTGATTTAGAGGGACCACAAAAGAGATGTGATTCTGATCTCTCACTTATTTTAGACCACTGTAAAATCACAGGATTGGGTCCAGCAACCAATTTTCTCTCATCTAAGTGATAAAAGAATCTGACCCAGTCTCCTACTTCACTGATTCTTCTCTGTAATTCAGAATGGAAAGCTATCTTTCCTATAAATAAAGATATTATTCTTGGATTCTTTACAGTCTCGTTGAGTGCTTTCATATAGACAAATGTTTTGGCATGGCCCATGCTACTTTACATCTTCTGTATAAGCAAATAACTTTCCTGGCTTTCTATCATCAGTTTTGGGGTATGATGGAATTATTGCAATAACTTTTGCTCACCCTTTTTGTCATGCCTGAAAAGGAAATGGCAAGTTGGATGGATTTCATGCACTATCCAGAATAAAATGCTTTCTAAGAATGATGCTTTCTGATGACCACGCAGGTTTGTAGAATATATTAATAATGGCATTTGACACTATGGAACAGTATCAATGTTTGCCTCTCCGTCTACCTGCAGTAGATTGTGATACTGATTCTGATGCACATCAGTATCACAATCATTCCCCCCACCTCCCTTTGATAGGTAGAATAAATATCCTCAGATTTGTCCCAAAATGAGAAAAAGTCCAGCGAGTTGTCCTGCTGGCTGGGTCATAGTATCCAATGAACAGATTGTCTCATGGTGTTTCACTGCTTTCATTTGTACCTAGAAGCAGGAAACAGGAGTGAGAGAAATGTCAACATCTATAGCAATAATTCAGCAAGTTGTGGTGTTTTTTTTCTAGTAATGTTTGTAATGAGAAAGCCAGTTCATGTCGTTATTCAACCCCAAGTTCATGTTGAAATTTGAAACCATCAACATGGGTTTGAATAGAGACATGAACTAGTTTTCTCATTACAGACATTACTCTTTAAAGGTGCCACAGGACTCCTTTTTTGTTTTTCATTACAAACAGTGATTCTCACCTCTCCCAACCTCACCACTTTCTGATATATTCTTCCAGCCTGTCTGAATGTACACAACTTGTTTTATTTGCTGAAGTAATCTGACCTGATGCAATGAAATGTAATCACAGGATTTATCTTTCCCTCCCATAATGTACATTTTCCATTTTATAGCATAGGGCAAAGTAGGACTTCACCCATAAAAGCTCATGTGAAAAATGTGTTAGTCTTTGAAAGTGCCACAGGACTCCTTGCTTATTTCACTGAACTAGACCAACACAGTACCCCTTTGGCACTTTTTATACAGGTCCTCAACTTTTTTTGCAAATATTAATTATTGAAGCCCAACAACATCTAAGAGACATGGATTCAGTTCAATATATTTTACAGATGGACGAAATGAAGCAGATTGTTGCACCATTCTGTTTCTGGTCATACACTGAGTTGGGGTAGAGCTAGAATCAGAACTCATGATTCTGTACTCCCAGCACCTCCCTCCAGATGCTAACTAGACATGCCCCCCCCCCATGCAGCTTCATTAAAAAATACGTATATCAACCCATTAAAAAAAACTATTTTTAATTCTAGAATTCTCCCATTCATAAAGTGGTGCACAAAGGCTACTAAGCTAGTGCTGAAGAGAGAGACAAGAGCCTTGCTCTTAGGTCCCATCAGCTTGAGGCAAACCTTTGCACATCTGCAGGGTCATGCATGCCACTGTGTGTATGTTCCTTCTGCTTTTCATTTGTTTTTGAGTGATAAAGATTAAGGCAAGCTGACATTTTCGCTTGTGTAGAACATAAATACCTTGCCAAAGGGGCATACCTGGAAGACATGGGAATTTAACTAATACCCTGAATCTATATAACACTTTCCATCCCAAAGGATCCAAAAGTGCTTTTCTAGATATATTTAAATAAGTCTGTAGGGGTCATTTCACTTGCTCTTAAAAGGAGCAATGCCTTAGGTGGAAGACAGCAAGAATTCTGCACTAGCAGTTGTATGCAAGGTAGGGAGCGAGTCCCATGTAGCTAGTTCAGAATATGAGGTGGGAATTTTAGGTAAGCCCTATGGATTATTTGAGCTGAAATATGTTTTAGACACTGTAACACCCCAATTCTTTATTGTGTGGAGTGAGCTGCTATTGCAAAGTAAGGATGTGGACGTGGCTGTGGAAATCAGCAATGACAGCTCTCACAATTTCATCACAATTCCTCTTTACTTGGTGTTTCTTCTTAAAGCCCTGGTTGCTGGACTCGAGAGGTTGCATAAGAACATCAGCTTTTGTTTACGCATCTAAAAAAAGGAAATTTCTATCCATCATGGTGGAAGAAAAAGGCTGTAAAACATGAAGCAAGTGCATGCCTAAGTACTCAAAAACCAGAAGACAAATAAAAAGGATCCAACATCTATTGTTTTAAGAAAATCTTGTGCTTTTTAAGTCCATCTCACCATTTAGCAGGCATGGGTCAGGATTGTTTAAAGCTAGAGGTTGAAGATACTGACAGAAAAAGGGCATCCATTTCAGAAGGTGGGTTCCGAAGTACAGGGAAATTAGGCTGCTGCAGAATACTCTGGTTCTTGTATTCTATCATGTTAAAATACAAACAATTGAGTTGTTAAATATAAGCTGTCCTTGCACTGATAAGAACAGCAGAACCACCATTGTTCTCTTGTAAAAACTATTGTGAGATATTTACGTACCATAAATGGTCAGTGCCTTGGTTTCATGATCCCTGAAAGAAAGGGGGAAAGATGGCTCCTTCAAAAGCATAGTAGCATTCAGCATGGTGATAGGGCATTGGTAGGGTACTATCTGGAGTGAATGGACATACATTACATGAATCACTTACAGTAGCTTTGTAATGTTGTGGACACCTCCAATACAAGCTTTACTAAGAGGGGCAAGTTCATTTTAGTTAGCTAATGGCTCTCAGATGATAAAAATTCTCCTTCCCCGTAAGTAGAGCTAGACTTGAACCGATAAACTCACAGTGAAGGGTTGGATAGTAGAGCCTTATTTCAATTTCCCCAAGAGAGCCTGTTCCCAACTTCACAAGCTAAAGATGAGCCCTAAAGAAATCATTGCCTGTGTAAAAGGATTTTCTACTAACAAACATTTAGACATTCATTTTAATCCCAATTCTTATTAGTTCACACTCAAGTCCTTAATTTTCAACAAATTCCAGAAAAAATTGCCAGAGTAGCAACCATCTCAGAATATATAGATTGTTGTATTTCATGAAATATGTGCAGTGAATAGGTAGGAATAAAACTGGAAATGGAAAAAAAAATCTATCTATCTATCTATCTATCTATCTATCTATCTATCTATCTATC
>ML685899.1:4592247-4640703 GCA_007922175.1 Pelusios castaneus | reverse complement strand
ATCTATCTATCTATCTATCTATCTATCTATCTATCTATCTATCTATCTATCCTCTTAGTTTAAAAAATTCCCCCATTTGACAGCTGGGATGAAGGGAAAGATGAGCCATGCTCAAATGACCCTTTCATTTTTGCTTTTTTCTTGTTCACATATTTGCAATATTTCCTTCCAATTTTCTTTTTGTGACTCTCAAAGCATTTTGACTTACAGTCAGAGTTGAGTTAATAGATTTTTAAACCTAGCAGGGTCCCTTATGTTCATTTAATCTGACTCCTATATAAATCAGACCACAGAATTTCACCAAGTGATTCCTGGATGAAGCCCATAACTCCTGTTTGAGTTAGAGCACATCTTTTAGGAAGGCATCCAATATTTATTTAAAGACTGCTTGTGATGGAGAATATACCACCTCCCTATGGAGTTCCAATGGTTATTTACCATTGCTATTAAGTCACACCCTATGTTTAATGTAAATTTGTCTAGCTCTGTCTGCTAGATTAAAGAGCCGTCTATTATCAGACATCTTCCTGTTTAGGTGCTTAGACCTAGTTCTCTCTTCTATTTCTTCCACCCCACTCACAACTGAAGTAAGGGTTGGTAAAGGTAGGCATTAGTGTAGAGTTTGACTCTTCAGACCTAATTCCTCTCTCAGTCACATGGACATAATGCCCATTGACAGAGCTTATGGTACATAGTGGAAAAACCACAAAACCCTTTGGAGTAAGCAACAACCAGTAAAACTTAGTCTTTAGCCCCCTCTCCACTGTGAATGGCATGTAACTGAAAGCTGAGCTGGCTCTTAAATGAAGCTTTTTGAAGGAGCAACTATAGTTTTAATCTGTTTTATTCCTGCTATAACTCACAGTGGTAATACTGAGATGAGAACCATGGTTAATGCCTATGTTTCATGTTTATAATTGTATAAAACAAAAGCATGTGAACAGATAATTGGTGCTAAGGATTAGAATTGTATCTCTAGGGCTATGTCTACACTTAAAAAGTTAAGTCGACTCTCTTAAGTCGACTTAACAAGTAGACTTAACTTTTCAAGTGTAGATGTGGCAGAAGTGGCTCCCTGCTGAGAAGGGACCCGTGGGTCCCTTCCCCAGGAAGCCGGGGGACCTCCGAGAAGGGAGCGGAGGCTTCCTTCTTGCCGGGACCCATGAGGGTCCCGGCAAGAAGGCAGCCATGACTTCTTTCTTCCCAGGACCCGTGCTTCCTGGGGAGAAGGGAGCCAGCCTCCTCTCTCCCTGGGACACGTGTGTCCCGGCGAGAAGGGATCCAGGCTCCTCTCTTCCCGGACCCACACTTCCTGGCTAGAAGGGAGCCAGGCTTTTCTCTGCCTGGGAGCTGCCTGGGTCCCAGCAAAAAGGGAGCCAGGGCTCCTTTCTCACCGGGACCCATGGCTTCCGGGCAGAAGGGAGCCACGGGTCAGAACTGGGGCTCCCTTCTTGTCGGGATCCCCAGGCAAGTCCTGGGGAGAAGGGAGCACAGGCTCCCTTCTTGCCAGGAGCCCCGCTTCCTTCTCCTTGGACCCCCATGGGTCGGGGCAAGAAGGAAGCCGCCAGCACTCCAGCTGACAGGGGATCCCCAGTGTTTCCTGGCAGCTGGAGCACCGGGTCCGGCAATTGCCGGCACTCCAGCTGACCGACACTCCAGCTGACAGGGGACCCTCTGGGGATCCTCTGCCGGCTGGAGTACCGGCAATTGCTGGCCCCAGTGCTTCAGCTGACAGGAAACACTGGGGATCCCCTGTCAGCTGAAGCACCGGAAGCTGCCAGCCTGGTGCTCCAGCTGATGGGAGGGGGAAATCCCCCCCCCATCAGCTGGAGCGCCAGAAGCTGCTGGCCCAGTGCTCAAGCTGACAGGGGAACTTCCGGGGATACCCTGTCCAGTGAGCACTGCTTCCTTTTTGCCCAGACTCCCCCCCCTGGGTCTGGGGAGAAGAGAGTGCGGGGCTCCCTTCTGGGTCACTCCCTTTTCCCCATGCTCTCTTCTCCAGGGGACCGACCGGATCCCAGCCAGATGGCAGCCCCGTGCTCCCTTTTTGCCAGGGACCCGCGGGGGTCCTGGGGAGAAAGGAGCCGCAGCTCCCTTCTTGCTGGGACCCACGGGTCCTGGGGAGAAAGGAGCCTGGCTTCCTTCTGCCTGGGACCACGCCCTAGGTCGTCTTATAGAATAAGTCAACCTAGGGCGGCCACACTGTCTTTAGGTCGATTTAACAAATCGACTTAATTGTTAAGTCGACCTAAAGAGTGGTAGTAATTAAGTCGACTTAATAAAAACCAGCTGTGGACGCTGCTTAATTTAAGTCGACTTAAGCTTCCTTAAGTCGACTTAAATTGCCAGTGTAGACATAGCCTAGAAGCCTTAGCTACAGGACTTAACATCTCTTGCGGATGCACTGGGAAGCTTCATCTTGTAGGCATACTGTTACAACATTCCTAAGGAAATCAATGTGGGTTTCACCTAAGGATTTGGCTTGAGTTGCGACTAGTAGGTCATGGCATTTAGGCCACTCATCTACACTGGGGCTATGTTTGAGAATAGGAAGAAAAGAGGACAGCAGTTGAGTATGGTACAGTGCATGTATTGTTAGTTTTGGGGTGCTGGAGATATGGATAGAGATATGGAGATATGCATCTGCTGTAGCTCCATCGCTGTGTTGGCCCATGTGTTTCATTTCAGCAAAGAGGAAAGTGCTGAGAACACTGAGGGATGGAGTGACTAGTACCTGGTCACCGCTGGAGCAGGGTCATTCTGCCCTCACTGTATTGGCTAACATCCCCAATGTCTATACCAGCCACACCCTCCTCCTCCTGAGTCTGGACTTTGGTGGGTAGAGCAGGAGAATGGCACTCAAGACTTCTGTGTTCTCCTCCCCAGTCAGCTATGCCTGGGCTCTGATAACCCATCTATACAGTGGTTACAATAAATATTTGTCTGACTCAGAGAACAAGAGTGAGACTTGGTTTATGCATGATTACAAATATGGTTTGAGAACTATAAGGGCAAATTCTCACTAAGTTTCCCAGACCCTTTCTCTTTTAATTTCACTATGTGCCTTACATCATCTTATCTTGAGTTTTATTGGCAAAGATTTCATACATCTGGCACACCATTTCTGAACCATAAGGAAATCATTCAGAAACATTTTATGGACATCACAGTAAATACTTTCATGCCATTAGTATTCAAGGTAGAGTCCCAACTCTCCACCCAACAAAACTGCACAGCTGCAAAGACCCTTCAAAGCCTCACCCCTCTCTGTCTGAAACAGACAGAACTGGGAGCAGATACATGTTTCAGATGGAGATGACCAGATGAATTTGCCGTTTCTAAATCTGGAGAGAAGCAGCATGTTGTCATTAAAGATTCATTTAGACTTGTCTTAATAGGAAACAGCATATTACAGCCCTTCACCTAAATGACAAATTATGCTTCCCTCCCCAACCCGGAGGATTTTAAAGTGACAGACACAAATTTTCCCTGATTGACCTACTGGTTAACTGCACAGAGTGTGATACTTGTTTGGAGTGTGCGGCACTTCAGTGAAACTGAGATTAAGTGGAAACAAATTTATTTAATCACCTGTCAGACCGTCAGCATCACTGCAATTCAATAGAGTAATATAATTATAAGGCTGTGCTTTAATTATATATTTTGAGAACTAAATGTGCAGAGCTGGAGTTTACAAAAAGAAAGGTGTTAATTGGCTTTTTTTTTTTTTTTTTTTTGAATCATTCAGCATCAGAGCTTTACTTGTCCACAGTGGATTTCAATTTCACCATAATGGCACTTGATCTAAAGACACTTCTTAGCACTATTATCCATGTACATAATGAACAGCAAGAGACGGGACTTTCCAAAGTCCAGCGTGTGGGGCCTAAAAATAAACAAGAGCTCTTTTCTCTCCTTCAGTCTCGTTGGTCAGTTTGTAGGGAACGACAAGCGGTAGGACAAATATCTAGTAATGTGGGTGCATGTTTTCCAAATAAGCTGTTAACTGGAGTAGACAGACAGGATCATATGGGGAAAAGCAATCAACAGACGGCTGTGAAAACAGAATGTCCGCTCTCCCGACCTGAAGCACATGCAGACACATTAGGACAGATCCTCAAGTGGTGTAAATCAGTATAGCCTCACTGAAGTCAATGGAGCTGACGTTTTGCCCTATACTTTGCATTTTCTTCCTATTGGTTGTCTTTCCAAGTACAGCCTCTGCTATCTAGCCTCCTGGGAGAAAACTGACTTCAGCTGCCACGTCCTCCTCCCTCCCCCGCAACACATTCATTTAGTGTCATGTAACACACACTGCTCTCTATGGGTGTGTCTACACTTGTAAATTAAGTCGACTTAAGCTTGTTTAAGTCGACTTAATTTACTCTGCGTCTACACTACACTTTCCTTAAGTCGACTTAAGGAGCGGCTTAAGTCGACTTAAGGACACATTAAGTCGACTTTGTAAAACCTCCTTTTAAGTTGACTTTCTGCTTAAGTCAACTTTCTAAAGTCGACTTAAACTAGTGTAGATATGGAGTACCCCTACATCGACTCTAAGTCGATGTAGGGACCTCCAGGGCTTCCCCACTGCCCTCCCTGACAGGGTGGCTGGCACAGGGAGAGCCTGGCATGTCCCCCCCCACAGGGCCCACCCTGCGCCTATGCCCTGCCAGGGTCCCTGTCCCCCTTTGCCCCATTGTACCCATGTGCAATGGGACAAAGGCTGAGCCCCCTGGCACTTGGCAAGGGGTGCCCCCTCTGCCACCGTGGACCAGTCCCAGACCACCTAGCCCCTACAGGTCGACCTAGGTGTACAGTGTGGATGCTCTAGGTCGACTTTGTAGGGTCCCCTCAAAGTCGACTTAAAATTTAAGTGTGGACATGCTAAGTCAACTTAAATTAACAAGTGTAGACATAGCCACTGTCACCTGTGAACTTGTCCTATCATCAGCAAATCATTTAAAACCAAAGGGGAGACGGATGGGGGAACAATTTGAGGTCAGCCATCACTGTCCCTCCTGGTTTCAAACAGGGCAGGGTTTCCCTTGCAGTTGTCTGGTGAAGGGAGACTGACTGCACAGCCAGCAATCTGGTGGGAGGTTCCTCTTCAGTGTTCTGCACTCTGTGCACAAAGGGAAAGATCCCATGTCCTTCACTGTCCATGGCTAGTGCCGGACTATATGAGTAGTACCATTGAGATGGCTCCCAGGACCATACAGTTGCATCCTGCATGAGTAAAGACAGCAAAAGCTGGCCCATGCTAATTAGAGAGACCGGGGACAGGTGGATATCACAGAGACAAAGTAGGCATAGTGTCTCTCTTGGCTAGGAGCTCTGAGGCTTACAGTGGTCCCTGGAGTAGTTCAGTGCAGTAAATTGTGACCCTTGCGCACAGAACGATCAGGGCAGCAATTCTCCCTCTATCCTTCTACTCAGCCATGTGATGCCCCTGTCCAGTCTAGAAAGTCACCTGTTGCCAGGGCAGCTGTGAGGATGTCATGTAGCTGATGACAGAGGTATTCCCTGGGAGCCCTCACACTTACATATGGTGCATTTATGTCAGCACAGCTTGTGTGATGGAGCCAAGAGACAACTGAGAATCAGGCCCATATCAAGAATTCCTATACATACTTCTTTTGGGCTCCCTCTGATCGCTGGTGGGCAGACAAGGGCATGATTTTTCAAGGTAGTAGTTACAGACAGTTCCCACTGTCATCAGCTGGAACAGTGGGTACTCAAAATTTCTAAAAGAACCGAGAAGAAAAGGACGGCCTTGTCGGTTCACACCAATTGTCCATTGAGTCCAGTGTCCTGTCTTTCCACAGTGGCCAATGCCTGGGACTTTAGAAGGAATGAACAGAATAGGCAACTGTTGAGTGATCCATCCCCAGTCATCTACTCCCTGCACCTGGCAATCAGCGGAGAATCTGACCCAGAGAATGGGTTAAATCCATGGCCTTTTTGACCAATGACCATTTTGGCTAATAGCCATTGATGGACCTATCCTCCATGAGCTTATCTGAACAAGCTTCTATCATTTTCCTGGGACATATCACTGTCAAAAAAGTGTTGTAAGCTGAAGAACCATACAACATCTTTCCCTTTAGCCTTTTTTAGAATGCAAAGAAAAGACAACGGCACCATGAGACACAGCTGTGATCTTTACTGAAACATATGCTTTGTGTGCATATATTTACAATGTTTAATGTGAGCAACATGTAGTGTGATCTGTTGCTGGACTGTTCTGTAGATCTTGCAAAGTAGAAGTGGCAGCCTACTGTAGGCCCTTGCAGGAAGTTAACTTCCTAGAATATTGCAGAGAAACAGAATCCTGTGCATAAATAAATCTTAGTCTTTAACAGTGCCACAGGACTCTGTTTGTTTTCCTAGAATATGTTCACATCAGCTGCCTCACTTTCAGGGGGTGACACTGTATATACATACAGCAAGATTTAATCAAGCTGCATTTTATTCATTGTTACAGTCTATAAAATGCACTAAAGATCTGGCAAGCAAAGATCTGATAGCTGAGTGTGGTAGAGAGGTCTTGGACTAATAAGGCTTCACAATTTTTACAAACAATATTATTAGTATATTAGAAAATATTATAAATCATTAGAAGCAAACTAGAATCCACCACAGAAAATGAACAAAGTGCTTTTCACGCTGCATTTTTATAGTGTTCATTCCCTTACTTGCTGATCTACAAAAATCAGTCGCTTGCAATGAGTTTCCCATTCATCAGTGTAAATTAGCAATGCTCCAGTATAGCTCTATAGAATTACAAATCTGCTTGTTTGCTCTTTACTTTATTGTTCTTTGAACTCTGTGTGATGTTTCTGAGTTGAGTCCCGAAAGCACTCTAGGCTTATATCCCTGGATGGTGTCCATCCATATCAATAAAATTATAAAGTAAAGTACTTCCGAGAACTTACCCATTCTAAGAAGTATTTAATTAAAACCCAGTTTTATGGTGCATGCACTAATTATTACTTTTTAGCCTGAAGGCTCAGAATAAACTTGTTGCTTTTAATTCTATAATTCAAATTCACTATAATTAGATTGAGCACTCAGAAGTTTTTTTTTTTTTTAAATGCAGCTAGGTAGAGGTACTTACTGATTTTTTTTTTTAAAAAAACTTGAAAACCATTGTGCATCCATGTGCAATGCAGAGAAGCTGTCTGAGGAGAATTTGCTTGCAAAAAAATTAGAGGGTTTTGGGTTTTAAAATGATTACTTATAATAACTATCAATATTTTGTAATGCTGCTGTGCCTGGATGTCCCAGCTGAGATTGAGACGCCACTGCAGTAGTTTCCTTATGAACACACAAAAAGAGACATCTTATTTTCTAAGGCTATGTCTACACTTGAAAAGTTAGGTCGACTTTATGAAGTCAACTTAATAAGGTCAAGTTGACTTAACTTTTCAAGTGTAGACGTGACCCCTTTTTGACCTTATTAAGTTGACTTAACGTTTTAAGTCAACTTAATAAAGTCGATTTAAGCGCTAGTTTGAATTTAAACTAGGTGTTATTAATTCGAACTAACTTTTCCTTAATTCGACTTAAGGAGCAGCTTAAGTCAATTTAAGGAAAGCCCAGTGTAGACGTGGAGTATTTTAAGTCGACTTAAGCCTCCTTAAATCGACTTATTTTGCAAGTGTAGACACACCCTAAGAAACTTACCATCTAAACAGAGAACACAGGCAAAGGACATGTTATCCCCATTTTGGAGAGCTGAGGCACAGAAATATTGAGTCTCTGGCAGAGTAGAGAACTGAACCTCCTCTTCTGACTGCTAGACCAGTGTCCAAACCACAAGACCATCCTTTCTTTCAGCCAAAAGTCTTCATTAAAATTAGTGAATTATTTATATTTACTGATTGATTTAAATCTCTACAACAAAAAGGCACCTGGCCAAACCTCTAGCAATCACCTAAAATCCCCCTCACCTCCAGTTTCAGAACAAAATACAGCAGCTAAGCCAGATGTATTCCTCAACAAAGTCCAGTCTAATCAGATAAAAATACAGAAATCAGTATCCCATTCTGCCAAGGAAGTCTGGCTGGCTCTGCTGATGAGAATGCTACCCCTGCGCTAGCACACAGTCTTCCTCCCACACACACCCCAATTGTTATGTAACAAATCCCTCCCCAATCCCAGGGATTTAAATGAACAGTAGGCAAGATCCCCAGGGGAAGCAGAGCAGCACCTGATGGACAGTGAAGCAGCCTGTTAATGTATACTGCTGGTTAGCAACTCTCATGGGGGCTCTCTGCTGGCCAAGAACACTGGGATACATCATGGCTCAGGCCCTGGTTCCCTCCAATATAACCCCATCTGCCAAGAATCCTCAGCGATGTATGAATGAAGCTCTAACTCCCCTTGGAACCGCTGCAGGTGCAGAAGAAGGACTTGCAAAGGGCTGAAGGCCTGGGCCATATGCTTGTGTATATAAAGTGCTGCTGTACCGTCTGGCCCAGTGTGCATAAATTCCCTTGAAAGATGCATCAAGCACTCTCTAACTTCAATTATATATGTATGGTTTCAAAAGCAATAGTCTGAAGGAAAAACACCAGATTAGGCAGCAGCAAACTTAGTATTGGTCTTATTTAGCAGGTCTCCGCACAGCTGTTTATATACAGATGTGAACAGTCACCATTGCTGGATTGGGAGTAACCAAGAATCTGAGCTAAAGCTGCCTTTGATACTAGTGGCAATTGGTATATTTGTGTCAGCCTCTGTACGGCTCAGATTCTCAGCTCTCCGAGACCAGTGTTGTGGTTAGAATGCTGTCAGTTTATTTACATTACAGCATTACGACCCACGTGTCATGATTCACTGGGTTTTTTTCTGAAATGTAGGGGCTATTGGAAATGTTTTGTTTGCATTCTTTACCTGGCTTTGTCCCTGGCTAAACAGGAAGGCTCCAAGACAGATTTTGTACACACTGAGGGCAGAGCCTGTTTCCACAGATGGTGCTTGCATCTGCCTGTTTGCCTAATCCATGCAAATTATTTCAACTTCTATTTGTGAAATTCAACCTCTTTTCTGAGATCCCTTTGCAACACAAACAAAGTTCTGTGGCACTTTTAAAGACTAACAGATTTATTTATCGCTTGAGCTTTCATGGGAGAAAATCCCACTTCGTCAGACGCTTTGAAGATGCGAAATTTACAGAATGGGTGGATCCCACTTCGTCAGATGTTTTGAAGATGGGAAATTTACAGAATGGGAGCTTCCTCCCATTCTGTAAATTTCCCATCTTCAAAGCATCTCTGACGAAGTGGGATTTTCTCCCCCAAAAGCTCATGCGATAAATAAATCTGTTAGTCTTTAAAAGTGCCACAGGACTTTGTTTGTTTTTCTGCAATAGACTAACATGGCTACCCCTCTGGAATTTATCAACACAGAGGCTACAAAACAGAACTTCTCTGACCCTGCTAGCAGACTAGTTAATGCTGCCATCCCGATCCTGAACTGTTACCGTATCTTTTAACATAACCTTCTGCCTGCTGTCCTGAAGCAAAGTTTATTCCAGTCCAATAGCTATCTCCTAAATTTATAGCCTTCAGAGATTACAGATTGACCTTTTCCAAGTCTTCTCAAGAATGGTCAAGGATACACTATGCTGCAGGGAAAGCTCCAAAGGGGTAGTGTGTAAGTTCCCCATCTTCAAAGTGTCTGACGAAGTGGGATTTTCTCCCACGAAAGCTCATGTGATAAATAAATTAGTTAATCTTTAAAAGTGCCACAGGACTTCTCGTTTGTTCTGCAGGGAAAGAATTCCTTTCCATCTTCAGTGTCACTCTACAGAAAGAGCTGGGAAAGAGAAAGACATATGTCATTTGCTAATCATCTAAAAGTAATATTGTACACAGGCAACTGCTAAAATCCACAGCGATTATAAAGGTAGTTTGAGTTTTTGGCTGCAATGTTTGTTAAATAACATGTATAGTACACTGAGGCTTTAAGAGTTAGCTAGCAATATTGAGAACCATTAGTGAATTACTAGTTCTGGAGACTCAATTTTCAGACAATGGGATGAGATTTAAACTTTCTTCCAATTGCCTGTAGAATAATAGAAAGCAAATTAATTTGTCCCTACACTCAGCAGCTAATCCTATTAACTCTGTGGCTACTGCCAAATGTTTCAGCTACATCCAGGGCGGACGCACCTGTTGTTCAGGTGAATGAACCAATGAATCCAGGTAGAAACATACTGATGCATAGTCTAGTTGCAACTTAAAAGTTTCATTGGAACCTTAATGGGTGTCAGCAACATACCAGAAGTACAACAAACAAGGAGTCCTGTGACACTTGTTTGTTTTGCTGAATTAGACTAACATGGCTACCCCCTTGGAACTTGTCAACACCAGAAGTAGTGGCAGTTCAGAACAGACCGTGAATCATTTACAAAGAGAGCTAGTGTTCAAATCATCCTTCTAGCTGCTGAAGAATTTTTCTGCAGCCTTGTGAGTAAAACTGCCTCCACACGTTTAGAAAATTAAGCTAGGAATTGCCACACTTGATCAGATCAGGGGTCTGATAGCCCAGCTGACTGTGGTCAGCCTCAGATGTTTCACAGAAAGGTGAAAAAAACAAATCATTTGCCCACAAGAAACATTCTCCTCAACTCCCATTCTTTAGAGATTGGTTTATACCCTGATGCAGGCAGGTTTTTATCCCTTCCAGATGTCTTGAGTTGTTTTAATCTGTAGCATTCTAACTCTGGGTATGCTCCTCTTCAACATAATCATTCAATTCATGTTTGAATCCAGTGAAGCTCATTTCCTCCGTGGCTGCCCATGCTTTCCCCAAAGAAACAATGAGACCAAGAATAAAAGAAAAATCCTCCCACCAGTATATTACCTGTTTGTTTGCACACTGAAAACTGCATTACAGAAATATAAAATAACTTATTTAAAAGAAAGAAGTAACTTTTTAGTAACCATGGGTAACCAAGACACCCATCTTGGAGTGATACAAGCTCACGGTGCCTTGTAAATGTACAAAGTGATCAGTTGCATTTCATGAGGTGGTGAGAATACCCTGAAGGGTGTTGGTCATGATTCTCTACCCCATCACGCTGGTTGTATGTTTGTGTAACCACATTGCTTATTCCAAAGGGGTATTCGTGTTAGTATAGGTCAGCCAAACAAACAAGGAATCCTCTGGCACTTTTAAATGTGCTGGAAATGCCCTTCTGCCTTATATATTGGATAAACAGGACAGTCTCTGTGCAAAAGAATAAATGGACACAAGTCTGACATCAGAAATCACAACAATGAAAAACCAATAGGGGAACACTTTAATCTCCCTGCTCACTCCATTGACAACTTGTTAATAGTTGTGCTCAAACAAATGAATAATAAATCACAGCTTCAAAGAGAAACTGGAGAATTGGAACTTATATGCAAATTCGACTCCATTGCCTCAGCATTAAACAGGGACTATGGATTTTATTCCCATTACAACAAGTGATTTGACCTCACCTTCCTCTATATGCTGTTCCCAAGGGTTTGACTCCCAACACCTATTCTGATTTGCTGTTACTGCCTGACCTGATCCTGTGTCATACATTTTCCAGCATTTAATTTCCTCCTATTCTGTAAGTTTCCCATCTTCAAAGCATCTGATGAAGTGGAGTGGGATTTTCTCCCACGAAAGCTCATGCGATAAATAAATGTGTTAGTCTTTAAGGGTATGTCTACACTAGAAAAGCTAAGTCGACTAAACAAGGTCGACTTAAGTCGACTTAACGTCGACCTTGTTAAGTCAACTTAGAGAGTCTACACTAGAAATTTAAGTCGACTACCTGCGTCCATACGGATAGGTGTTAAGTCAATGGAGAGATGCGGCTCCCCGACAAGCAGGGAGCCGCAGCTCCCCGTTTAGGTCGACTTAACGAATCGACTTAGGCATTAAGTCGACCTAAAGAGTGGTAGTTATTAAGTTGACTTAAGGAAGCGCTTAAGTCAACTTAATGAAAGCCAGGTGTGAACATCCTTAAGTCAACCTAACTTGTCAGTGTAGACATACCCTAAAAGTGCGACGGGACTCCTTGTTTGTTTCACATTGTTTATGTCACCTGCATTGACATGAGCTTCCAAAGTAAAGCTGCTGTAATGTAGTGGGGATTCAGAATTGCTGTCTTTGAGGAAGTGATCCCAAAATAAGTTTACCATGATCAAAAGATCTTCTTTAACTTAGTTGTAAATTGAGTGTCTCCCCTTACCCTTCCCCATTAATCGGGTTTCACAGAAAGGATTACAGCTTGTTACTGCTACTGTCTGCTGGATTTTCTCCTGTAGCTCAACAGGTTAGGGTCTCTGCTGTGGTGCCTCTGGGGCCTTCCCCCTGCAGAGGTTGTTGCACTGCCATCCATTACTTTATTTTAAAGATAAGGGTTTTCTTCTCACCTTGGTATTTCTAGGCATCATTTGCACCTTGACTTCTTGAGCTTTCAGCAAGGTGTTTACTGTATTTCTATATGAATCACTCACAGCTCTGCAAGAGATCTATCCCGGTTGCTGACGTAGAGCAGTCTGGCTCCACTGATTGCTCCTTTCCAGGGACATCTGCATCTTTGCTCTGTATTGTTCCCTGTTCCAGTACATGGTTCAAATTGTTCCCCATTGTTTGTGAGACACTGATTACAAAGCCCATGAATCAGAAGGGTGGCTGCCATTTCTAATTATGATCGTTTTGTGTGTGCATGTTTCCACTCTGTAGGTGGATCAAATCTATTTTCATGCAAAGACTCTTTTGTTTGAGCTTCTGGTCCCTTTGCCACAAGACAATAATGATTCAAAATTACATCTGCATCCCTCTTGGCATGTACAGTACAGATCATGGTAATGCTCTTTCCTTCTGTGTCATAAAATGTAGTCAATTAGATTTCCAAGTCTTCCAGCATGGGAGTTCCAGAAATGTGTGCCCAGCAAAGAGGAGTCTGAATAAGTCACCAGAACAATTCCACTGTGCTAATAGCAAACTGTTCTATGTCCAAGTTCCAAAGGGGTTGCCTTGTTAGTCTAGGTCAATAAAACAAACAAGGAATCCTGTGGCACTTTAAAAGACTAATACATTTATTTATTGCATTAACTTTTGTGGGAGAAAATACCACTTTGTCTGTGATAAAATACAACATGGCTTTACAAATGGTAGATTGTGCCAGACCAATTTGATCTACTTTTTTGAGTGGATAATAGATTCTTTGGATAAGGGGAATGCTGTGGACCTAATTTACTTAGATTTCAGCAAGGCATTTGATACAGTTTCACATAGGGAATTATTAGTTAAGTTACAAAAGATAAGGATTAAAATGAATACAGTACGGTGGATAAGAAACTGGTTAAAGGGAAGGCTTCAGCAGGTTATACTGAAGGATGAACTGTCAAGCTGGAGGGAGGTTACTAGTGGAGTTCCTCAGGGATCGATCTTGGGACCGACCTTATTTAACCATTCTGTTACTGACCTTGGCACAAAAAGTGGGAATGTGCTAATTAAGTTTGCAGATGACATCAAGTTGGGAGGTGTTGCCAATACAGAGAAGGATCGGGATATCATACAGAATGATCTGGATGACCTTGTAAACTGGAGTATTAGGAATAGGATTAAATTTAATAACAGGAAGTGCAAGGTCATGTATTTAGGAACAAAGAACAAGAAGTTTTCACATAAGTTGGGGACACATCAGTTGGAAGTGATGGAGGAGGAAAAGAACCTTGGAGTACTGGTTGATCACAAGGGGTGCGTCTACAATGGCAACTTAGGTCGACTTAAGGACATTTAAGTCAATCTACACAAAGCTGCGTCCACACTGGGTTTTTATTAAGTCAACTTAAGGGCTTCCTTAAGTCGACTTAATAACAGCTTAAGTAGACTTAATAACACCTCTGAAGGTCGACTTAAGCCTTAAGTCGACTTCTTAAGTTGACTTAAAGCCAATGTGGACGGGGAATAGCGCTAAATTGATCTTATTGAGTTGACTTAAAGCCAGTGTGGATGGCTATGTCTATTGTTAAGTCGACTTAACAAGGTCAACTTAAGTGGACTTAAAGTGTAGCCACACTATTAAGTCAACTTAACAGAGTCAACTTAACTTTCCAAGTATCGACATAGCCAGGATGACTATGAACTGCCAATGTGATGTGGCTGTGAAAAAAGCCAATGTGGTCCTAGAATGCATCAGAAGAGGAATATCGAATAGAGATAGGGAGGTGTTAGTGCTGTTATACAAGGCACTGGTGAGATCTCATCTGGAATATTGCATGCAGTTCTGGTCCCCCATGTTTAAAAAAGATGAATTCAAACTGGAACAGATGCAGAGAATGGCTGCAAGGATGATCCATGGAATGGAAAATCTGCCTTATGAGAGGAGACTTAAGGAGCTTGGCTTGTTTAGCCTAACCAAAAGAAGTTTGAGGGGAGATATGATTGCTCTCTATAAATACATCAGAGGGATAAATAGCAGGGAGGGAGAGGAATTATTTGAGTACAGCACCAATGTGGACACAAGAATAAATGGTTACAAACTGTCTATCAGGAAATTTAGGCTTGAAATTAGACACAGGTTTCTAACCATCAAAGGAGTAAAGTTCTGGAATAGCCTTCCAAGGGGAGCTATGGGGGCAAAAAATATAACTGCCTCAAAACTGAGCTTGATAAATTTATGGAGGGGAATGGTATAATGGGACGGCATAGTTTGGTAATTGACTGATCTTTGACTACTGGTGGTGAATTTGCCAGTGGCCTAAGAAGGGAGGGTAGATGAAGTGGGTTCTGAGTTATTACAGAGAATTCTTTCTTAGTGACTGGCTGGTGAGACTTGCCCACATGCTCAGGTTTAACTGATCACCATATTTGGGGTCAGTAAGGAATTTTCCCCCAGGCCATATTGGCAAAGGCTCTGGGAGTTTTTCGCTTTCCTCTGTAGCATGGGGTATGACTCATTTGTTGGTGGATTCTCTGTATCTTAAAGTCTTTAAATCATGATCTGAGGACTTTAATAACTCAGTCATAGGTTAGAGGCTTATTGCAGGAGTGGGTGAGTGAGATTTTATGGCCTGCATTGTGCTGGAGGTCAGACTAGATGATCATATTGGTCCCTTCTGACTTTCGAGCCTATGAGTCTTCCTAGGTGCCAGCACAGTGCCCAAGACAGCAGGGCCTAGGCCTCATCTGGTACTACTGTAAAGAAGTAATAATAATTAATAAACCCTCCCAGTAAGTAAAAGCAGCTGTAACAAGCAAAGGTGAAAAGTAGGTGACACCTATGGATGATTTTTGCCTAGAGAACTCAGGGATGGACATTCCAAAAATGTAAAGAAAGATACATAATATATTTCTATTTTATTTTTCCCACCAAAATAAGTATTTCAGACATTGGTGAGACATCTCAGTGACATGCAAGGAATGATAAATAGCATGTAGCTCAATGTATTAGTAGATACTGAGCTGGGCTTTTTCCCCAGGGGAGTAGCATTAACTTTCTAGTTTCCTACAGTCAGCCTGCCCCCTCCAGCCCTGTTTTCCAATCATTATCCTTGGATCACATTCCTATTTCAATACAAGAAAGGCTTTTCTTGTTCCACCCACCCATCTCCCTCACTCTGCTCCTGCAAACACGTGTGTGCATGCTTAACTTCAAGGACAGGAGCAGTCCTATTGCACCTGGGTATTATCATTGAGCTTTAGTGATTAAACTCTAGGGTCAATTTATCCAGGACCAATCTAGGGGCATTAGTAATTATCCAACACCCTAAAGGCCTCATCTTCTCCTATTACTTCAGTAAGAGTTTTGCTGTTAACACATTCACAATAAGCTTGGGACCTTGATCTGGAGGGTGGACTGCAAAGATAATCAGCCTTTGATAGAAGGGGTGACCAATGTATCCTGCACCCAGCAAGGGAGGAAAGGGTTAATGGGTTTCCCTGGGGGAAAGTCTAATGCCTTCCCAGCTGCATTATTGGCAGGGAGGGCCAGCTGGGACTCATTAGGGAAACAAGCCTTTAAAAGAAGGCATTTGGGGGATGATGGTGTTTAGAAGAACATACTCTGGCCAGGCTTAAGAAAGCTCTTTGCACACAGGGATTGGGGCTAGGTGGGATTCTCCATTTGTTTCTTTTAAGACTCCTGAGGCTGCTGATGTAGGATCCCTTGGGGCAGTTTTGTAAGGTGGGTTCTTGGGTGGAGTCTGATCACAGCTGGGTTATGTCATACTGAGGGTTGTAGGAGAGGAGATTAGACACTCTTTAGTTTTAACTTGCCTTGGGTCTTTCAGTCATCTCAGCCCAAAGCAACACTGCTGCTCATCTCCCACTCCACTCAAGGGGAACCAGTGGCTTGGGGTGACCAGTTTCTGCCTCAAAAGCCCCTTCTAGGGGAAAGGGTGGTTCTTAGCCACTGTCCAAACACCATAGTTTGACAGGAAAATAAAGATAGGCTGCACTAAAGACCACACTGAGGTCACACAGTGGCAACTCTTGTACAACACACACTGAACCAAGGTGTGCAATAAGTGAATGATTGTGCAATGTTTGGATCCATTAGCTGTTGGTCTGAGCACTGCCCTGCTATGGGTTTGACATATCGCCTGGGCAGGTGACTTGCTTCTTCATGTCCTTAGATGATCAGTGGAACAGAGTTGCCTAGTTCAGGTGGGCTGTGCATCTCAGATGCTGCTAAGTGCTCTTAGATGCTCAGGGAAAAGCTGCTGTAGAATGCAAAGCATGACTCTGATGCAGAAACACTCCATGGGAAAGATGTATGATTTAAGGAGGTAAATAACTCAGTTGTAGGTTGGTGGCCTATTGCTGGAGTGGATGGGTGAGGTCTTGAGGCCTGCATTTTGCAGGAGGTCAGACTAGATGATCGTACTGGTCCCTTCTGACCTTAAAGTCTATGAGTCTAAATAAGATGTGTGCAAAGGTGAGGGCAGAGGGAGTGCTGGCTCTGGAATGGAATTTCTTTTCCAAATATAAGAGATGATAGGAATTAAATGTTATGAAAAAAGACCATTGGCTGGATTCCATTCTCCCTCTCTCCAGTAGCATGGCTGTAGAAGAACTTATGAGAGCACAGAAAGGTTCTGTTTCTTCAAGGTTATATTCAACATTCCCTGATGGGTTTACTTTGTAAACCAAATTGTGATGCTTGATTAAAGTCATTTCCTCATCCTCCAGGCCTTGACTGCTCCCCAGCTCAATGTTGTCACTGCTTTGATCTTCCGGTGCAATCCAGGATTCCCTAAATCGATCAGCCCAGAGTCTTACGGTTTAACTGTGGGTATTTTCTGAAGTGTACCTGTTGTAAAAGGAGGAAAAAGAAAAGAACAAAGAGCTGAGCTGAAGCTCAAAGCATAAGTGAAAAAAAATGGAAAAGTTCCAGTAGGCCACAAACCACAAAGCCCACAAAAAGCAAGATGGATCAGAATGAGGTAGCAATGCATTCCGTGTCCAAGGACGGAAGATTAGACAATCTCCACTAAAGGCAGGCAAGCTGCAAGTGCTGTGATGTGGATATTAGCCTGACCTGCATGGATGTGAATGAAGCAGTCACGATCAATAAATTACTGAGTTTAGTTCAAGGCAGACCAATAAAGTGAAGAAAAAGAGACACGTCTACAGATGGTAATGGAAAGGTGATGCTGAATTTATTCTAGAGATTGGGGTCTCCCGAGTATAGGCAGCAGCTGTTTTTCCTGAACACACAGTGAAAGATTTGGGCAAATTCTCTCAGGAGTTTTTAATTTTCTACCCACCGAATTTCAGAGTTATTTTCATTTAAAGTGCAAGTCCTGGTTCTTGGACACTACCAGATTGCTAATAATTCTGTGAAAATGGCTGTGCACAATGCACTTCTGCCTTGGACAGAGTATGAGAGTAACCTTTAAAGTTGTGCTAGTCCATTTTAAAATTGTCTACCTATTGAATTCCTAGCACAACTCACATTTCTTGACTCCCTTCCAGGAAATTCTAACAGGCTACATGAAAGTCCTTGTCAAATAAAATAAAAAGGGAATAAAGGAAAAAGGAAAACAGCATCTATGGATTGCACATTTGCAATGGTTTCAGTAAATTCTCTGGCACAGAACTTGCTGCAGACCTGAAACAAGTTCTTTATCTCCTTGATGTTTACTATTTTGGCTCAGTGTTTAACCCTTTGATGTGAGAAGGAGGAAGAGTTAGAGAAAAGTGTAGTCTCTAGAGCTGGCTGGAAAATTTTCAACTTTTTTTCTTGACAGGCTTCCTCTTCTTCCCCCAAATGCATTTCTGTGTAGAAAAATGTTTATTTTTTGTGAGCATTTTGAGGTTTTTACTGAAAAATCAAAGCAAATTTTCATTTAAGTTAATCTTAAATGTTTGGCTTTCAGGTTTTTAAAGAAAACTTTTGAAAAAAATTAAAACATTTTTATTTTCATTGAAATTTTTCATGAGTAAAAATAACTTCCTGGTCAGCTCTAATAGCATCCAGGCTCTTGGGTTTTGTTTGACCTTTGCATTACAGTATGACCTTGAGTAGGTGTTGGTTAACTTTTCTGTGAGTGAATTATACGTGCCCCTGGCACGAGGTGATAATAGTTAGCATAAGTAATTACCATACAGGGATTGAATGATGTTTAGTTATTGTTTGCAAAGCCCACAGAAATCCTTGAATGAAAAGGAAGTACAAAAAGTTCTGTAATCAGGCTTCCTCATCCTTAGAAATGTAGAGCTGAAAGCAAGGCAGCTGGTTCCAAAACTTTTCTTCCCATTGGGTAGGATATTTGTCCATCTGTGAGCATATGTTAGGGACAGTGTGGAGCAAGCCAAGCATAACCTAATGTGTATCATCTAAGAGAACTGCTCAGTCCATTTTTGGTTTTGTAAGTGATTTCTGAATGGCACCAATCAGTGGAGTTGTAATGAATATAACTGTGGGTGGAATTTGTTTAGTGTTCATACTTATCCCAAGGATAGAAAAGAATGACTCTGCTGTCACACCATTGTATATAACTATATCCTAATCACTGTTCCAAAAATCTGTCTGAAGGACTGTTTCCAGTGCGTCACTAGCTAGCGTCACTCTATTGTGACGATGTTCGATAACACTATGCTAAGCCATATGGGATGGAACTGTAATATGTGATCATACTCTATAACGCAGGTGAATTTCTAGAGTGAGAGGTGAAGAGGCTTACCGTTCAAATGTGGACTCTGTGCGGTCTTGTGGTATGCATGTAGGCATGATGATAGGAAGTTCCACCTTCTCATCTCAGCTTTGCTACAATTTGTTTTTTCCTGTGACATTAGGCAAGACATTTAACCTCTCTCTGTCTCAGTTTCCTCATCTGTGAAATGGAGATAAGAATACTTGACTCATAGTGCTATTGAGGAGATTAGCTGAAGCTTGTAGTGTGCAGAAGATGAACAGCATTATAGATCTGCTTATTTATTATTATTGAAAGAGATGAAAGAGAATGTTAAATCCTCCAAGAGATAGAGAGAATATTCCCTCCCACACATAACCCCCAGCACCTCGGAAAAATAACATGGAAGAGACAGAAAACCCTAACTGTGAATTAAAATGCAAATGATATCTTTGTGTTTTTCAGTTTAACAAGTCAGATAAGGAGATTGTTTATTTATAGGTCTAGAATAAATTACCATTCTCCTGATCAAGCCATTCCTACCCATTAAACTAGCCAGACATAATATGTGAGGAAAACATAATTGTGCAAATGTGCCACCCTCTCTGGCATAAGAAAGGGACAAATTTAACAGGAGTGATGAGTATTTAGGAACTGGATGAGCCAAAGACAGAAAGAAAGACATTAGGGATATAGCTTTGGGCTTTTCCAGATTTAACAGGCTAGGACAAAAAAGGCATATTGGGGAAGAAAGTTTCTTATAAGAGGACAATCCTGCATTGCAGGTATTAGTGGCAAGCAAGCTGGTATACTAGAAGGTGTCTTTGGGAAAGAGCTGCTTCTCTATGCTGCATACAGCTACTAGTGTTTCCTAGAACGGCCTTGGAACCACAATCCAACCACCGTATGAGGACACAACTGTGAGAATACAGTTGTCTTATGTTTATCATAAATATTATACACATTTTCAGCCTTAAAGTGCGCCCAGAAGCAATTGTCAATTGCTTCATCAATTAGAATTTTGCCTCTCTTGTTCTTTTAAAGAGGCATCTATGGTTCTAACATACGAATGTATCCGTTCCAAAGAAATGTAAATGGACAATGTATCACTGTAGTCCCTTTTGGGGTGAGGTCCTGTCATGCCTCCAAACACCGCTAAACACAAGGAAGCAACTTACCCAGTAGAAGAAATTTATTTATTTATTTATTTATGCCTTTAAAAAGCTAAAATTCATCAGTTCTATGATTATCTGCAGAACTTTTCTCTGAGCTCTACTGGAAGCAAATTTCTTAGTGATCCATGAAAGACGTCTCATCATCAGCTTCTGGCTTTACTGATTGCTCTTGCTGTTTGTTAAGATTTCCTGCTTACCATTTCCAATGGAACATTATCAAGAAACCCATTTTGCAAAGCAGTTCTGAGCTACATCCAAATTGGTCCCACTGTACAAGATTAAGGTATCACCATCATCCACATGCAGCTTTGCATCTTACAACTACCTACCAATGTTATTAGTATGCTAAGTAAATAGTAAAGTACCTAATGCTCTGAAATGTGCCTGGAACCAAGGGTTTTGGAGTTTACACTTTGAAAGAAGCAGGATCAGTTATACATTTTAGCATCTGGTCACCAATCCACATTGCAGCAGTAATAAAGTTATGTGAGTTACTATATGTGAGTCATGTTCTTGTCAACATTGAATCATGCATCTAATTTTACCCACGATTCATCCCATTTCAAGTCAATGGAACTACTTTCAGCTCTAACTAAGCAAGGCATTTATTTTAAGGGAGTGAGTAGTTCCATTAACTTCAAGGGAAGATGAGAATACCGACTGTACTAAATATATGCATGTGATTGTTTGCCATAAGATGTATTTTAAAATATACCCTTTGCCCTTCTTGAAAACACATCATAATAAAACATTCAAGTACCTTTTTGCCCAGTTACATCACCTGAAAAGAGGCAAGTCAGATCCATAGAAGACTTTATCGCAAATTTAAAATCAGCCTTGAATCCATTTAGAAGTTCAAAGATGACTGCATATCTGTTATTTGTGCTTCAAACGGCACATGGGTGAATTTACTTTTTATTGTTTTATACATCTGATTATGATGGGTTAGCTTTTCTGAAGCCAAGGGTGTACGAGAAGAGTTTTTGGTAGCCACTTCTTTTGTTATTAACCTTTCACTGAGAAATTTCAGTCTACGACACCACTGATTACTAATAGAACAGTGGATTTAGTAAACATTTTTGGCACTTGGGTTATAAAGTGATATTTGCTGGTGCTTCAGTAAGGCAAATGTGTCCCTGAGACAATGGTGGGGAAGGTCAGTGTTTGTTTTGGATCCATAACAAGTGTTGGTTTCAGACCAGAACATAGGGCAATGAGCTTATTAATACAATGCTCAGAGATTTTGGGGCTAGTTTTTAATGTTTCTGTAAAGTTAACCTGCTAGAGGTCCCATCCAAGATCACTTCTACTGACACTATTTACTCTTCAGACATATATCAAGACCCAGTCTCTGACCCAAGGTGCTTCTTCATAGAAAAGGGTGGGGGGTGATCAAGCAACTTGGAGCCCTCCAAGGACATGCATTTTATTCCCAGATTTGCCACTGAATTTATGTAAGGCCCTCCTATTCTAGTGCCTTACCTCCTAGATAATATTGCTTCTATGATCCTGGAAAACCCTGTATAGCTACAATTACTATTTCAACATTTAAAGCAATGAACGCCAAATGCAAAAGAATTTAAGATAAAACTTTGGTTTCCCATCAGTGCTTCTGATTGTAACTGCAATTAGCAGCTTTTTCTGCTTCAATGAGGGAGGGTGACATTTTTACTTTGGTTCATTATAAATAAGCCTCAAAGGAAATATTAAGTCAGGAAGTAAATGCCAGCTACTTACAGGATTGACAGAAGAGTACATCTTCTGAGTATCTTGTAGTCTGACAAATAAGGTGACAAAAGCTTATGTAAATAGAACAACTTACACTTGACTCTGTTTTCTTGTTTTTCCTTAAACACTTTCTAAACTACTAGAACCTCCCGAGTCACATCAAAATAATATATACCAACTTAGTCAGTAGGCAAAGCCAAGCCAATTAGCCCATTGCATCCAGCTGATTTCCTAGTTTGAGTGATAGGCGGATGCCAGAAGTAAGTATTTACTTTGCAGATTATCAGGAATGAGGATATGAAAGATTAGCATAAGAATCTAATGGGGCTGGCTGAAGATGTTTGCGTTGGATTCTCTTTTTAAAACATTAGCAGCTTTGGGCATGTCATGAATGAATTGATACATTCATATTTAACACTTCTCTTCAACTTGTAAAGCTGGCGTGGGAGGACTGTGTGTACCAGTTAGACAATGAAGTTGTTGAACTAGTAGATGACATTGTTTTTCCAATGCTAACTATAGTCACATCTCATGAACTTTTAGTTTTCAAGGAGGTTGGTCACTAAGCTGGAAGAATTGCTCCAACAGCTTTTAACTGTTCCTCCCTGCTTTGTATTCTAAACTAACAAACCAACCAAAAAATGAAAAACTAAGAGTAAAGCGAGATTCCTTGGACTTTGTGGCTCCTTGGCTCCACATCAAGGCAATACAGCAAGAGATTGGCAAGCTATAAAGTAGTACCTAGATCTAACACTACCCGAAGTTGGGAGGTGAGGAAGAGTCAAAGCAGGCTTGAGAGTACCTTTTTTTCTGGTTAAACTGCACAGTCTTTGACCAACTTTGCAAATTCTGCTGTGTATTCAAGATTTTATATTTGTGAAAATAGTTAATTTTGCAAAGTTCTGATCCCAAACCTAATTAAATCAATTCTTCAAACAGCCCACTCCTCTTAATGAGAAAAGAAATCAGAGTAATATTTGATAAGATGTTATTTAAAATCTATAAATCTCTTAAAATTTCCTAGGGTGCATCTACACTTGTAAATTAAGTCGACTTAAGCAGGCTTAAGTCGACTTAATTTACGCTGTGTCTACACTTGAGTTTCCTTAATTCGACTTAAGTAGTTCCTTCAGTCGAATTAAGGAAAAGTAAGTTCGAATTAGTAAAACCTTGTTTTGCTTCGAACTAACCCTTAATTTGAACTAGTTAGTTCGAATTAAGTCATTGTGGCCATATTAGTTCGAACTAACTGCTTAGTTCGAACTAACCGGCACATTGACTTTAATGCAACTAACTAATTCGAACTGGCATTCTAGTGGGGCCATGCTAGTTCGAGTTAAGTTAATTCGAATGAACTAAAATTAGTTCTAATTAGTTAGTTCAAATTAACTAATTTGAACTAACTTTGGTAAGTGTTGACATAGCCCTAGAGTCCTGTGGCACTTAAAGACTAACAAATTTCTTCAGGCATAAGCTTTCATGGGCTCCACTATGCATCTGTCAAAGTGGGTTGGAGCCCACGAAAGCTTATGCCTGAAGAAATATGTGCCACAGGACTCTCACTGTTTTTGCAGTACACAGACTAACACAGCTACCCCTCTGGAAATTAAAATCTCCTATCAACCAAACTCCATCTCAAAAACCAAATAGGAACAAGTTGGTTGTAGTCCTTCTTTTTTTGTTTGTCCATCTGGTCTATTGAGATTACTCTGAGAAGCTTGCAGAGACTACGTACATTCTATGGTTGTATAGCATCTTGTAAGTGGAATGCAGCTTGTAGTCAGAGCTCCTTGGTACCGTCATCATCACCTCTATCATCAATGTGAAAATGTAACTTGGCGACTTCTTTAAGTGATTCTCCTTTGTAATCAGTGCTTTTTTTCTGGCGGAACGCACCGGAACGGTGTTCCGGCACCTTTTTTTCCTTAGACTCCAGGGGCCCTCAAACTACGGCCCGCGGGCCAGATACGGCCCGCCAAGGTTATTTATCCGGCCCCCGCCCCTGCTGCGGCCTGCCCCATGCGTCTGGGGCAGCGGGGTGGCCGCGGCCAGGGCAGGCTGCCGGTCTCCCACCCACCGGCCGCCTCAACTTCCTGGCCCAGAGCCGACCCCGCCCCGCTCTCCCGACAGCGTCGGCCTCCCGGCACGGGGCCAGGATCAGGCTCCGTTGCCAGGGTCTGTCTGCCCTGCCGGGGCCGCGTTCGGTCCCCGCCGGTGCTCCCTTCCAGCTGTGCAGGCTGCGGCCGGGCTGGGGAGATTTAAATCTCCCGCCCTGAGCATGCACAGATACAGCGTGCTCAGGGCGGGAGCGGCCTGGCCGGCAAGCAGCTCTGCCGGCCGTCTCTGTAGTTCCCAGCCTCCGGCCAGGTCAGGGGGCGCTGGAGGGAGGCCTGGAGAGGGGTGGGGGTGGGGACAAGGAGACGGCCCGGGTTAGAGGACATCAATAGGAGTTCCGGTACCTTTTTTTTAAAGAAAAAAAGCACTGTTTGTAATAATAAATAATCTAACCTGATTTGAAGGGGACTGTATTTTTTCTATCTGGCATTTTGGCTGCCCAAAAGCTATCCTGTTCTATGTGATGAACGGAGAGTCACCAAATTCAGTTTATGTTCTTCAACTCAAATTTGCAACTCCTCTTTCCTTAACACTAATGCATACAATCCAGTCTCAAAATGGGTTATAAGGAGTTTAAATTCAAAGAAAAACCTGCCAGTAAATCACACAAATTATACTGAAAAGGGGGTGGTCTGTTAATAAGTAAATTGCACATTTAATTATCCTAATTGTGGTTTCACTGAACTAATATCATTGTTAGTGCAAAAAGAAGAAATCTCCTGGATTGAAAAAACCTTGATTACAGCAGAGTAATGCATCCTTTTTTAAAACTTCCATTATTTCCTGTACATTTTGATTAGCATAAACTAAAAGCATGGACGAATGGAAGCTTGGCTATATTTATTATGTTGTTATTAATGCCTTAAAACTGCTTTGTGTAGAATACAGGCTAATGACTGCGTGGCTGATGCATCATTTGGCTTTTCACCTACATGAAATTTCTTCGGTTTAAGGAATTGAGCCAAATGCAATAAAAATGCCTAGTGCATCTCAGAATGAGTGATTGCCATGTCTATTTACTATTTTGTTAATATATTGACATTTACTGTCTAATTACTCCCTCCTGTTCATCTGCAATATGTAGCCATAATCCTGTTTTGCTATAAAATACAATATATAGCACCTAGCTGTGCTATTGTTTTGGAGTATTTATTACAACATGGTTTTAAATGAACTTCTCACTAGTTAACAATTGGTATTTTTCCACTAGGAATCAGACTTTTTTATCATTAGTAAAAGACAGAGGAGTTAGTGGTGTTTTATTCTGAGACACTATCATGGCACATGATCTGCACAGCACCTTTCTTAGTATGGATAAATTCAAAAGCTCCTTTCCTCACCCTTCCTGTATTTGAATTCCTGGATGCAATAATTTCTTTATGACAGACTCTGCATGAAGACATAATGCTCTTGATGGCTTAAGCCTGTTCTGATCATCCACTGTTTGGTCATATCTGCGGAATAAAGTAACTTATCTCCTACATTCCCAAAACATGCAAATGTCAGCATCTATTACAGAAAAGTAAACTCTGACCCTTTATAGCCTAATTCAGCAGGTCCTTATTCAACAAACATTTAAGCGTTTATGTAGATGTGTGCTTAAATGTATTTCTATATAGGGATATATAGAAGCACATGGTGAAATGTTATGCCTAGATGAGCAGGTGTGGTGATCACATTGTTTTCAGTGAAAGCTGCAACTATCAGTATAGTCAGGAGAAGAAACAAAGATGTTTCTTTCTACCTCGTATAGTGCATTAGAGAAAGCAATGCCATCTGCCTTAAAAACATATTTATTATTCATTTTGAACATATTTTTGAGGATAATCTCAGTGAAATACAAATATTTAGTTTCCACAGGCATGCAGAGAATTGTATGAAAGCATTTTAAGGTGTCAGGAGATAGTGAAACTGAGAATTACTGTGCATCCTGCAGAACTGCTGTGTAAAATGAAGGGAAGAGGAACAAATATTTTGTGAAATCAAAGGACTCCTCCACAGTACAGATTTCTGTGGTGTTACACTGCTGCAGTACAGAAGTATATCATTGATGGACACTCATCTACAACCTGCAATGGAAAGAATCTCTTCGGCAAATACTCCCTGAACGGCAGCTACTGTGTATGTGTGTGTCACAGAGTGGGCTCTTCTGCCCTGTGTTTCTCTGTTCCCCAGCAGCCCCAAAAAGACTCACCACAGACTGTTTCCAGTACAAAGGTGATAGTCCCACTCCAAGTTTGTGCCCCAAATATTCCTTGAGGCTTGGCAGCTTATGTTTCTTTTCCCTCTGGCCTGCTGCCAAAAACCGTGTTTTGCCATCTTGGCCACACCTCACTCCAGTTTCCTGTGCTGGCCCAGTTTACACCCCTGGGGCAGATCCTGAGCTGTTCCTCATCTCCCTGATCAGGCTAGGGTCTTGCTGCTGCCCAATCATCTACCAGCTGCTGTCTGCCCAGCCTTAGCCTCTGAAACCCAGGCTAACGTGAGCAAGTAAGGAGGTTCATTACTCCTGCCCTGTTACAGTGTGATGGAAACACTCCTAACATTCTAGTGCTGCTACCATAAAAAAAAAACCAACAACTTCAACAATAACTTTTTAAACCAGAATTTAGAATAATAAAAGAAAAGAAAAACCTTTGTCCCAGTATGTGTGGGGTGGGCGGAATGGAGAATTAAATGTTAACATCAATGGGCCCAATTTACTGCTCTATTACTGCATGCTTGTATTGGGCTGCCTGGAGTTATGTCTGTTTCAAGCTGGAGCAATGAATCAGGTCCAAGGCCTAATGCCGGCCTATGGGGTTGGGATTGGTAAGCAACGTGCCTACAGTGACAATAGGAGACAGCTGCTTAAATAATAATCAGAGCAATTAACAAAGACACTTGTAATATATGCTGACTGAAGAGCTCCCATCCCCCATTTCTCTTTTGAGCTCTTCTCTTTTACATGCACAAGGGCTAAATTTCACCCTATTGATTTCCATACCAGTTTCCTATGACTTCAGTGCTAGCTTGATTGGCATGTAAATAAGCAAGAACACACTGCTTCTGGACCAGTGCTGAGAAAGGAGGATGCTTCTGTCACTATTAGAGGCCTGGGATGGCTGCCGCACCCAGCTGCATATGATAGTTATCTGGGAGCAACACACGTAGAAACAGATGCAGAGAATGATTAGAAAAGAGGCTGGAAGGCACCTCAGGGACTGGTTGTGTTACATGTTTTCCAGTAGAGCTAGGCTGACAATGTTCTTTCTTAGCTGATCTGGCAAGGGGGAAGGCCACAGAGCAACTCTGGGACACAGAAGTTACCTGAGAGGCTGTGACATCATCAGTTGGGCAAAAAAGGACTTGGGGATTATAGTGAACAAGAGGCTGGATAGGAGTCAACAGTGTGCCCTTAGTGCCAAGAAGGCTAATGGCATATTGGACTGCATTAAAAGGATTACTGTCATTAGATTGAGGGAAGTGATTATTCCCTTCTATTCGGCACTAGTGAGGCCACATTTGGGTACTGTGTCCAGTTTTGGGGTCCCCATTGCAGGAAGGATATGGACAAATGGGAGAGAGTCCCACAGAGGGCAATGGAAATGATTAGGTGGCTGAAGCACATGACTTATGAGGAGAAGCTGAGGCAACTGGGCTTGTTCAGTCTGCAGAAGAGAAGAGTGAGGGTGGATTTGATAGCGGTGTTCCAACTACCTGCAGGGGAGTTCCACAGAGGATGAAACAAGGCTGTTTTTAGTGGTGGCAGATGAGAGAACAAGGAACAATGGTTTCAATTTGCAGTGGGGAAGGTCTAGGTTGGACATTAGGAAATATTTTTTCACTAGGAGGGTGGTAAAGCACTGGAATGGGTTACCTAGGGAGGTGGTGGAATCTCCATCCTTAGAGGTCTTTAAGCCCCAGCTTGATAAAGCCCTGACTGGAATGATTTAATTGGGGTGGTGGTGTTTTGAGCAGGGGTTGGTCTAGATGATCTCTTGAGGTCTCTTCTAACCCTAATCTTTTATGATTCTATGACTTACAAATTCTGATTCATAGAAAATTGGGCAGTAGATGTGTCTTGATCTGAGCTCCTTAGCAGAAGCAATTAAAGCACAAATTAAGGAAGCAAAGCACTGCTATTTAGCTAATGGAGGCTGTGGCAACACCAGGAATCTGAAGAGAGCCTGAGGGGAAGGTGAGAATAACTGAGATATAAGATGTGACATGATGGAAAGGGCTGGGGAACAGAAAGCGGCTGGAAACTGAAGGGGCAGGTACATAAACTGACAGCACAGCATGCTTCTGGGAGAGTACGTGAGCTTAGAAGAAAGAGAGAGACAAGCGGAAAGAGCACTGAATTGGAACAAGGGCCAATGGGGAGAGAGAATGAGAGTGTGAGAAAGGAAGAATCTGGGTTTTGTTGCAGCGTGTGCTTCCAGGGGGATTTAACCAAAAGCAGTTTGCTGATGATATGCAGCGGAATAAGCAGAGGAGTAGGGAAAGCTGAGGCCATGTTTCAGCAAAATACTTAGGTGTGAGCCTAAATATAAGCTTGTGAGTCATGCCACCGATCAAAATGGGCATGTGCTTGAATACTCTGTTGAACTGGGGCCTGTCAGAGGAAGAAAGTGTGCCTACACTGGTCAGTCTTCCCTCGCATTTCCCACAGTGCCTCACACCAGTGGACCTTCTAGTGTCGGCCCCACAATCGGTCTGCTGCTGACCAGAGAACCACTTAACCTTGCTAAAGCTGACCTTGCGAAAGACTGGTTAAAAACTGGGACCTTGTGTATGCTGGGGCTCCCTCCATTAGCCCCCAGTGGAAGCTATGAGACAAGAGAAGGATAGAGAGAATGTGGAGAGGATGACGGGGCTGGGCATGTAGGAGGCTGTGCAAGCAGAAATAATAGAGTCACTTGAGCAGAATTGAGTAGAATCCTCCCCTACTAGCCTTACAATAATAATAATAATTAATACTTTGTGCCACTAGTATCATTATCTTTAAAATAACAATTTTACCTGATTGTGATTCAGATAAAGAGACAAATGTGGTTTCTTCACTCCGTCCTCTCCTTGGTGTGATATGTTGGTTCTCTCCTGCCAGATTCTACCTGGAGAAAAGCTAGGAAAGGCCAGATAATGTCAATCCTAGAAGCCCAGAGGTCTAAAAGGAATCCTCTTCTGGGGGCCTCATCCTTTCTACCCCAGTGTGCTATCTTGTCCCTGTGTTCACATCTTACTCCCTGCTGCACTAGCCCAGGAGACTAGTATACTGCAGGCCCAGCAGTATCTGGCGGCACCTGCTAGCTTTACAGAAACAGACCAGTGAATTCAGTGCTCATGAAAGGGCCAGGGCTGAAAGCTTGTTGAATTATTTTCCTCACTGTCTATCCCGAGTAGATCATGTAAGATGTGGAGTGACGGCCAAGGTGGTCAGCATTGGGCACTGAAAGTTGTGCATCGTTTATCCATAGTTATGATGCTCAATAAGGGGTGTGCTTTCCAGAGATACTGAGCCCAGTGACCAGTGAAGGAGAGCAGCAATACACTGTCCACAGTTAGTGTGGAAAAGTGATGCCACCTAAGGTTTGTACTAAACTATAATCAAATTGTACCTCCCATGCACAGCAATTACACACTGTTGGTGGAAACCCTATTCCACTGTTAATCGGTGGCATATTTGCTTTCCTTTAAAATCTGTGTTCCATGAACCCTGCAATATGAGGAAACAGAGTAATAAATGTTACTTGTTAGCTAATAGATATAAGAGCATACATAAATCACACTTCTTGAAAGTGTGTGTGTGGGGGGGGGGATGTCCATGGGGCCAGGAGAAGAAAACGGCAGCCCGGAAAGATAGGAATTGGGAAGTAGAAACTTGTGAAGTCACCAAGTCAGGCTATGAGTTTGAGATCATCAGAATGGTGTGATGGGAGATGAGTTCTCCACATCAGAGTTGAGGTACGCTGTTGCTAGGGTTAGGAATAAGGAATGCTTCGCCCATATGGTTAAGGCACCAAGATGGGATTCAGGAAACCTGGGCTGAATTCCTGACTTTGCCATATTACCTTGTGACCTTAGAAAGTCACTTAACCCCTCTGTGCCCCAAATCCCTATCTGTAAAATGTTGATAATAGCTCTGACCGACAGTGGAGGATAAATTCCTTAAAGTCTGTGAGATTCATACTGGGCTGATGGACTGAGCGGGTATATGTAGCCCAATGGATGGATAGCCACCGTGCCTTTTCTGATGTCAGCCATTTCTTAATCCACTGCTGGAAGCTATTCAGATGCTGAGGATGGAATGAGAACTTACATTGACTAGAATAGAATAGACTTTTGTATAATAACTTTGGGACAGTAAAATCCTACATAAAGCTCAATGCAACAACAAAGAAGTCGATGGAAGGTGGATGGAGGGAAGGAAGAATGGAAGAGCTCTTTTGACATTGTAACAAGTTTCTGATAATGCTTTTATGGATACATCTGGTGGCTTTAGTATAATTATAGGCATTTTTGCTAGGAAAAGAATATCTAGGCATTTTATCATTAGCTTGTGGTCATTTTCAGTTAAAATTATGATAATGGCTCTCAGAGAGATGCTAGTTATGGATGAAATAGTAAGGACACAATTCTGTAAAACTATTGTAAACAAGACCTTTGTCCTCAAATTAGCAATTTGAAAAAAATGGAGCTGATGATTCCGACTGCCCAATGTCCCTGCTGTCTGTGAACTTGGGGACAGCTGCTTAAGATTAATTCTTAAGCATAGGATGATTATTTCCCTCTCTGTAATAAAGCTAGTAGCAGTTTCCACTGAGTTATGAGGAACTGAAAGGCACCAAGGAAAAAGGAAAGAGAGCACTGAGATCTTTCCCTCTTCCCCTCAACATCTTCCTCCCTTCATTCAGACCTCAACTCATGACACCTTGCTACCCTGAGGTCCATAATGTATGAGCCAGTTAGGATTTCTTTGCCTGATGACTTTTTAAATTTGATTTTATATTTGTTACAACCTTTACCAAACCATCAAAGTCTTGCTCAGTCACGCTATGGAAAATAGGAGCATGGAAATTGCCAACATGCAGCAAACTTGTGGCCCATCTAATCCAATATCTTCTCCTTGCTAATCAATATCAGAAGAAAGTGTCAGAAAACTCAGCCATGAGCTGGGATAATTTTTCCACAAGAAAAATCTCTTTCTGATCCCCAGCGTTTAAAAGTTGAAGAGGGGAGGGATTGTAGCCATTCCAAAACTCTTATTTTAATGGGTCATTTTTTTGTTTTGGTTTTTTAATCCTCCTACCTATGGGTGATCTTGTTATCTGTGTCTCTCCACTGAGCTTTGATAAGAATTTTTCCTCTCATCCCTGAGATCCCTCTCTTTTCTCCTCACTCCATTGCTTTACTGCCCTTTCAGTGTCAGGCCATAAAATTTAATTGTTGGAACTCTTGGGCCAAAGACGTTGTGCAATTTAAAAAGCACAAGTGAGTTATCATCCATTAAACCCCATACTGAAAACTTTCCTCAGTGATGAGATGTAGGAACCCCGACTGTATCTTACTGGTTTGGCAAGTGTAAATGGAGACCTCCATTGCTTTGCTGCTCTCACTCTCTTCAGTGTGTTAGCTTGGCCTCCTACTCCCCTTCATAAATTTGGTGAGGCCAATAGCATGCTGTCAGGTGCTGTACAAATAAAAAATAAATACCACAACTAATAATAGCAACAAGGGAATAATCCAAAGGAATGTCCAGGAGAACAGTTTATCCACCCAGCTTCCCTGCATGTGACCACTTCCGAATTCTGCCTGTATCCCCAGGTATGTGGCCATCAGTGGCAAGAGCTTGGTGGCCAAAATGGAAAAGCCATCATGACCATCTATCTTCCACATGCAAAACAGAATGCTTGAAGGGTGAGATTCCCCTGTGCACCTCTTGCTGTTATCAGTTTTTCAGAGAAGATCCTCACTGTCAGTTTAAACCAACCGGCAATACATTTAACATCTATCTGGCAGTTTAAGTAGTATGGAGATGCCAACAGTTTTCCTATCTTTAGACTTACCATGCTGAAATATTATTTATTTCACACTATCCTCTAGGACAACTGGAATATCCAAGGACAGAATTTTTAGTTTAACTAAGTTTTAAAGAGCCCATGAGACAAATTAACTGAGGTCAGAGATCTAAAGCTGCCAAATAAACATATTGTCAGAGAGAAAAATAATGTTCATTCCTCTCCCCCTTTAAAACATTAAGAAGCTGAATAATCCATTTCTTCCTAGCCCCTGATACAGCAAGCAGTTGATAAATATTCATCTATCCAACTGGAAGCATTAGCTCTTGTTACTTCAAGTGGAACTAACTGAAAATTAATGATGGTTTTCAGAAAATGCAAGATTATATACACAGAAGCAATTAAATACAAACCTATTAATTATTTAGCAGCTTGTTAATGAGTAAAATTTTAGTATTCTAATTCAAGCTAGTTCCATGCCTTCACTGCTGAGTTACTTCTGAGCACCCTCTTCTGAGATGAGTCTTGAATTCAGGTCACAGGGAGTTAATAATACCAACTAAGTGCTTACTCTGGGAAGGAAAAGGAGAAAAATGTTTCAGCTTTCTGTCCAAGATGAAGAGCTGCAGCAAAGTTCTCCATTTCATTCTCAAAGTGTCTCCTGGCAGCCTGGAAGCGTTAACTACATTTATACACCTTTGAAATCCTCATTAAACATGTATCAATGGGTAGAATTTGATTTTTGAATCTGAAGGAACAATTTACATTTATACAAAATGCATACACTTTGTATGGCTTTCACCTACTAGTTGTCCCTGGCTATAGATGACTCAAAAGAGGTTTCTTCAGCCGATATAGTCATGTGGTGATCACCTTGGTCTTTGACTCCAGGGCCGGAATTCCCATAGGATAAGAAGTGAGCTTCTCTCTGGTAGGTATTATAAACGAAGCTCTGCTCCCTTGTAGTTATTCAAAAACCTATAGCACTATTATAATTAAATCTTTATGTTTCACCGGTTCATAGTGGCCTCACCCAGATCAATTCAAGACCCTATAGCACTATTATTATTAAACATTTATGTTTCACCAGTTCATAGCGGCCTCACCCAGATCAAGCCCTACTGTGCTGATGCTACGTGTACAATCACATAGTAGGAAACAGTAATCATACAATTGCATTGAAAACTATGTGTTTTATTGCCATCTCCCAAAATATTTTAAAAATGATTATGACTCAGATAGGACAGCTGAATCTGCCTATCTAATAATGTTAAAAAGTAAACTGTACCTCTTAGCCAGGAGAATGAGAGAGAGAGAGAGAGAGAGAGAAAAAGCCCGGGAAGTGACTTGAATTATGACTCATGACATATTTTGGCAATGTTCTTGTCAAGCAATAAAAATGAAAACTAATAAACATTTTCAACTTTCAAAAAAGAAAAAGCAGATTCTCCAATGCCTGGTATGGACTCTGGAGTTATTCTGCATAATGTTAAACTTAACCGTTTAGTGTGAGTTTCTTTGATGTATTAGAAACAAAAATCTCCAATATGAAAACACATAATCTATGCAGGCCAGATCTTCAGATGGTATAAATTAGTGTAGCTATGCCGATTTACATCAGCTCAGGATCTGACCGCTGGTATAGTCCAGGATTTCAGAGAGGAATAATTTTCTCAGGGCAGTGGAATGAACAGATGCAATGTCAGCTTGTTAAATTAAATTTAACTGAAAAGTACCTTTTTGTCCTGCCAAACGGATCCCATGAGACAGCAAACTGTATCTTATCACTTTCACAGTCGCTTGTTCTTTCATTTCATGTCAAAACAGTTACTCTTTTGCAAAGAGCAGCAGAGAAAAGCAGTCTTTTATTTTTATCCCTTGTAGGAATGGTAGTGAAAATGTGAGCAAGCAATATCCTGCACAGTGAAAAGCAGCAGACATCAAATAAGAAAATAACAATAGTAAACCAAAAAGGGAGAGAGGGAAGATAAAGAAGACTGGCAAAATCCAAAGGCTTGTCAATAGCACAACAGCCAAGACCCAGAATTCACCACCAGGAAAGCCCTGTTGGTTGAGAGAATGATGGGAGTTGTAATCAATGCATGCAGGGTTACGCAGCTTTGCCACCCTGTCTTGTGACCCTAGGACTGTTTCCAGCTATTAAGAAGGCAATATGGTTCAATGGTTAGGGTGCTAGCCAGCGATATGGAGTCAGTCCTTTCTGTGCTACAGACTGCCTGAGTCAGCTTGGGCAAGTCATTCATCTCTCTGTCCCTCCATTTCACAAATGGGAATATTTGTACTTTGTATCACTTGGGCACTGAGACTAAAGGCATGAGAGACTGTGAAATATTTATGTGCCATGGTCATGAGGAGGAGGATGTAAGCATCTCAGATAAAAGATCTGGGTTCAATTTCTGGCTCTACCACAAAAGTCATGTGTAACCTTGGCCAGAGAACTTATTCTCTTTTTTCTTCAATTCCCCATCTTTAAAATAGGGATGATAATTCAGTTCTCCCACCCTTTGTTTGACTTGTGTTCTTAGACTGTTGGCTCTCGGAGGCAGGGCACCTCCCTGAGCCCGGAGATCCTTGCTCCGTAGAGTCCTTATCTCAGCTGGAGGTTCTAGGCACTACCAGATAAACAGCAGAGAGGTAAATTGAGTCCTTCCTTTCCTAGGGTGACCACAGATGAAGAGAGGAAGAGACCAGTGTAAGTTCAGGACTTGGCCACTACTTTGTCCCATCATTCCCCTGCTTTGATCCTTGCTAGGCTTTTTGGCTTCATCCATCTCATTACCTCTGCACCAGAGATTGGGTTGTCTGCTCTTCAGTCACAACAAGCATTTCCAGCTCTCACTAGAGCTGGGTTTGTCTTCTGCTATTCTGAAATGCTTTTTTCATGCCTAGTTTGCCCTACTTGCCTAGAATGTCTGTTTCTGAGGACAAGTGCTCTCCTCTTGTGGGGTTTCTGAATGAACACATCCCTGCTGCTGGTGATACAGTGTTTCTCGGTTCCAAGGGGACTCTTCCATCTTTACTTGGATCCATTAATTCCCTACATCAGATTGCTGCAGCTTCCTGTGAATTAACATAGTTAAACAGCCTGTAGGAGCAAATTAACCCTCTCCTAATCAATTATTTATGTCAATAGGAGCAAGGCAAGAGGGTTTGTTCTTTTGACTTCCTTCTAACCAACCCAGATTCTCTTTTCTGAAAGGTTTCCTACATTTTAGTGTGGGTTTTATTCCTGGCACCTGCCTTTCATTAGGGATTTTAGGTGTGATTTCAAAAAGCATGCTGGACAAGCCTGACTCTGTGCTCATTGAAGTCAGTTGTGAAACTCCCATTAAGGTCGGCTAGCCCTGAGCACATTGCAATATTCCATCCTTTGTTTCTGATGTGCTCTTTAGTCCCTCTTTCTGTGCAATTCATGACAACTGCAGAAGATAATTTTTCATATGATCCTCCATCAGGAGGCTGCTGGCCATTCTGAGCTGGGGGTCTGATGGCCTGCTTTGTTTGCAGATTGGCTGAAGAATCTTTTATTTGAAAGACAAAGGTGCAGGGGTGCTGTGATCTACAAAAGGTGTGCATGTCTGATTTGTAAAAATGGCGGAGAACCAGATGATGGACTGTATTGTCTCTGACTCAGATCAGGACTGCTACCTGGAGGAGGCTCTTCAACATTTATGAGTAACTCTACCCATACTCTAATGCATCCACAGAGGTATCCAAACATGTTTAAAATAGAAGTGTGTCACTTGGCCCACCGCATTAGTACTAAGGTACAGTTCTTGCATTTACTGTACTTTAGGGCACACAGAGATAAAGCATGTTTTAAAACCCCCCAAACATATTGTTTTATTATATTGTATCCACATAATTTTCTCCATCTGCAGTTCTCACATATGTCCTTCCTGGAGTCTACAAATGGAGGATAAAGCTTATATTCATTGTCAATCATTTTAAAATATGTAATGTGTTAAGTAAATAGGCTTGACAGAATCTGATTTTTAGTATTTCTCATTTTGATGGGTAATACCAGTGTTGCTTTTCCCCCCAACTTTTATCATTTTAAATTTTTAGTTACACAAAATTAAGGGTTTTAAGCAATTTTTTTATTTTTATTGATTTATATGGTCATGGTTGAGGAAAATTAGGAGGCATCAGACAATAATAATGTAATGACAGTGGATGTTGAAATTCAAAAGTTATAACCATTAAAACAAATTGTCAACATCACATCAAAATGTACAGTTTTGTTTAAATTAACTCCTACGTTCTCAAGCAGCATTTTTCTTACTTTGCCTATCTGTAAATTTCAGTTATTACCAATGGAAATATTTTTCATCAGTTTGTATGTATGTGGTGAAATCAGCATTTACCAATTTAAAAAAACCCCTAAGCCTTCCAATCCTATATCTAATTCATAATGGACCTGCTCTAAAGCCTAATGAAATAATTGAAAAGATTTCATTGATGCCAGTGGATTTTAGATTAGATTCAATTGTTCTTCAATCTATAGCAACTTCCATCCAAGGATCTCAAATCATTAACATAGTAATTATGACTGATAGAATCCCATGAGGTAGGTGCAGTAAAAATATCACCTCAGCCTCCACTAATTAGCTTAAACATATGCAGAAAAGAGACACGGGCTTTTGCTAGGAACTAAACTGAGTTCCAGAAATGTAAATTTCCCCAACAAGCCCCGTTCCTCAGAACTCAGCTACGCTGTTAGTGACATTGCAGCATATGACGGATCAGTCCAACTCCTATTACTCGTCAGGAATTGGCAAGGTGCCACATGGCTTTTTGAAGAGTTGGCTGGGGTATTCTTACGCTATTAAATACGTTGATTCCTAAAAACCAACTGCCTAACTCCTTCATTTCCACCTCCACTCCCATTATTAACTTTAGATCCTGCATTTTAATATTGTGCCTACAAAATACCCCTGCCCTGCTCCTGTGGTCATGGCTTAAGATTATAGAACCAAGCCAAGCACTTGATGTCTGAAATAAGAAGCCATTTTTGTCATTGCACACATGCATACTTTTCATCTCCTGGTGCAGGTGTGTTACTAACACTCTGTGCCAGCTGCACGTGAGAGAATGAAACATACTCCATCCTGAGTCAGTATCAGTGCACTGGGCCCTTTTTGTGGTTTTAGGTGATTGAATTATTTCACAGACTATCTCCAGGTCCCATTTTGGTCTTGGATGCACAGTTGATTTTGACTCTTTCGCAGGCAGTGGGGTTTGAGAATAGTTGGATGTTTGCATCCTGTTTGAACAAGGCAGCTGTAGGCACAGAAATAAGTTGATCTTTGGTCCCCCTGAGCTGCGTTCTGATCCCTCTGTGTTGCTGCACTGTCCTAGTCTGCCTTCGTGGACTGAAAGGAAAATGGAGCTGGCTAGAGCCTGGGGCTCTGCAGTGTGCAGTAACTCAAGTACAGCACTCAGTCCACAGTGGTTCCAAAGATACTGCAGATAGGCAACTACTTTGTGCTTCTCTTGCATTGGACTTGTAAGCAGGGAAGAGGAAAGGGAAAGAGCAGATACATGATTGGAGACAGTGTGGTTAGTTCTCAGTGCAGTGAGAAGGCCTTGACTCATGGAAGAGTTTGTGTGGAGGGGAACAGCCAGGACTGCTTGGTAAATGATATAAAGGCTGTTTAAGAAGAAGAAATACAAGTGGTAAACTCCTAGGAGGAGTGAACAAAATACTCAATGGCTCCCATCAGGTGCTGAAGGCAAAGAAGAAAGGAATGACAGATTATCCACAAGTATGGAGTGATTGAGGAGAAGGTTGTTCCATGCTGGCAGAAGATCCATACAATTACAACAGAGGGATGCAATGGATATCAAAGAAAAGACAGATGATTTGATTCAGAGTGCACAAAGGCAGAGTTGTGTAAGTGAGGTGTGGAGTGGACAAAAATGCTGTGCTTACTACTACTGCTTGTGGGATACAGGAATTGTGAAGCATGGTGGAGGCCTGGATGTTCTCATTCACAGGTTATTCCTACTTTTCCAGGTCAGTTATTTCATAGCAAAAGGAGAATGAAGTGAGCTGCTCTCATGGCAAAGACACCAAATGTTATCAAGAAATTTGCCATTGCCTGTCTGGAGACAGCAACAGATGGACCAAGAAATCTGGGTCTCAATAATATAGGTTTAATAACCAGCCACTAACTGAAAGCTATAGAGCTAGCATTTCAATACAGGTGAGCAGAGCCCCTATGTCTCACAGCAGTAAATACCCTATCCAGTCAGAACTGGTCTTTGAGGAGGAAAGGATTTAGGCTTCTGTAACATAGTTTTAAAGTTTGTATTCTATCACCTCTAGTGGCTGGCGTTCATAGAAGATAATAGCATACCAATGCTGTCAACAAATGGTGCTATTACTTTAGTTGGAGTGCTGATGGTTTCAGCTACTGACAGCCCATGGAGAAATTTGTTACCTCTCACTCTGAATTTCAAACTCTGACATTTTGCAGCACTAAACTTAAGTACCACCCCAGGCTGACAACTCACCAGTTAGTTTGCAAAATGAATTCAAAACCCCTCAAACAGACAGAGTTAAGGCCATTTTTAAATAAAATAAATTAAAAAGAAACTTTATAATTTCTCAGTGCTTTAAAGTTTCAGAACCAATTTGAATAAATGATGTTTTTCCCAACGGCCTGATTGCCCGTGCCTAAAGGAATAAACATAGGACCGTGTTAATGGAAGTCTATAGAGATCATGTTATAATTTCAGCAAACAGGAAAACTGTCACACTGTAATGTGAGCAATACAAAAATTATGAGGGCTATTATGTTGTTAGAGACAAATAAATCCCTTTAGCATCAGTGGGAGCAGACATGCAGATTCTTCAACATCTCAGTGGACTGGTACATAGCAAAACAGTCACATGTATTTTTATCCTTATTTTACCAATTATTAACCTAAACCTGCTTAGCAAGTGAAATTATCTATCTTTCTATTTTATAATTTTAATCTCTAAATTATTGAAAGAGTGATCCAGATACACAAGGACAGTGACCATGTTCTGGGTAGGCAGTAACACGGATTGCTGTGCTTTCATTGTCCTGCTTTACTTCATAGTTTGGTCCTGAGGCCCTGAAGAACTGCGGGTTTTCACCGCTATCCCTAAACATTGCATCAGTTCAGGAAGCAGAATGTAGCTCCAGTCACAGTCATTATTGAAGTGCCCAAGCCTGTGGTCAGCCCTAGTGAAGACTTAAAGCAGCCAAAACTCTGAACCCTCACTAAGTTCACAAAGAAAGGCATTCACAGTGCAGACCAAGGATCTGGGTCTGACTAGAGGCTGGGAGTGGCTAGCCCACTACAAAAGCTAATTTTCCCTCTTTAAACATCCTCACCTTCTCATTAATTATTGTTAATGAGCCACATCTACACTGTTTGAATTGAATTGACCTTGTTACCTCATCTTTCATGTGTATATATACCTAGCATACTGCAGTTTTCCTTTCGTACATCTGAAGTAGCAGGCTGTAACCCATTAAAGCTTGTCTTAAATTTGTTAGTCTTTATGGCTATGTCTATACTTACTAAAATTAGTTCGAATTAGTTAGTTCGAACTAACATGGCCACACTGGAACGTTAGTTCAAACTAAGCAAGCACTTGCTTAGTTTGAATTAGCGATCCCCATTCATTTCAATGGCCAGTTAATTCAAACTAAGAAATTAGTTCGAATTAACATGGCCACATTGGTTAATTCGAAATAGTTCGAATTAACCCCTTAGTTCGAATACCTTATTTGAACTTATTAGTTCGAATTAAGGAAGCCCTTAATTCGAACTAACTAAAGCCTAGTGTAGCCATGGCTTTAATTAGTTCGAATTAAGCCTCCTTAATTCGAACTAACTTGCCATGTAGACATAGCCTATAAGTGCCACCATAACCCTTATTTGTTTTGCTGAAATAGACTAACATGACTACCCCTCTGGAAGTCAAGACCAAGGACTGCTATTTATCCTTATCCAGGAACTCCTACCTATTCTTGCATGCTACATACTGGCACTTTATTAACTCTGCACATGTAGAGACATCTCTTTCAACAATTCCCAGAGTGATCCAGATGTGCAGGAGTAATGATATTGTTCCAGTAAGGTACAGAAAACGCGGAATGCAATGAGGGCATGATCAGCAAAGAGCCACGGGAACAAATTCAGCATGAGTCATCTGAATGGTGACCCAGAAGTAAACGTTCATCAATGCTACACTTAATCCAGTCTGAAATTGCTGTGTTGCAAGTAAAGTTGTATTAGGGGAAAGTTTTTACGCATACAAATATCTTTGGCAATGGAACAAAGTGCCAAGGGCATGTTATAGAACCCCATCACTGAGACTAGACCAGAGTTCCTCAACCTTTAGTAGACCTAAAGATATTAATTATTTTATGTGAAACACCTGATGAAAACTTTCTTGAGAAAGCCAGTACGTACCGGCTGTAATGTTTGTAATATCTGCGTACGATGCATTCTTGAGAAAGCGATTCAGGAAAGCAAAGTAAATACAATTTTATGAATATTATGTGTTTATTTCTGAAAAATAGATACATAATGATTATACACACAACTTAAAACTGAAAATGATATTACTCAAGTTTTAATGGGAATTTTGGGGCTGCATGATAGAACAAAATTCATCTATTCTTGAAGTAAGGTTCGTCAAAGAAAGTCTTACCATGGAAGATATGTCCAAGCAATTTCAGTATTGGTGGTAACAACAGCAGGAAATGTAAAATGACCCTGCCTCAGCAAAGGAGCAAGATGATGGTGGATGCCTGGAAGCTTTGCTGCAGCTGGTGCATTTTAAATCTCCAAAGCATGCGTCAGCTCACCACATTGCTCTTTTCCCCCCTCCTCACTCATCCCCTCTCCCCGAGAAGGAGAGGTTGGGGGTTGGCCACAGAACGCCTTCACTGTATCCACGAAGCACCAGTGTTCTTTGGAATGCCAGTTAAAAAACACTGGACTAGGAATGGTTAGGGATAGCAAAAGTGTAGTTAACACCATGCATTGAGTGAGAGATTGCTTCTGTTTCATACGGAGTGATTTTAGGGGACAGACATCCACTCCACAGATCTGATGTTGCACTAACAGTGTGTATCACTCAGCCCAGTGCACTAGTTAGGTGAAGAGTGCAGTCAATTCCCAGTGGGCCAGAACCTTCTCCTTTAAAATAGGCTGTTTATGTATACTCCATGGATGTTTAAACCTGTACTAATATCATAGTGGTGATTTAATTACTACAAGCAGTGTTTGTCATGTGAACTGGGTGGGGCCTTTAAGAGTCTCCTCCGTCACTGAGCTCTCTGATTTGACTCTGTTCTATATTTCAGAGCTCGTGGCTTGGTGCAATATTAAAACTGCTCTTGTATTTGGTTGAGAGAGAGACTAAATGAAGTCAATGAAATTATACTGATCTATACCAGCTACCTCGAAAAGGCTGCTCTCAAATGTATTCATTTGTTATTTTTTTAAAAAGAGTCGGAATAAGAACGAAAAAAGACAGGGAGGTTCTCTCAGCCAAGACTTTTTCAGAAAGTGGATGGGTCTTACTGATTTACTCCAGCCCCAGAGCCAGCCCATAAAGTTTTGATTCTCAACATGCACTTTTAAAAATTTCCTCTAAACTCAAAGTAATTAGCAAAACCTCTTGGGAACAAGCTTTTCAGATCTCTCCATGGGAAAGCTTCCTGCAGCACTTTTAGTGCCCTGGCACAGGCAGCTCCACTTTGCACCCAACAGCCAAAGCTGTTGAATTTACAATGGCCGGTAGCTATAATCATTTTTATCATCTGCCCTGATTCTATATCACTTGTAATGACAAACCCTAAAAAAAGAAGCCATCTTACTGTCATATTGCACATCTGAGGTTTATTGTTTTATCCATTCTGAGAATCGTTCAATCCAGAAACTGAAAGGGACAAAAGCTGTCACTGTAAACTTAAGTCTTGTAACATGAAAATGATGTATTAACATCCTGAGTGCCAATACTCCTATAGCTTTTACCTGAAACACTTTATGTTTGAATCAGTAGCTCTGTAGCTGCTGCTGTGTTCCTACCCTAGCTAGATTCTAAGCAGAGTTTAAGAGGAAAGCCTTAGTTTTTAACAGGTTTTGAATCAAAGAGATAATTTAATTAAACTGGTCCCTTCTGGACCCTCTACTGCAGCAGTTTTTGGCCAGGAACAAGGATAGTCCCTGAGCACTTAGGCTCTCGTGTCCTGAAAATCTCCCCTCCTGTCAATTTCACAGTGAGACTTGTAGAAAATTACGACTCATTTTTTCTGAGTTGCATCAATTGTTTTGAGTAAAACAAAAGGAGATGGGGGGGGGAAGAGGGGGTGGCTGTTCAGTGCAAAACCAATCTACCCCTGCCATTTGTTTGGGAAAAAATCCTCCATTTGAACCATGCTGTGTCTACAGGAAACAGACACCTGGCATATCCAGGAGCCGTAACAACAGGCCCACCTTTGATATTCACTGGGGAGGAAAGGAAAAACCAGGTTCCATTCTGGTGTGGAGCTCCAGTGACCCTGGCTGCCCAGAAGGGCCTCCCTGTAATCTCGCTGAGCTCGGCTAAGGTTCAGGTATGACAGACCCCCAAACAGGAGACATATCACCCCACAACTAGTATCTCTTCAACCAGCAAATCCCTAGTCCTGGCCTTCACTGTTACTCCCACCCCTGCCTATGATGAGCCCTTTGATCTGCACCCAGTTGTATGCTGTGCAGACTCCTGATGCCTCCAACTGAAGACATATCTCCCATTAGCAGTCCTCTCCCCAGATCGGCACTTGTTGCTGTTCTTTTCCCACTAATGGACCCTGAGTGTGGCTCTGCTGTAACTGTCTCTCCTTCGGGGAGAACCACGAAGCATCAATCATTTACACCACCTCCCTGGATGGTTTCTATTTCCCAGACACTGTGAACATGGGTTCAAAATGTATAAAAAGAAAGAGAGGTTAGCAAATATTCCCTGATAGAACTACAACCATGCTTTCGGTTCTTGTCTGGGCAGGGAATGTCATGGCAAGAAAGTGGGATACAATGTAAGAAGGGAAGGTCCAGGGAAATAAAATACAATACTTTGTTGTCAGATAGCTCCTCATCTGTAAACAGCTTCATAAAAGTAACTATTTAATCCTCATAATGAGACAAGGGTTATTCTCCCCACCCCCAATCTCTCCTTATTTTTCTTTACTATTTTTTTATGCTGCTCATTTGTAGCCATTGTTTACTTGGGACTCTGAGCACTTCCACAAAGATTAAACTCACAACATAATTCAATGTACCTGGAGACTACACACATCCTTAATTATCACTCACCAGTCACTACTAATCACCAACGATCAAAAAAAAATCTCCCTTTTCTGTATTTACAGAAGGGAGATTCAGAGTGAGGAAGGGCAAACTTTTATTGCACTGTGGAGGCAGCAAGTGCTCAGCATTCTGGAAACATGAGCATCTGAAAATGGGTACCAAAATGGAGTGCGTAGCTTTAAAAATGTTGCCCTGAATGGCTTGCTCAAGGCCAGACTGGGAATCCACGTCAGTACTGGAATTGGTGCTTTCAATGCTACCCCTAACCTGCCTCTAAACTGACAGACTTCCGAGCAGTTGAAAAGCAGAAGAGTTAAAGAGACAGGACCACATTTTTGTTTTGTCAAACCCTAGCACATTTTACAATAATCCAGGGTATTTCAGAGCTGAGTGTGGGCAAGTGACAACTCTCTCCCGGAAAGTCTCACCCTCTGTTCCAGTAATTCTGTGTTATCCCAGCTGGGCAGGAACACACACCCCAATGTAATAAGCCTCTTTGTGCCAACGGAGCATACTGTCCTTCAGGTGTAAGATCGGAGTCTATTTGCCTAACAATTTTTTTAAGCTGGAATTAAATTCTCAATGTCTTATGGAGAGTGCCGATGAAGCACACTCTTCTTGCCAAGATCTCCCCTTTTGCTTCCTACCAAATGTTAATTGCTGCTAAGGTTTATGGCTCTATGGTGCTGAATACACACCCAGAACAGTAGTTGATTTATAGTTCTGCAGTGTTTAAATGCATCAGAGTTGCTATAAAAGTCCCAATTCTTGCTGCTGCTAATGTTCAGGCCATTTAAAGTTGAATTGAAGAGCTGTAAATGGCAGCCAGGCAGATACCCTGGCTTCCTTGCCAGCCCTGAGAGACAGACTGATTAGATCAGAGCTGACATCTAAATGACATTAGATTACAATAGACCAAACCAGATTGGAATTGATGCCTGTTAATTATTTATTTAAAAGACATGGTAGTGGGAAGTTAATCATGAAGATGCACCGACTAGTTGATCCAATGATGACCAGAGGGAGCTTTCAAAAAACCAGAGACCCTAGAGATATTGCATAATCTAGGTGTTACAAGAAGGTTACAGGACCCTGGCTCCAACCTATAGCTCAGGTCCTAAGGTTGGTTTGGTTCAGCAGGCACAAAACTGGGAAACAAGATAAAAGATAAAAGCAAACTGCGTTTATTAAAAAACACAGACAGGACAGCAAAGAAAGGGACTTGCTGAGCCTGGGGCTAATATATTAGCTTTCTAGAACTCTCTGGAAACTTTCCAGTCTGACCCTGTCACATCATGTATAATGTTGTCTTAATAGGAATAACATTTTCACTAGCCGCTCTTTTAGGATTCAGCATCTCTGATGAACCTAAGTTATAGAATAAGAGCAAGATCACATCAGGTCTATGTGGAACATGGGTAAATGTGGCTTTGACCTGATAATGCAGTTTTGAAAATCCTTCTCCATGTCTTACCAGGGATTCCTCTATCTTGACAGATACATTTTTTCCAAATAAGGAAAAGCTAGTGAGAGCCATCATATAATATTTCTGCGTATGTTACAGATAAGGAAAATATGTTCTCATTTGTAGAAAGTAACAGATTGTGTGAGCAGGATGATATGAGGGAAACATTGCAAACATTTTGCCAATATATGTGTTTGTATTTATTCGAATTCTTGGTCAGCTAATGTTAGCTATCATGGTTTGGAACTGGACCATAAGCACCCATATGCACACATGAACAGAGAGAGACAGTGCAATGAGATCAGCAAGTCAGCATCCTTAGTGGGGACAGTCACATTTTCAGTGTATTGTGTCATTTTCTGGAGAGAAGTGAGATGGACAAACTTTGTCACTGCATAAAACACACCCTCAAGCCCCAAGAGCATGTGCAGTATTGTGCTGGATCACACCACATTACACTGGGCTATGTCTGATTATATAGATTCCAGTAAGCAGAATGCCTCACACTGCAACCCTAGGATTAGCCAGACTTCTGCAGTGCATTTGCAAAGGGATGCATAGGGAAATTGCCATAAGGTCCCCACTGATGTCATTGAGCCTCCTCCTGAAGTCCTTGCTCTATTCTGACTAAGGTAAAAAAAAAAAAAAAAACCTAAACAAACAAACAAACATCTACAATGTATATACCATGCTCCCATTTCCTGCTTTTCCTCTGCACTATAAGCTCCCTTTCCATGTATATCAACCTGAATTCTCTTTCACATCCACAGAATATTAATATAATTTACATTGCTATGTTACTTACTCAGCTTTCTGATTATAACTATGTCTACATAGCTCTCAGCCTATACAAATATAAATGACATCTGTCAGTCTAAAAATAAGAGCTGCCAAGAGCTCCCGTTGCTCACCCCATCTGAACCCTCTCCAAATTCCCCACAGCTTCAAAACAATTCAGATCACTTTTTTTTTACTTCCAGTTTACAAACTGATGTGTTATGACTCTCTTGAGAGAATCTGCACTCATGAGATTTCTAGCCCAGTCATGCAGAATGGGGATAAACACCCAAACTGAACCCCAAACATCTTGAGGTTCCTCCATCATTAGTCTACATCTGCCTCAGACCATGGATCTACTGGAAAATCTAAAAACCTTGAAGGTCTGTTAACCAGACTTCACTACTTTGCTGCTATTATTTTGCATGATCTTCAGTTAATTACTTTTACTGGCCTGCCAAATACCATAGTGTTCTCACAAAGCTAAAGGGTGGGGGAGTAAGTTTTGACCCTTCCACTTGTCAGTGCTATTCTTCACAGCTCTAAAAATAGGGCAGCTTTGACAGAGGAGAGATATTTTTGGAAAAGCTAGTTGCTGAAGCCAATCACACATCATTATTAGAGCCTCTGCTCTGAGACTTCTTTTAATTTTCTTTTGCACATAGATTTTATGAAGTGCCAAAAAGAATTGATGCATGACCTTGAGAATAGGCTACACATTAGAAATTCTCTCTTTTGAGATGCCCTTCCTATGTTCTGCTCCTTTTCAATGAACATAAGTGGGAGGGGAGTATAACTTACAAAGATGCCCCCTGCCCTCAGCTTTCTTTGGACAGCTCTATTCCTGCTCATATTAAGCATAAATTATATGTCAATATGCAATATGACATGAAATATAGGCTGCTGGAAATTTTAACCAGAAAAGCATATTGCACCAAATCATAAAGTATAGTTGAGAATATCAAAGCTGGAAAATATATATATATATATAGATTTCCATAGATATATATATATATATATATATATATATATGTTGTCTATATATTTGGAAGAAGATAAAGCCCCACTTGGCTTAGAAAGCTCAGTAAATTCATGCAAGGTATCAGAGCAGACAGTCTCAGAAATTTGTTGGGTAAATAACAAAATAGTCAGTGAATAGATCAGTTTGGAAGGTGACTCTATGTTAATAGGTTATATAAGGATACCAGGCAGGCAAGCAGTTTTAAATATTTCACTTAAAAAACAAATACCATAAAGGTACTCTAGTATCTCTTGTATTTCATTAGCCACTTCCTCAATGGCTTTCATTATACAAACAAGAATACATCTGTTTATGATTTATCCATGTTGCAATATGTTGTTATCATGGGTAGATCATTGTGTCTTCCATTATAATTAGACTCCATGAAGCACTGTTGGACACTTACTCAGCTGGAAGTGTGATATGTTATTACAGAGCCAGCTGGAGATATGACAGTCAGTCACACCACTGGTTTTATTAAATCCAGGCCTTTTCCTCCTGTGGTTCTGATATAACTGAGAAGCTTCTTTGCCACGCTCTAGTTTGACCTCTAACATTTTCAATGAAGCGATGTACAAACAATGTTACATAATCAAATGTGGGCCAATATGATCATCTACTAGTCTGACCTCCTGCACAATGCAGGCCACAAAACCTCACACACCCACTCCTGCAATAAGCCTCTAACCAATGACTAAGTTATTAAAGTTCTCAAATCATGTTTTAAAGACTTTAGGATACAGAGAATCCTCCACCACCACTGCCATCATCATCATCTATTTTTTCCAATGCCAAGCCTAAGGCCTGGTCTACACTGCCTGGAAAGCTCAGTGGCAGTCGATAGGAGTTACACAAGCTATGCATAATAGCTTGCATAACTCCTGTCAACTTTCTAACTCCCCTTCAGTGTGCCATCTTCACTGCCCTGCATCATTTGAGGGGGTGGTTTTAGAAAATCGATTTCTGGATCGACTTAGCGTGTCTTAACTGACCACTCAGTCAATCTGGAAAGATTGCCATAAAAAGACAATGTCTGAAAAGTTGCCACCATCAGATCAAAGATCATGAGCATATTCCATCTGAGTTTGCTTTGAGCTGCCTGGTGTGAGATTGTCTGGGTGGATTTATATACCATGTTATACCACTGTCTCCTTTGACATCCATGACATCTCTCATCATGCACTCTTCCACAGAGAAATATTTTACTCAGTCAGTATGAGGTCATTCTAGCAACATGACTAACGATTATTATTGGTACCATTTGATGATCGTGGTCACACACTACTTTTCAGCTTTCTATGGGTGTCGTCATTCTTTAGTCTATCTAGCCCTGTCACACCTATAACATGGGCTATGTCTACACTTGCACTTTTAAGTCGACTTTAAATAAGTCGACTTAAAGTCGACTTAGTTAAGTCGACTTAGTGTGTCTACACTTAAATTAAAGTCGACTTAAAGGGGAACTTACAAAGTTGACCTACAGTGTCCACACTGGATGCTCTAGGTCGACTTTGTGGGGCTAGGGGGACCTTGGGCAGGTCCACGGTGGCGGGGGGGGCACCCCCTGTGTACAATGGGGAAAAGGGGTACAGGGACCCTGGCAAGGCAGAGCCCTGTGTGTGACGCTGTCTGGATTTAGGGAAGCATTTATGATATTATTTTCTATGGATAT